>OU611765.1:1470000-1882500 GCA_914767535.2 Dunaliella primolecta
TCTGCTGTCCTTCGTTCATTCTTCGCTGTCCTTGTTCCACTCATGTTTTGCTGTCCTTCATTCATGCCTTGCTGTCCTTATTCTTCGCTGCCCTTGTTCCACTCATTTTTTTCTGTCCTTCATTCATTCTTCGCTGTCCTTGTTCTATTCATTCTTGCTGCCCTTCATTCATGCCTTGCTGTCCTTCATTCATTCTTTGTTGCAAGGTTCCTTTCCTTGCTTCTTGTCTCTGCTCTCAATGTGAGGTCAGTGGGCTCGTGCTGTGTGCCTGAAAATAGTTCATAACTGGGCAATGCTCATGCAGGCAACAACCCCCTCTCTGCAGCCTTGCTTTTGCTCAGATTGACCTGTCATCCTCGCTGGTTGATGCCTTGTCATCTGCTGCTCCTAAGTCAGCAAAATAAATGCCTAATTAAAACCTCTCCTATTTATGACAGCTGTCAAATTTAGATTTGTACGTATCGACCAGTAGCCACAAATTCAGACTGATAGGCCTGGTACTTTCCAGCACGGAAACAAGAAGTGAAAGCTACAACTGTTATCCCCTCTCGTGTGTCAAATCCTCTTAACCATCTTGCAGCCACAGCACCCAAGTAGCTGCGCTTCATTTATTGGCCCACTTCCTCTTGTTGAATTTATGTGTAATAGCCTTTCTATGTACACGCCTGTAGGTTCAGAAAAAGCTGCTTGCTGCGCTGATCCTTTGCCTGGTGTTCACGGCGTTGGAGTTCTTTGGCGGCTTCTGGGCGCACAGGTGGGTTGTGGAATTGCCCAGACTCAAATTGGAGGGGTCAGGGAGTGATGCTAGCCTTGAACTCTTCAGGTGCTCCTGGGCGCAGAAGTGGGTCGAAGGAATTCTGAGGGGGTGCATTCTGTCTGAGGGGGGGGGGTGCATTGGAAGGTATAATTGGAATGTTGGTCCTGGTTGGAACTCTGGAAGGGCTTGAGGACATTAGAGTGGGCTTCAGGGTACCAAGGTGGGCGCAGATCTCCTGGAGAGCTGCTTTGTGTGTGCCCATGATAAGCAAAACAGTCCTGCCTGCAAGCATGTACAGATTTGCATTTCAGATGGGCTCTTCCTGATTATAAATGAGGATTAACACATTAAGGGGAGGGAGAAAATTATTTCTTTTTTTTCCTTATTATTAAGGTTTGAGAGTGCGTATTTTTACCGCTCAAGCTGCAAAGCTGCACCCTTCTCTTGCAGACGCAAGATTGCAGTGTGGCCATCCTTGCCGATGTGTGTGCACATGCTTTCTGAGGTGCTGCCGGCTCTGCCAACTCCCTCGACGTGTTAATTTTTGTGGGCACATCTTCTCACTGCTCTCACTGCCGACCTTCACTCCTCCCTTCTTGCAGTGTGGCCATCCTTGCCGATGCTGCGCACATGCTGTCAGATGCTGCCGGCTTTGGCATCTCTCTTTTTGCTGCGTGCGCCGTGACCTGGAGGGGCCACAGCTCCTACTCCTACGGCTTCCACCGCGCAGAGATCATCGGCGCGCTGCTCAGCACACTGGTGTGTGTGGGGAAAGGGGGAAAATGTGCATGTAGAATGCGTGTGGGTGTGGGTGTGTGTGCGAGCATGCTCGCACACATCAACCAAGATATGCCCTGTTAAGCTGGGCCTTCATCCTTCTTCCTAGGGCTGTGCAGCCTGCCATTCACTCTGTACATCCTTGTCATGCGCTGAATCGTGTGTCCTCTTGTTTCAAGCACTGGCCTTCCTGCAAACACTGGGTTGCAGCTGCTTGAATGCGTGTTGTGATTTTTAAGCACTAGGGCTTTGCATTCTGAGGGTCTTTCCCGGGGGGGAAGCTAAATGCCCTTGTAAATTTAATGATGCTTTCTTCGTGCATTTTAGTTGAAGAGTAAAGCGTCCTTGTGAAAGAACCCCTTCTTTTCGGATGTTGTGCCGCGGATGATTTGGGACGTCACTGTTGCTTTAGCGCGGTAGAGATGTTTGTAAGTTCATGCTGTATGTGTACGTTGCTCCAGTGCCTGCATGTTGACTGCTCTTTTTTTGCAGATGATTTGGGGCGTCACTGGAGCTTTATTGTGGGAGGCCGTTGAGCGCGTCCTCAACCCAGAGCCTGTGGACGGCAAGCGTGAGTGTGGCATGCTGGAAACAAAGCATGTGCATGTACGAGTGGAGGTTAAGCTGAAAAGAAAGTGAGCATTTTGCTTACCTTGCATTCCCCCCCTGACAGACAAACATAGTTTACTTTTCATTTCATACTTGCCTATCCTCTGTAGTCATGTTCATCATCGCATGCGCCGGCATCCTGTTCAACATCGCCATCGGTTTCGTCCAAGGAGGCCACCACCACCATGTCATGTTCACCATCTCTTGGTTGTCTCTGTCTGCAGTTATGTTCATCATCGCATGCGCCGGCATCCTGTTCAACATCGCCATCGGTTTCGTCCTCGGAGGCCACCACCACCACGGCTTGGCCAGTCACAGCGGGGAAGGGGGCTGTGGAGGTCACAGCCACTCACACTCACATGCTCATGATGGGCATGAGCACGCACACGTGGGGGGGCACTGTCACAGCCACTCACATACTCATGATGGGCATAAGCACGCGCATGTGGAGGGGCACTGTCACAGCCACTCACATGCATGTGGCCATGGGCATAGTCATGTGCACCAAGTTTGTGGGCACGATGTCTCGCTTTTGAAAGCTGCGGCTGTTCCAAAGAAATCGCACGAGAGCGGCGCGGACGTGCCTGGGTGCCTGGATCAGGGTGGTTGCAAAGGGGGGATTGTGGGGCTGTGCAACGGGAAAGCAGGGGCAGGGCTGTGTAACGGGAAGGTGGGGGGGGAGGTTTGCTTGTCCAGCAACATGAAGGAGCTGTCCGGAGAGGTGGGGAAGCCGCACTGCGAGGAGGACCACCCGTTGAGCAGGTGTGTGAGTGTGTGTGTGTGTGTGTGTGTGCACGCGCATGCGCATGTGTTGCTTGCTCATAGCTTGTGCTCTTGCACATGTTCTTACTCACTGATCTTCAGATTTTTTTACCATGAACAGGCACTGTGGCTTTTCTTTTTCTTTCCGCTCCAGGCGCATTGGCCATTGACTGTTACAAATTCCAGAATTCCACGAGTGGTTAAAACTATGGTTTGAGCCCCTTTTGGGGGGGTTAAATGTGCTGCCTACCTATAATCACCCAGTGCCCCGAATTGGGAACAATTGGTCATCCCATACAGATAGTCGAGTAAGATTCGGTGAGGGGTCAAGAGAGACACCTCAGCCAATTCCTTTCCTGAAAAGCTGGTGTCATGCAAAAGGAGTCGCTCATGAGGAGTGTTGATCCTCTTTCTGACCTGTTGAATTCGGCAAGACTGGTTTTGCATGGAACCTGGCATCTGCTCACTCACCGCTTGCTGTGTGACATCCGTGAAAAGTTGTGGGTTGTGCTCAACACCTGCAACCCGGCCTTCTGCCCTTTCACCACATGCAGCGCTACAGGTGCTGGGGGGGTCACCTGCAGCAGCAAGCCCCATCCCTCCAGGATGTGCTTGAAACCTTGCGTGGTACCTTCCCACCGCATGCATGTCGATTAGTGAAGTGGGGGCGTGGGCTGCAGCATGCCCTCCCAGTTGAACCCAGAGCCTGGCTCTGTGCTCTTTCGCATGTGCGGTTCCCCCACAGACATGTGCTTGGAACCTGGCCTTGTGCTCTTTCACCACCATCCGTTGCGGCACAATCCATTGCACTTGCAGTTCGAGCGGTGAGATGGAAGTGTGCTGCAGCAAGCCCCACCTGCACCACAGGCACGGGGTGCCCAATGGTGTGCTGCCTCATGCACACACGGATGCCAGCCATGCGCACAGTGGCAGCAAGTGTGGCCATGCACACCATCACCTCGACCTCCACCACCACCACCACCACCACCATAGCAAACAGGATGGACATGTAGCCGTGGATGTGCCAAACGGAGATTGCTGTGGCAGCCATGCACACCACCAACACCACCACAGCCACAGCGACCTCAAGAGCACTGCAGCCACTGTGCTCCACACGCATGCTGACCACAGCCATGCGCATGGTGGCGGCGGCAGCTGCGGTGGCGGCCATGCAGCACACCACCACCATGGCTTTCACCATGTGAGCCTCGACGAGGACAGTGGGGCCGAGGGCCTCCATACACATGGCAGTGGAGGGGATGGTGGCTGCTGCGGGGGCCATGGGCACACCCACGAACACAGCCATGAGCCAAGCCACAGCTGTGATGGCGATGATGATGACGATGATGATGAATGTGGCCATGGAGAGGGAGAGGGTCATGGGCATAATCATGGGCATGCGCACGGCGGGTGCTGCCACCAGAACATGAACATGCGCAGGTGAGCTTCCGTTGCTGTTAGCGTGAAGTGTGTTGGATAGTGTTTTGAGGGCCATGGGCACAGTCATGGGCATGCACATGGCAAGCGCCACCACCAGGACAAGGGCGCGCGCAGATGAGTTTCCGCAGTGTCATGTATTTTAAGTGTCTGTAGGGCAGGAGGTTTTAGCACTGGCACCGTCTGAGAGTTGTTTGAGGCGAGGGGGGAACAGCAGCAGATTGGGTCTTGATGAACTTCCTCTTGTTAGGGGCAAGGGAACCAGGGTGGTGGGTTTGCTGTCTCGATATGTTCGATGCCCATACTATCAATACCTCACTGGCCCTCGTTGCATGCAGCTGCATAATGGTCTCCATTTCTGAGGTCTAGTGCGTGCTTGCGCCACTCTGCATGGCTTTTCGTTTATACATGCTCCTGCTGCTGCTGCTGTCAAGCACTGGTGTGTGTATGTGTGTGCTGCTGTCAAGCACTGTGTGTCACTGCTGTGTGTGTGTGTGTTGGTTGCTGTCACTGCTGCTGTCAAGCACTGTGTGTGTATGTGTGTGTGTTGGTTGCTGTCAAGCACTGGTTCCGTTGGTGTGATCGTGTTTAATGTGGTGGTAGTGCGCTGCTGCATGTTGTGGGCGCCTCGCTGCAAGGCCCCGGTGTAGCGCCTTACTTTCAACACCAACCTTCCTGTTACTGCATGGCTGCAGTGCGCTGCTGCATGTGGTGGGTGACTCGCTGCAGGGCGGTGGTGTAGCGCCAAATTTTCAACACCTATCTCCCTTTTGCTTCATGGCCGCAGTGCGCTGCTGCACGTGGTGGGCGACTTGCTGCAGAGCATTGGGGTTGCCCTGGCGGGACTGCTCATCTGGATCAAGCAGGTAAGACTTTGTATGCAACATTGTGCTGTTGGCGCTTCGTGCTCCTAATTTCTGAATATCGCTCTTGATGCAAGGTCTGCGACCACTTTCTATCCAGTTCAAGTGGTCAAGGAAAGCAGTAGGTGCTGTGCTATTGAAGCCCCATTCCTTGCAATGCAGGTTGTTACACATGCATGTGTTTTTTCGGAGGGCATACTTATGCTGCTGCATAACTGAAATCACGCCTTTTTTGGTTCTTGGAATCCGTGGAAGTTTGTACTCTCCTCTGTGCCCCTCAGGTGCCCCCGATTTGTGCTTGTGCTTTTTATTTAGGAATCCTTTTGTCAAATTTCTTGATTTCTTTGAGAAAAATAAGCGCAGAGCTCGCTGCCTCCAACCATGTTGTGACATTCCTGGTGCCATCTGTGTGTGTGCACATGCTCTTCATTCGAGTACCTGCACGTCCTCGTATCAGAACCTGCAAATTTTGGAGTAAAATGAAGCACACTCCTTGTTTCCTTGCTGAGTCACCTCTCTTTGCCATGCTGCCAACATTGCTGCAGTTGGTTCCTCTCCTCCGAGTGTGAACGCAGGATGATCTTGAAATTAATTCCTCCAGTTTATGTTATTGCTTAAGTTGGTTCATCTTCTTCATATGAATGCAGCACGACCCTTGCTGAGCCCTGGCAGACCTTGGAATTTATCTCGTTTGCGTGTATCGTGCTTCCCACGGTTACCCTTTACTGGAACTGCTCGCTGCCTACATTATCCGTGCTGCTGAAGTTGCAAGATCACCTTGGTCGTTTGGATGCAGGATGACCCTCGCTGGGCTCTGGCAGACCCCATCTGCACTTTCATTTTTGCGGCCTTGGTCCTATACACGACCCAAGGTGGGTTTGCACTGAGCTGCTGGTCTGCAAAGCGTCATGCATGTTGCCTTGCTCACATCATGGTCTGCACCTTCATCTTCGCGGCCCTGGTCTTGTACATGACCCAAGGCGAGTGTGATGTATGACGTGGTGGTAGTACCTGATACAGATCATGCTGTGCACGGCAGTGGGTGACTTCAGTGGGTGGTGCTGTGCGCTGCATCCGGACCCTGAACCCACAGCAAGTCTTTGCCCCACTCCAAGCCTGCGTGTGCCTCAGCTCCACTCCGCCATGTGTTCCTCATCCTACATCTGCTGCCTGCCTCCCACATCTGCTTACCTCCACTTCATTACGTGCCTCCCCACCTCCACTCTATTATGTGTCCTCCTTTCTCCACTCCATTATGTGTCTATGCTCCTGAGTTCTGCTGCCTGCCAAGTCTCCCTGCCTCACAGACTTGTTGCCTGCCGCTGGCATCCTATACAATCCATCCTAAGCAATCAGTCCACCTATTGCCTCCTGCTTGCATTTCATGCAATCAGTCCACCTGTTGCCTCCTGCTTGCATCCTACGCATTCAGTCCACCTATTGCCTCTTGCTGGCGTTGTATGCCATTCCTTTCTGCGGGATCCATCATTTGTGGCAACATGCACATCCTTGTAAGGATTGCCCTAACATTCCGCCCTATATATGCTGTGTGTGAAAAGTTTGCAAGTTTGCTCATCTCCATGCGCACCCGGCTGGCCTCCTCCTGCAGGCATCATTAGGGACATAGTGTCACACTTATGCACAGGCCGCCTGTCCAACCCTCAAGCTGCTTGTCCCAAGCCTACCCATCTGAGCACCTAGGTGGCCTTACCCATAGATTGCTTCGTCCAAACAAACTCCTGCTGCAGGCATCATTAGGGACATCCTGCGCATCCTCATGCAAAGGACGCCTGTCCAGCACGACCTGGCAGAAATGAGTGACTCCATGATCAAGGTGGGTCGGGGTGGAGCAAGATGGTAGCAGCCGCCCTTGTGCTTTAATTGTTGGACGGTGTGCTTGGGATGCTTGGAACCCCCATGCCTGCATATTTGTGCACAAATGAGTGACTCCATGATCAAGGTGGGTCGGGGTGGAGCAAGATGGTAGCCGCCCTTGTGCTTTAATTGTTGGACGGTGTGCTTGGGATGCTTGGAACCCCCGTGCCTGTTTTTTGTGCACAAATGAGTGACTCCATGATCAAGGTGGGTCGGGGTGGAGCAAGATGGTAGCCGCCGCCCTTGTGCTTTAATTGCCGGACTGTGTGATTGGGATTTTTGAACCCCATGCCTGCATATTTGTGCAGAAATGAGTGACTCCATGATCAAGGTGGGTCGGGGTGGAGCAAGATGGTAGCAGCCGCCCTTGTGCTTTGATTGTTGGACGGTGTGCTTGGGATGCTTGGAACCCCCGTGCCTGTTTTTTTTTGCAGAAATGAGTGACTCCATGGTCAAGGTGGGTCGGGGTGGAGCAAGATGGTAGCAGCCGCCCTTGTGCTTTGATTGTTGGACGGTGTGCTTGGGATGCTTGGAACCCCCGTGCCTGTTTTTTGTGCACAAATGAGTGACTCCATGATCAAGGTGGGTCGGGGTGGAGCAAGATGGTAGCAGCCGCCCTTGTGCTTTAATTGCCGGACTGTGTGATTGGGATTTTTGAACCCCATGCCTGCATATTTGTGCAGAAATGAGTGACTCCATGATCAAGGTGGGTCAGTGGAGCATGATGGTAGCTACCCTTGTGCATTATTTGTTTTACGGTGTGCTTGGACTGTTTGAACCTATACCTTGATATTTGTACAGAAATGAGTGTGAATCCATGGGTGGGTTATTAAGGTGGGTCAGTGGAGCATGATGGTAGCTACCCTTGTGCATTATTTGTTGTACGGTGTGCTTGGACTGTTTGAACCTATACCTTGATATTTGTACAGAAATGAGTGTGAATCCATGGGTGGGTTATTAAGGTGGGTCAGTGGAGCATGATGGTAGCAACCCTTGTGCATTAGTTGTTGTTCTGTGTGCTTGGGATGCTTGAACTCTGTGCCTGCATATGTGTGCCTGCATTTTTGCGTGGGTGGGTTTTGTATGAATTGTATTTGTACGCACATGGTTGGTCTGGTTCTCTGCAGTCACTGCCAGATGAGTGTGTCATGGCCATTTCCCTCTTGCTGCAATCCAGCAGTGATCCCAGATCCGCGTGTCCCTGCTAGCCACCTCTTACATGGACTGCATCCAAGCTGCATTTAAAGGTTGTCCTGGCCACCCTGGCCTCCCACTTCTGGTTGTAGGCTTGCGTACTCTTGCAAAGGAAGTTGCCATCCCTGCGCGCAGCACTGCCTGACTTGGACGTTCCTCCATGCATCAAGCAAGGACCACAGCATTGGGGCACTACTGGCTCCCAAAAACTTTGTGCAAATGCTGCTCTGCGGACCTCCTCGCCTGCAGGTCAAGGGTGTGCATGATGTGTACGACCTGCATGTGTGGGACTTATCATTGGGGCTGCCCATTCTGAGCGCACACGTCAACGTGGATGCAGAAGCATCAGCTGACAAGGTGAGTGGTGTGTGTGTATGTGTGTGTGTGCGTGCGCGCGCATATAGATGCATGTGCCAACTGCTGATTCAGGCTGAAGAAGTCAAGTGCCCGGTATTGGAGCAGAATTCCCGCCTTGAGGGTCTAGTAGAAAGCACCGGTGAAAAATGCTATTAAGTTTTTCCTTTAGCGCTAGCTTGTGCTCAGAATGACCACTTCAGCTATGAGCAAAGACTCTTCTGTGCCATATAATGTGAGGTCCCGAAACGGCTGGATTGCTGCAGGAGACGTTTGTCCACCAGAAACTTGGAAGTTTTGTTCAAAACCATTGTTTTAGCCATTGTGTGCCTGTGCAGATGCTGAGAAGGCTGGAGCGCTCATTCGAGTTATTCAACCCATGTGTAGTTGTATTTCCTGCAAGTGCTGAGGAGGCTGATGCACCCATTCGGGTCATTCAAGTTATGCTTTATTCAGGTTTTTCATGTTATGCTTGTTTGTGCTTTTTGCAGGTGCTGAAGAGGCTGGAGCGCTTGTTCCGCAAGCGAGGCATCAGGCACTCCACGGTGCAGGTTTGCAACCTCCCAGCATCACCCCAGCCTGGGCATGGGGTATAGGAAGCACAATTGAGAAAAGAAAAGAGGGCTGCGCAGATATTGTGATGCTCTATGGATCCAGGCGGGTGATCAGCCTTGCCATTTTGCTCCTCGGCTCGTGCCTCTCAACGTGAGCTTCTGGGCTCTAAATCTGGAGCGTATGGCTAGGGAAGTAATTATGTTTGTAGAGTAAGATGTCCTCATGTTGGCCATTGCAAAAAGGGCTTCCTGGGATGCCGGCTGGAGCCATAAAAATAAAATAAATGCTTATGTTGGGGAAGATCATTGCATGCTGTGTGGATATTTATACTGCTCAGGCGTGTCGTGTTAGTCGTCCTGATACTTGTGAAGTATATCAATGCAGGCTGATAGGGTTGGGATGAACACAGGTTTGGCATGATTGGCATGAGTCATGCTTTTGGTGAAGGCAGAGCAAATAGGCCGAAAATCAGGAGGCGCCAACTTGAGAGGCTGCTGCAGGTGTTGTCAAGTTAAGTCCTGCCCACATAAGTTGAAAGGACTTTTTAAACGGACGGCTGCAAGAACTTGTTAGGATCAACAGATTGGAATTTTAAGATCCATGTAATGGGCTTTTGCATGTGGCAAGGAGCATGGTCGATTTCCACCAAGAACAATCGAGCCAAATCTCCATTGCAGCCTAATTGCGCTTGCTAAGCACTTCTTAGACAATAAATTCCTGGTTTGTTGGGCAGGTAGCTCCTTCACCGTTTTGCTACTAGCTTGTGGATCCTGGCTGGTGTGTTCTTCCTTCCTGCCAACTTTGTCTCAAGGGACACAGAGGTGCCTCCCTCCTCTGTCTCTGACCGGCCTCGTCAAACTGAACTGCTCATACCTCATTTTTTCATGATTTCCATACCTGCGGAATGCCGTTCAGGATGTCTGCTTGGCTCCTTTACCATGATTGCTTGTTTGCTGACCTACTCATCTTTTTTCCTGAACTTCATAGCAGGCTTTTTGACTCTGCTAGAGCTTAACAAAAGGACGAAGCACGCGGGTACTCGTGAAAGTGCTGTCTGCAGAGATAGCATGATTTGCAGGAGTAAGGTTGCAACGGCATGTTCACCATGTGCAGACTGAAGGGCTTCCCCTTTCATCGCTATGTATGCCTGAAAAAGCCATTAATGAGGATGAGCTAGATTGTAAGGCCTTAGGCCTGTAGCAGGTTTCCAGCCCCCGAATGTGTGATGTTTGAAATCTACGGATGACAGAAGAAATGCCTTTGGAAAACGCGGAAAGAAAAGGAAAAAATATTTAGGGTAGGGTAGGATAGAGGGTTATATAGCTGTACCTGCCTACAAGGGCAGCTTAGCTGAAACAAAAGGTGCCTGTAACCAAACCAAACCAAACTTGAGTAAATGTAAACTGAAAGCCTTGAGCTGAGTTTCGAAGTGTCAACTGTAAAAAAATCACACACAGTTACTCTAAATGAAACAAGCATGCAAAGTCATGCACAAAAACTCCATAAGGCTGTAGTGTCAAGAAATACAGTTTCGTGTTTCCAAAAAATATGTAAGCAGAGGAATCTCTCCCTACATCAATTAAGAAAAGGAAAGGATTACATAGTTGTGTCTGCCTAAATGGGCAGCTTAGCTGTAAATATCAACTAGGATAGATAAGATTACAAAGGGAGACCTTCAGCCAGACAGTTCGGCTGATCAGCCTGTGGCTGGTCCACGTCAGCCAACAGCAAATCCAGAAGCTCAGACATGAAAAAGAAAAGCTTTTTGTTGTGTTGCAAGAGGAAACTAAATACTGCTTGGACGCTCAGTTGTTGCCGCAAGAAATGTTGTGCAAGAGGAAAATCACCAGGTAGAGTTTGAAATAGCTTAAAGTATTTCCGCCTTAGAGCACATATTCCCTCATACCTACACATGAGAAGAACATGGACTTCATCTTAAGGCATCTTAAGGAGTTTGTCCGCATGAGCACCAAATGTGCAAAGGAAAACACCCATCCTCCCAAGACGCAGTTTCCACATTCAAAGTTTGAGGTCTTAACCTGAATTGGCTGACATTTTGCATGACATGCTGAGGCAGATCCAGATGCAAGCGCCGCGGTAACTGGATTGGCTTGCGCATGTTGTGGTTAGAAGGCAAAGCAAAGAGGGCTTGGTATGTTGCCAATTTATCATTCGTTTCTCGCGGGTCAACTCCCTCGACATCTCTCCACACATCGCGCAATCTGTGCCTTAAATCATCAGTGAAATCTTGCATGGAAACAGGTGTCCCCTGCTTCTTTGCCACAACAAACGACTCGCAGCGCCGCGATCCTTGAAAGCCATCCAAGATCTGAGCAGTTCAACACAAAGGCGCCCATGAGTGCAGGTGCAGGTCAGCATTCAAAACTTTCCTTAGTGTCTCAATATTAGAATTGAGTAAGCCATTGTACATCTTGACCATGGACTTAAACCAATAGAACTGTAATGGCACATGCCCGCACTCTCCTGAAACGGCCCAGTTTATGGTTGCACGCTTCACACCCAACGTGCCCTTCAAGGAACTCATGTGTCGCACTTGCAGTTCAGTTGAAAATTTCTTGCCTAATGTACTCTGTGCTCCACACCTGGCTTGCATACATGCCAGCTGGGATTAATACGTTTTTCCCAACCAGAGCGTTACATGCGGTCTGTCCCTAAGTGCATGCTCGTGCACAAACTGCTGAATCTGGTAGGCAAAAGCCATGAAAGTGCCAGTAACATGGTCGGAAGTCTTAGCCGTACTTATGTGTTCGTGCAAAAACATGCCTGTTCATTTGAAAGACTCCTTACGAGCCAATGGATCTCCACCAACCGAGAACACAGGCAGATTGGATCCCGATGAGTTGAAGTGTACCACTTCTGACTTTGCTGTTGATGATTAGATACTTCTTTTGTGCATAAACATCCAAGTAATTCAGCATAGTTTGCAGCGCGCTTGGGTCATTTGCAGTCAATATTAAGTCCGACTGTGAGCCACCAGCGTACAGCACATGTGTCACATGCACGCCATTTGTCCCTGTGACAGCACCTTGCACCCCTTCTGCAAGGTCATCTATCTTGGTTGCCAGGCAAATGCCCTTCCTCAGGGCATAGGGAAAACAACTCTACCATTTGCTCGTTTCACACTGTCAAAAAACTTTACGTCCAATGTAGACTATTGGATATCATAACTTACAAATCAGACCTTCTCCAATTCACACAACAACATGTGCTTCAACTTGAAGTGTGTGGAGCTGAGCAGTAGATGTGAGGGGCAGTGAGGCTATACAACACGCAGTCTAGAAAGGTGTGGGGCCATACACAAATTGTAGTCTTTGTCGGAGCTACGCGTCTGTCAATCCTCTGGTTGCTGAACACGGTACTTCATTACTATCCTGGCAAGCATGGAGCTGTACATGAATGTGGCATGGTTATTCAAGAAACAGTTTGAGCAACTTCTATATACCTCTATCAAGGTATCTCTATTTTTTGGAGCAATGCAAAAACAGTTCTAAACTTCAACTTCGTTGCAGGCTTCGTTTAGGAAAGGCAGTACCAACACTACTGGAGCACTGAACCCCGAGACACTCTCTTCGGTACCCATCCTAAGTCCCTCTCATCCAGATTTTCAGGTTTCTCTGTCTGCCATCCCATTTACACCGAGGAAGCTATGACTCAGGCCTTATGCCATGCTTCCTACTCAGCCATTCTCAACACAGAGGCCACTGCTACTTTAATGCTCCTCCCTGTATGTCCAGTGGGGACAACACATGGTAACTAACCCCTATTCCAAACTCATCACTGCCTATCCACATCTCTGTCGTGAACTTAGAACCATCGCTCGTACCAACTTTTGCTTCAACGACCCACAATCCTCCCTCAATCAGGAATACCCTTTTCTCAGCACACCCGGGACTTGAAAATCATTGCAGTCTGGAACACAGCTGCAAGGATTCGTCTAAACAATCATAACCCAGCTTGGCTACAGGGTCTGGCTACAGCTGTTCCAGAAGCCAAATGGAAGCTACGCAGTGTTGGCAACCATTCTTCTCTCGATACAGTACACGTAGACATGCCTGGATTCAAAACGTGCCAACGCCTCCCCTCTGACAAACAACAAATATCTAGAAATTCAACCTCTTCACACATAGGTAATCAGGAAGAACTCTTTGTGCCAAACCAATCTTGCCCAACTCTTATGCTATAAGTCCCTGACTGGGGGACATGGGCGTACACTGCTGGTAGCTGTCATATCCAGAATGGCATACAAGAAGTTGGAGCAGGCGTTTACTGCCCTCTCACTGACAGCATTCTATTGACCTAACGGTGCTGGAACTACCAACATCATATGTCGAGCTGAATTAGCAGCAATTGCTGCTGCCATCACGCGCTCTTATTCACACATTGCTTAAGACAGTCTTAAGCAGTATCACCTCTCTTCATCAAATACGTAAACAACTTACTTACCCTGAGAAGCACAAACAACACATCCAAGGGGTCGTTCTTAAAATCATATCTTCTCTCTTCAGCAATTCACAAACCAATATTAGCTTCTACTAGAAGCTATAGTTATAGTATAAGTAAAATTTCATGCTGGCATTGCTGGTAACGAATGTGCAGATGCTATTGCTAAATATCAAGCAAGCCAAGCCAATAATAACGTGGCTGATACTGGGATCCCTAGCGCAGGCCCCGGCGGAAATCCTTTTTCTCATTTATTTTGGTTAGCCAAGTAGGGAAAAAAGGAACACAATGCTGCCACATCCACAGCTCCTGCACCCAATCCTAACATCACCTACCTCCCCAATCTTCAAAACGCTCTCAAATCACATATGCATACAAAACACAGACTTGGATGTGCCAACTCCAAAACAGGCTACTACTCATATTATCAGAGTTTGTTACCACATGTAGATAAGAAAATCAGCATTGCCTTTAGGAACATGTCCTGTATATCCACACCCATGAAGCACACCATCTTACAATATCGCACTGGCACCCTCTATAACCAAAAACATGCGGTTCGCTTCAAAAGGTCCAGTAACCCATTATGCCCTCTTTCAGGCTGTCATCAATTAGAAAGCGCACTCCACATGCTTTCAGGCTGCCAAAATCATATCATCTCCAGAATGAAAGCTGAACGCCACAATTTTGCTGGAAGCATGATCATCAAAGCTCTTAGCAAAAGCCCTTGGGGAGCAGATTTGGTCAACATGGACATAGGGTGTGGTGATAGGTTGGCGCAGCACAACCTTCAAATCCCTGCACACGCATCAAACATAATTATATCCCTTTACCTCTTTCCAAGAAAATTTTCTAAGAGATCTAGACTCACCTCCAGCCGTCCTGATGCTTTACTGGTTACTCCTTATGAAGCCAAACCCAATTCTTCTCCTTCTGCCTCCTGCTCACACCATCATGCGTTACGCAGCAGACACAACCCCACACTGAGGATTACAACAGCCAACCGCTTGAGGCAACCCCACCAACTGAATGTGAACCAGCGGCATGTGCACTTGATTGAAATCAAGTACTGTGAAGACACGAGGCCTGGACAGCAGTTGGAGGCGGCACAGCAGCAGCATGCAGACCTCTGCAAACTCATTAATGCAAAAGTTGTGAATCTCCACATTATGCTTTTGGGTGTTAGCGGGACCTGCTACACTGAGCACACCCTTAACCAGTTTAAAAAACTGGGACTTGACCACCAACGCGCCAATAAACTTGCTCGCAAGCTTCATGCCCATTCTGTCATGTATGCCAACAAGCTTGTTACCACTAGGTGTGCTATTGAAAACAAGAGTACTTCTCGCAGCCAGGTTGTGGAGCCGGGTGCTTCCAGTAACCCTCCAGATCCCCATTGGAATCTTCTTTTGTAGTCTTCGTGGTGGAGGGGACTCACGGCTCTTCTGAGCAAATGTGTCTCTTTTTCCTTAATTGATGTAGGGAGAGTTTCCTCTGCCTACATAGTTTTTTTCCTTTCCTTTCCTTACACAACAGTCCAGTGTCTTGAACAAACTTTGACCACTAGTTGGCCAATTGTTGCGCAGTTGAAGAACAAGAGCGAAAGACCACCCTTACGATTGTCTGACCATGATCACCATGAATAATTCAGCAATGACAACTTTTTAACGTGGCAAAAGAAAAGAAAATGAGGAGTCTACGGCAGCCAAAAGGCCGAACGCAAAAAAAGAAAAGAAAACTGCATAGGCAGAGAAACTCTTCCTACATTAATTAAGAGAAAGGAGACACATTGGCTTAGAAGAGCCGTGAGTCCCCTCCGCCACAAGTCTAAAGACAGAAAAGGATAATGTGGATCTGGAGGGTTACTAGAAGCGCTAGGCTCTAGAACCTGGCTATGAGAGGTACTCTTGTTCTCAATTGCGCGTCTTGTGGAAACAAGCTTGTGGGCATACTGAACTGAACGAGCATGAAGTTGTCGAGCAAACTTAGTGGCACGTTGGTGATCCAGTCCTAGTTGTTTGAATTGCTTCAGGGTTGCATAAGGAAAGGTAGAAACCCAATGACATCATCATAGAAGGTGCCTGTACGAGCTTAGACCTTACAACAAAGGTGATTGGCACACCGTTCAAGACAAAGAGCACGTTATCCTGTATTGCCTGTCTCAGGATTTCACAAACCTGCGCACTCAGTTCTAGCACCTGTTTAGTTCTGCACTCCCAAGAAGTGCATCACATCTTAGAGGTTCCACGAACCAGGCTGATGTCCCAGGATTAGCCAAGCTCATGTGAGCACACCTGAAATGCTGTGATTGACTAATATGTTTTGTTCTTGTTCTCCAGCTCGGACTGGTTTGGTTACAGGCACCTTTATCGCTTAAGCTAAGCTGCTCACATAGGCAGGTACAGCTATGTAACCCTTTCCTTCCTGAGGAAAGGTTCCCTAACTAGTAAGCTAGCAAGGGTGTCACCAAGGGGCCCTCAAGCTAAAGTAGATATAGCTAGCCTAGGAGAAAGCCAGAAACATAGCTTATGGGGATCTGGAGGGTGCCAGCCATGCTCCTGGACGCCCGGATTCTCCTTCTTTGTGTAAACCAGTGACTCTCCTTCTCAACAAGAAATTGGAAAAAAAAGCAATTGGTGTTGCGTTTCTTCTTGTACCGGTTGGAAAATGGTGTGTTGGGTTACATTTTAGGTTATGGGTTGGAGCCTGTAAACCCCAAAAAGCACCATGTTGGTGACCTTGGTGGTAGGCTGGGTTGCATGGCGGGTCAGACTACATGATGGGTCAGGGAAAATATAAAAGGCTGTTAGTTAACACAAACAAAAAACTACGCAGGCAGTGAAAACACTCCCCACCTCAAATGGGAAAAGGGGGCCACATTGGTGCAAAGACCGTATGACCACCCCACCATGAAGTTCAGAAAAAAATTAGCTCCGGACTGCTGCTAGATCTTGTTGGCTGGTGTCCATGCGGGGTGCTCGTACACAGAGAGTCTGCTTAAGGCTGAAGGTGTTCTGTGTGGTGGGGCTTCTGCTGGCTTGTGCACCTCTGCTCTCTCATCCGTACTACGCGTGTGTGTGCCCTCTGCCATGACTGGACACTCCATTATACCATTCACCAAATGCAGGATTTGAATATTTTTCTAAACCAGGAAATCAACAAACTTCCCTTTTTCCCTTCATGATCAAATGCGCATTTATGAACAGGCCAACATCAAACGTCTTGATTGAGGCCTTCTTTCTTTGTAACCCTTGAAGATAATTAGTACCAAACGTGTCCAAAAACCCAGAGGGGCTATCTGAGCATGTACCCAAATATGCACCTTTTTTGCATTTAAGTTGCTCCCACCCACAAGCTACCAGAGCTTATGCTCAGATTTGTGCAAGTCTCTTTGTGTGCTTAGATAGACTGGGCTAAAGCTCACATGGAGCATGTAAACCCTAATTCAGTGCTTTTTTGTGGGAGATTGGCTGAAATCGCTACATTACACAAAGCACTGCCAGTGGGTCTTTTCAATCCATTTCTTTTGCAATGATATTCTTTTGTTTCAAAAAACCCAAATCACTAAATGACACCCACTTTGGTGCAGTAAGTGTCAGATACGGAGTGTTGGTGGTGAGAAATAGGGTTCACGTTGCGGCTAACTAGGCATATGTGCTCCTACTGGTTAATTTGAAACCTTGGTGCTGCAGAAACCTTGGCACTACCAGATGGATCCAAGTTTTAAATTTACCAGTTGGGGTGCACATATGCGAGGGAGCATGCTAGAAACAAGCTAAACATGGCTGATGATTGCTGCCAGTCATGGGGTTACACAAGGTGTTTCTTGTTGCTGTGGGGCTGAACATACTGAGTTTGGGGTATGCGCACATGCAAGCTTTGTTGGAGCTACACATATGTCTGTCAATCCTCTGGTTGCTGAACACGTACCTCATTGCTATCCTGGCAAGCATGGGGCTGTACATGAATGTGGCATGATTTTTTTAGAAACAGTTTGAGCTACTTATACGCTTCCTATATATCTCTGTTTTTTTAGCAACGCAAAAACAGTTGTAGACTTCAAGCTTTTCTTTTGGTTTCAAGCTTAGGTCTGGTTTGGTTGCAGGCGTCTCTTTATGCTTCAGCTAAGCTGCCCTCGTAGGCAGGTACAGGTATGTAACCCTTTCCTTTCCTTTCCTAAAAACAAACAATTGTAGGCCTCAGGTAGCCCCCTCTGCCAAAAACCTGTCTCAAATATTAGCGGTCCAGCATGCCAAAATTGCGAACATAACTAAGAAGGTTAGCAAGCTCTCTTTGGTGACCACAATATAGCACATTAGTGCTTTGATGATGTTTATGAGTGTGCGCAAAGGGAGTGAGGGAGTATCCCCACTACCCGCACAATTGTTCAAACCAAAAGAACTGGGGTCCGACGAGAGTCTGCTTAAAGGAAAGGGAGGGTTTTCCTTTCCATTTAAAAAGCAAAGTAGCAGCAGCAACAGTAGCACGCCATGCACAATCAACCCCAACATGCAGAACATACCCCTCATCCACTGCCGGATAAACTATGATTCATCAATGTTTGCAATTCACTCACAAGCAGCAGCAAATTGCTCAGCAAGGAAAGTAACACCACCACAGCCTCTCTGGTCTGACCAGTCTGAGTGAAAAGCAAGTTTGAATGGAAACTTCATACTCCTCCCCACACACGCGGATCAAATCATCAAACAAGAGCAGTCAAACAGCACCAATCCAGCCTTCTAAAATAGAATTGCCAAGAAATGGCCAAGTGTGACCTTCGTGTCAGCCATCATCCATCTTTTACTAGCAAGTTCCCATAGAAGCTGATGCATAGATTTCTTGGCGCCTAGCCTAATACCTAACTGAAGCCTCGAGTCGATTATTTTGAATGCATGCGCTACTGTACTGCAGGGGAACATCGAGTCGAGGCACTTGTACACACGCTCTTCATTCTCAATTTGCAGGAAGCCTGAGACTTCTACCCACACAGGCATCACATCACACACACGGTCCTCATTCCCGGTTCTCAGGAAGCCTGAGACTTCTACCCACAAAGGCATCACATCACACGGCCATCATTTTCGCTCTCAGGAAGCCTGAGACTTCTACCCACACAGGCACCACACCATACACGCGGTCATCATTCCCGGTTTTTGAGAAGCCTGAGACTTCTACTCACACAGGCATCACATCACACACGGTCCTCATTCCCGGTTCTCAGGAAGCCAGAGGGGTTGCAGATCTGCACCGTAGAATGCCTAATGCCGCGCTTCCGTGAAAACTGCTCCAACTTCTTCAACACCTGCAATAGAAACGGTAGGAAAATGGACAGCTTGTTCACACTTACGGAGGAAACTCAGGCGCTGTTTGCATGCTCTCGTTGTTCTAGTCTGCATGAAGGACAGAGTCAGCCCACAAACCAGTCATGCTCTCAAACTTAACACCTCATTAGACTTCCACTTCAGTGTCTCAAAACACACACGCTCCTCATCATCGTCATCCCCCAAGCGTGTCGCATTCTTTCCATTTTTTGCCAAAACGTCCATAAAAGGGCCTCTGTGGCTGCCTAGCTAAAGAAGCCCTCTAGTACTACCTGCGCACACCACCAGCACCTCTCTCTCCAACTTGCCATGGCACCCACATCTACACTTATACAAACTCACCCTCACTCATCCACCACGCCCGACTTACCGAGTCCGCCAAAGCATCCGCATCCACATTCACGTGTGCACTCAGGATGGGCAGCCCCATGGACAAGTTCCACACATGCAGATCATGCACATCATGTACGCCATCAATCTGCAAGAGGCAGCACATGACAGGTTAGTGGAACACATGCAGGTGGCACACACACACACACACACACACACGCACACACACATGCGAATTGCGGACAAAACAAGTTGTGGAAGAGGCACGTTTCAACCAATCTGCAATACGCCTGCCATTCTGCGCTCTGACTGCCTACAGGCAAGGATAGCCGGGCTGCCTAGGGCTTGGCAGAGCCTCCCTGTCTTTGCATGCCTTTCTGTGGGGCCTTTCTGACACACAGCAGAGGCACAAGCACTGACACCGAGATAAACAGGTCAACTGCCACATCAGGTTCCCAAGGGGCTGCGTTGAGAAGTGCCTGGGCTGAGCCTCCTTGCTTTTGCATGCCTTTCTGTGGGGCCTTTGCTCTTGCTTGCTTCTCTGTGGGGCTTTTGTTTTTGCATGCCCTACTGTGGGGCCTTCTCACTTTTGTGTGCCTTCCTGTGGGGCCTCCCTGCTTCTGCGTGTTTTTCTGCCTGAGAAGCAGCAGAGGCACAAGCAGCACATCAAGATCGCTTGCAAGGCCGCCATCAGGTTTCCTACACATTTAGTGCTTCCACTGGGGCCTTCCCAAACATAGGCTTCCCACGTACTTGCTTTGGCAGTCAGGGCCTCAACAAGACTTCTTACAGAGCTTGTTTGCAAGCTTTACAAAGCTAACAGGGAAAGCTTGCAAGTCGATGAGTGACTGGGAAGACAAAGGAGTGCATGCACCAGGCAAATACTCTGCACCTTGACCACGCAGAAACTTGTACAGCGTATGTTCAAAGCATTTGCTGCGGACACACCAAACACAAAGCAGACCAACGGGTCAATTGGCCAACCTGCATGTTTGGTGATACCAGCAATGACAATGGGGTTTTGGATGAAGGATGCTATAGCCTCCTGGTATCCTGGGCTCTTGCTGGTTGAAAACAGTTTCATTTCAAGAGCCTCCTGCCGCTCACTCCTTTGACCACCGAAGACCCCCTTTTGAGGGGGGGCACTCCTAATTCCCCTGAATGCACCCCCCTTGCCTCAATTCATGTGAGGAGATGAACACCACCGTTTCCTGCCTCTTTCTTGTCCGTCCCCTTCTTGTTTAATCCATACTCTTTTGTACAAAAAATGGAAAATCTTATACCTTTCTTTTCCTCTGTACAGCATTAGTGGATGAGAGCACCGTGGGACCTTTTACCTGACCAGAGCCTCTTACACCTCTTTTCTTTCTCCCATGCGCTCCCCCTTCACAGTGAATGGACACAAGTGAATGAGAGCACAGCGGAACATCGTACCTGGACCATGGCCTCGTACATCTCTGCTAGGTCATGCTGCACAGGCGTCCGCTCCATGAGGATGTGGATAATGTCCTTGATGATGCCTGCAGCAGGGGTAGTTTGGTCAAAGCAATCTAAGGGTTAGGCAACCTAGTCACACACACACGCACACACACACACATTCCTCAGGCTAGGCTGGACAAAAGTGTCCTCACTGTGGGCATGTAGATGTGTCCTCACTATGAGCATGTAGATGTGTCCTCACTGTGAGCATGTAGATGTGTCCTCGCCAGTAGCTGCAGCAAGCTGCTTCAGGAGGCAGCAGCGTAAATGAGGAGAGGCTGGCTGGCCAGCAAAACGTGATCAGATCAAGTGAGCAGTGACGAGGTCCAGATTGGAATCATTAGACGCGATCAGACTAGGGGAGCAGTGACAAGGTTGAGATTGAAATTGTGTGATCAAATACGCAGTGACGAGGTCCAGATAGAAATTATTGCGAGTGATCAGATTAGGGGAGCAGTGGTGAGGTCAAACAAAGGGTTACACTGCCCATGCACAACGAGCATTATGGACCATTTGTACCCCATACTGTGCACGCTGCAGCGAAGCAACAGAAAAGCTCATGTCCAATTTATGGTGAGCAGGATACAATACATGGTGTGCATGACACTGGGTACACCAATGGCCAGTAGCTCAGCAGCAGAGCGCACACGCACCTTGGGTCGTGAACAGGACCAAGGCTGAAAAAATGCAGACCATGATGTGAGCAAGGCAACATGCATGACGCTTTGCAGACCAGCAGCTCAGTGCAAACCCACCTTGGGTCGTGAGCAGGACCAGGGCCGCGAAGATGAAGGTGCAGATGGGGTCCGCCAGGGCCCAGCGAGGGTCATCCTGCATACACATGGCCAAGGCAGCTGATCTCGCAACCCCAGCAGCATGAATAATGTAGGCAGCAGGCAGTTCCAGTATAGGGTAACCAACGGGAAGCATGATACACGCAAACGAGATAGATTTCAAGGTCTCCCAGGGCCCAGCAAGGGTCATCCTGCATACACATGGCCAAGGTATTTAATTTGAAGGCAGAGACTGATCTTGCAACTTTAGCTGCACGTCAAAGGAGGCAGCAGACATTCCTGCAAGATTAATAGGGTCCGTCAAGGCCCAGCCAGGCAAGGCAGAACCCCAACCCCCAACTAGGCACATTGTTGGGCATGGAACTTTGGACCAAACGGAGAGCGGCGCTCTGCATGGGGACAGCTGGAAATGTGCGACAGACAGCCCTTTATAGAACAACCAACGATGCCTGCAGTGCGGAGATAGGACACACACACAACACAAGGTGAGGGAGCCCTCAGATTTGGTACAGGAACCCCAAGGAATTCACCTGCTTGTACCAAATGAGCAGTCCCGCCAGCGCTACGCCAATGCTCTGCAGCAAGTCGCCCAACACGTGCAGCAGCGCACTGCAGCCGTAATAAAGTTGAAATCAAGTGTCGAAAATATGGGAGAACGAACCAAACCAACCCAATTGCTCAGAGCACCACGGTCGTTTGCACAACGCACTCATTCACAAGGTGCCATGCGTCGATAAATGTGATGAAAACGAGTAGTACATGTAGATGATGATGACACTACAACTGCTGGCAAAGCGCACTCCCAGTCAGGGTGCTACAGGACATCGTGGGGTGCCGAAAGCAACATACGGGGCAGCCAGAGTGCACAATGTAGCACCCAAGCATGCTGAGTTGGCATCAACAAGATTGCAGGTTTGACGTGCTCTGGGATGAAAAGAAATGCACATTCTAGCACCAATTGCTACTTCACCAAGACAGTGGCAACCCACCAACCAAATCCCCTCCCCTCTCCTCCCTGCGCATGTTGAGATTCTCATGCCTTGACAGCAACTATGCACCAACCCCACCCCTTACCCTCCCCTCCCCTCCCACCTGCGCATGTTGAGGTTCTCATGGGTGTGCCCATGTCCGTGCTCATGTCCATGTCCATGTCCATGCTCATGTTCGTGGTCATGACCATGCGCATGGTTGTGTCCATGTTCATTTCCGTGGTCATGCTCATCGTCGTGGCCATGGTGCAGGTGCGGCTTGCTGCTGCAGGCCTCTTCATCAGTAGCACTGCACGGGCAAGTGGATGGGTGTCACCATGAAACATCAGTGGTGGTGTCCGTGATCAAGCTCATCGTCGCGGCCATGGTGCAGGTGCGGCTCGCTGCAGCAGAGGCCTCGTCACCCCTTGTAGCACTGCACGGGCTTGTGAAAGGACGATTGTATCTTTTACACGCACCAAACACAGGTATACTACAGTTGAGCTAAACACTAAAGTTGAACTAAACACAGCTGTGTTGCTGCTGCTGCTGCTGCTGCTGTTCTCAGTGTCATTATTAAGCACCCCTTATCTGTTGAATCCGTTAGACACAAACATCTCAAACACACCTTATAGCTAGGGATGCTGTGCTGCTGCTGCTGCTGTTCATAGTGTCACTATTAAGCACCCCCCTGCCTGCTGAGCCTGCTAGACACAAACATCTCAAATACACTTCATATCTAGGGATCGGCGTGTAGTGCTATACGTCACATTTCCCAGTGCTATATCGCGTTATCTAGCATTGTATTGTAATAGCTATTTACGAATGCCCACCCCCCTTAAGGTTGGCATATTGCGTTATACGAGGGTCTCCTAAACGCCATATAGCGCTATAGGGCAATGCCGATCCCTATTTACATCCTGTCTACTTAAATCACCAGCAGACCAGACATGCCTGGTTCCTTATTTTGTGGTATTTTTTTCCTTTTTAGATCAGTACTCGTATGGCGTGAGCTGCCAGCAAATTGCCACCTTGTGTTGAAGCAAAGTGCAGCCTGTGTTGTGGCCGTCAAGCATTTATAGCTCGGAGTCCTGTGGTCAGAGCTCCTTTTTACACAGATGTGAAAGCCGCCCTTTTCCCCCCCACACTAGAAAGGGAACAAGACATTTAGGCGCATACATGCAATCGCACGTATTTTGGATCCTCAACACGTGATGCCATGCATTGTACCCAAGGGTGTGTAGCACCCAAAGTATGCTACAAACACACAAGCATGTGCCATAGGGGGCGCATATGCTCTCACCTGCTGAAGTGGCGGCTCCCTCCTCCCCTCTCCTGCTGCTGTGCTAGCTCATCTAACCCCTCGCCAGGCGCACAGACCTCCCCATCTCCCTTCCCACACGGGCCATGGCATTCTCCTGCTACCTCTCTCCCGTTGCTCGCCTCTGCCC
Organism: Dunaliella primolecta; assembly: GCA_914767535.2. NCBI lineage: Eukaryota > Viridiplantae > Chlorophyta > Chlorophyceae > Chlamydomonadales > Dunaliellaceae > Dunaliella > Dunaliella primolecta. The sequence continues at coordinate 1,493,988 of OU611765.1, forward strand.
CTGCCCCACTTGCTGCTGCCTGCTGCTGCTGCTGCTGCTGCTGCTGTCCAGATGCACTCTTGCCCCCCTTTTTCTTCCGCCCCTTGCCCTTCGGGGGCTGCCCCTCTGAAACATCCACCTGCCCCTCCATGCCAACACCCTCTCCTGCTGACGCTGCACCTGTTGTCGCAGCTGCGTGAGCCCCCTCTGCCCCTTGCCCAGGAGCTGACCCTCCTGCTTCAGCTGCTGCCCCTGAAACAACCGTTGCTGGTGCTGCAGGCTCATGCGTGCTATGGTCACCCCCCTCCTGACTCTCATGCCCATGCCCATGGCTATGGCCATCCTCGCACGCGTGCGCAGCTCCTCCATGAGCATGCACGCGCTTGTGCGCATGTGCAGCATGTGAGTGGCCATGATGTGAGTGTGAGTGGCCGTGGCCACTGCAGCCGCCTTCGTGGCTGTGGCTGGCCAAGCCGTGGTGGTGGTGCCCTCCGAGGACCAAGCCGATGGCGATGTTGCACAGGATGCCCGCACATGCGACGATGAACATCACTGCAAACAACCACAAACAAAGGCACTTGTAAAACGGATCACACGGTGTTGCACAGGATGCCTGCACACGCGATGATGAACACTACAAATACAAGGAACCAAGAAATGGTGAATGTAGTGCTCTCTGAGGACCATGTTGCTCGCGAAGTTGTGCAGGATGCCCGCACAATAAACATGACTTAAACCGAAGGCAATCATGAGGACCATGAACATGAAAGAGCACAAAACGATGGAAACATGACTCCTCCACAATCAGCAAGTCGGCAACGCGGCCCAGGATGGCAAACAGCAAGTCAGCAAAGCAGCTCAGGGTGGCAAGCAGCAAGTCAGCAAAGCAGCAGAGCTTGATGGAGGACGCAGGATGATAACTATGATGAATTTATTAGCTAAATATTGGACATGACTGCAGACATACAGAAGAATATGTTTGTCATGACTGCAGGCACAGTGGACCCAGCAGCAGCACCTCCTGGAAGAGGGGTGCAAGAAAGCAGGCAGCAATAAACATGGTGCAGTGGAAAAAGCCTGGCAGAAACATTGTGAGAAGATGATCGTAAAACAGAGGAAATAACCACGGGCAGAAGAGCAAGTTCAGTATGTGTGATGTGAATAGAAAGCAGCAATAGCAGCAGCAGCAGCAGCAGCAACAGTGATAGTGAATGTGTAAAGTCAGTGTTCACCGAGTCTCCTAATGGTACAATTATGATGGAAATTGTGAATATTTGTTATTGCTTTAATATCCATCGTGCGCAATTGGCAGCATGAAAACAAAGTTCACTTTATGGTGTACTTCTATTGAGATTGCGTAATACCCCAAACTGTTCCACATCTTCTTAGCACGACCACGTGCTTGCACTGTGAGTTTCAGGAAATTCTGAGTGGTAGATCAGAGTTCAAAGCATGGCACTTCCCTAAGCCGCAGGTTGTAGCGGAAGCTTTTGCTTTTTCCTAGTCTTGCCTCCATCCATACATGCACATGACTACAGAAGAGAGGCTAACACGAAATGGTGGGCGTGTAATTTGTTTGCGATCCTTGCATTGAACACCAAGGTGTCTGACACATTGGACACCTGCCTCTCACGTTGAACAGTTTTGGCCGGAAAGCCCATGCTCACACTTGCCATCCTTTTGCTCCGGGTAGAGGGTTTGCAAGGTTCAAGCAAAATTGCTCATTTGTTTTCCTAGTCACATCTCCATCCTTACATGCACATGCATTGTTACCAGCATGCCCATACTCACGCTTGCCGCATCCTTACATGCACATGCATTGTTACCAGCATGCCCATACTCACGCTTGCCGCATCCTTACATGCACATGCATTGTTACCAGCATGCCCATACTCACGCTTGCCGCATCCTTACATGCACATGCATTGTTACCAGCATGCCCATACTCACGCTTGCCGCATCCTTACATGCACATGCATTGTTACCAGCATGCCCATACTCACGCTTGCCGCATCCTTACATGCACATGCATTGTTACCAGCATGCCCATACTCACGCTTGCCGCATCCTTACATGCACATGCATTGTTACCAGCATGCCCATACTCACGCTTGCCGCATCCTTACATGCACATGCATTGTTACCAGCATGCCCATACTCACGCTTGCCGCATCCTTACATGCACATGCATTGTTACCAGCATGCCCATACTCACGCTTGCCGCATCCTTACATGCACATGCATTGTTACCAGCATGCCCATACTCACGCTTGCCGCATCCTTACATGCACATGCATTGTTACCAGCATGCCCATACTCACGCTTGCCGCATCCTTACATGCACATGCATTGTTACCAGCATGCCCATACTCACGCTTGCCGCATCCTTACATGCACATGCATTGTTACCAGCATGCCCATACTCACGCTTGCCGTTCACAGGCTCAGGGTTGAGGATCCGCAAGATTGCCTCCCACACCAAAGCCCCTGTCACGCCCCAAATCATCTGCAGAAGAGAGCAATCGGCATGCAGGCATTGCAGTCAGGGGCACATGCAGCACAGACTCAACACAACAATCTACCAAGAACAGAAAACAGATCTGTGCTCCTGTCAGTGGTGCCTTGCAAGGCTGCCCCAGATGAGTGTCCACCGCATGCATAAGGCAGCTACAGGAGCAAAATGGGCAAGCGGGTGCCTTTTGCACTGCACATCTGCTGAACTCCATCCGAAACGACACGCATTGAATTGTGCGCCGAATAAAACACTGAGGCACTGACACACAGCAGTAGGACTCAACACAAGTGCAACAAGCCCATGGAGGCTGCAAGGTTTGAGTCCTCTTGATTTGACGTGTTGCACAGCGAGCTTGTACTGAACACTTTGAGAGCTGGTGTGGGCAAGCAAGCATGCATGTGCACATGTGCTCACATAAACACACAAAACCCACAACTACACAGGACTCACAAATGCACACGCACACGCACACGCGCAGGCACCCACCCACACAGACACACACCAGTGTACTGAGCAGCGCGCCGATGATTTCGGCACGATGGAAGCCAAAGGAGTATGCGCTATGGCCCCTCCAGGTCACGGCCCAGGCAGCAAACAGGGAGATAGCAAAGCCGGCAGCATCTGACATCATGTGCGCAGCATCTGCCAGGATGGCCACACTGCAAGAAGGGAAGGGTACAAGTTGGCAACGGGGGTGATGGGATCATGTGCTCACACACACATTACAACGGTAAGGGAGATAGCAAAGCCGGCAGCATCTGACAGCATGTGCGCAGCATCTGCCAGGATGGCCACACTGCAAGAAGGGAAGGGTACAAGTTGGCAACGGGGGTGATGGGAACATGTGCTCACACACATTACAACGGTAAGGAAGATGGCAAAGCCAGCAGCATGTAACATCATGTGCGCATGTGTGTACGTGTGCTTTTGTGTGTGAAAGACAGCAGGTGCATACATGCATGCATGCTGCATTAGCAGCAGTTCAGGATACAGCCCATGCAGGAATCCATTGCATGTGTTCATAGTGGTTGGCCTACATGCTGGGGATGATGGAGGTGATGATGGATGTGATGACGGAAGGGATGACGGAGAGGATGATGGAGGCGAGAGCTTACTTTTGCGGACAAGTGTAGGGGCTCAGAGAATGTAGCTTTTGACCATTCCTCATCTCAAGTCCTTTTGGCCGCGACAAAGCAGCAAGTGCCGCTTTGGATGACATGCCTTTGCAGGCTTGAACAGGTGCCAAGCAGGTGAGCAAGCAGAGGGCTCTAGCAGGCACTGCTCCACTTGAGAAGCACCAGCACATACACCAAAGAGGACGATTGGCCCACCACCATAAACCGTGACCAACCAGACGACGTGCAACACAATCATTTGCGTTTTTCATACAGCCCCAGAACCCTAGGACAGGACTAGACTCCACATACATCTACCCCCTCTCCCACTTCCCAACCCCCAAACACATGCCTTCTATAGTGACCCATGCCTTCCCCACCCCCACCTACACACCTATGTGCAAAGTAGCCTCCAACGAGCTCAAGCGCCATGAAGATCAGGCACAGGACCAGGGCAGCCAGGAGCTTGTTCTGGATCTGCGCGTGCCAAAACCATGGCTGCTGGAGCTGAGGATGCACAGCATCAAAAGTAGTAAGAGTTGTAGCATTTGTGACAAATTCATAGGTTCCCTGGCCTGACTGCCCATTTTTAGATGTGGTATGGTTGCACCCCATGAACCCCTGGGGAAAAGCCACAGCTCAACTATCACAGTTAATATACAGGCTCAACATGGTTCTCAGGGGTGCGAGGACGAGAGCAAGTGATGACCAACATTGCCCGGTTAGATTCCAACGCTTGCTATTAGAAAGGTTTCAACATCAGCACGGTCGAAGCACATGTGACAACCTGCACCTGTTCAGGGGGTTGTAATACAGGGAAAAGGGAAAAGGTAATTCCTTCCCTTTCTTTTCTAGAAGGATATCCTTTGGCTCAAGATGACAAAAGCAGCGAGTCTAGGCATGCTCAATTTTTGCAGGCAAATATGCCACAGATGCATGTAATGCATGGAACGGGCGGCCGCTCACCTGCCTCTGAGGTGCACTCGTCACCTCCCCTCCTTGTAGGAAGCATGGCTCATGAGGAATGCAGTCTGCACGCGTACGTGTTAGGAAGCCCTTTGGTCAATGTTGGTACCAGCACGGCATCTGTCTGCAATGTGGGCCTCACGTGTGTGTAGCACACGCATAAGACCACAGCGTCAATCAAGCAACCCAATGATGCTCTTGCTCTCCATACTGTTGTGGCCCTTGCTTTGCACACTGTTGTGGCTGCAAGGCACGCAATTCAGGCAGCGCTCCCTGCCGGAAACAGCCATCATACCGGAAGATATGGCAGGGCGCAGGGCGAGATGATGATCCCCCGGAACCGCCCGCATGACGTCCGGGCCTGGCGATGTTGAGGTTGGGAGCAGAGGCTGAGAGAGCTCCCCATCATCGCCACCCTCCTCACGGACAGCCACGGCAGTCATTTGATTTGATCAAACGGTCAAAACAACCCAATGGAAGCCAAACCCTTCATCGGCAGGCAGCCAGCATCTACGCACATGCAATTGTTGTTTGTACGATTTGTACCAAGACGGAACGTCAGAAATTTAACGGTGCGTCCCTACAGCGGAACGAATTTGTTTGTTTATGGGAAAAATATACTTTTAAAGAGCAATTCTGGCATGCGCGCGCGCGCGCGTGTGTGTGTGTGTGTGTGTGTGTGTGTGTGTGTGTGTGTGTGTGTGTGTGTGTGTGTGTGTGTGTGTGTGTGTGTGTGTGTGTGTGTGTGCGTGCGTGCGTGCGTGCGTGCGTGCGTGCGTGCGTGCGTGCGTGCGTGCGTGCGTGCGTGCGTGCGTGCGTGCGTGCGTGCGTGCGTGCGTGCGTGCGTGCGTGCGTGCGTGCGTGCGTGCGTGCGTGCGTGCGTGCGTGCGTGCGTGCGTGCGTGCGTGCGTGCGTGCGTGCGTGCGTGCGTGCGTGCGTGCGTGCGTGCGTGCGTGCGTGCGTGCGTGCGTGCGTGCGTGCGTGCGTGCGTGCGTGCGTGCGTGCGTGCGTGCGTGCGTGCGTGCGTGCGTGCGTGCGTGCGTGCGTGCGTGCGTGCGTGCGTGCGTGCGTGCGTGCGTGCGTGCGTGCGTGCGTGCGTGCGTGCGTGCGTGCGTGCGTGCGTGCGTGCGTGCGTGCGTGCGTGCGTGCGTGCGTGCGTGCGTGCGTGCGTGCGTGCGTGCGTGCGTGCGTGCGTGCGTGCGTGCGTGCGTGCGTGCGTGCGTGCGTGCGTGCGTGCGTGCGTGCGTGCGTGCGTGCGTGCGTGCGTGCGTGCGTGCGTGCGTGCGTGCGTGCGTGCGTGCGTGCGTGCGTGCGTGCGTGCGTGCGTGCGTGCGTGCGTGCGTGTGTGCGTGTGTGCGTGTGTGTGTGCGCGTGTGTGTGTATGTGTGTGTGTACGTGTGCGCGTGTGCGTGCGTGCGTGTGTGTGTATGCGTGGCTACGGAATGTAACAAATTTTGAAAAGTTCTCTAATTTTGGAAGTAGAAGTGCGATTTAGCTGGAACTTGTCGCTCATACCCATATACAAGTGCTTGAAGATGGTGCTTCAGCTCTACTATGCGATGACAAAGAAGCAGCACCAGCAGGCAGGTCGGAAGTCCAGCAGGAGCCACTGACAGTGCATCCTGCCTCTCCCAATTTTTAAACAGACCCTGAATCCAATGCTCATGAGGACCCACCTTCATGCCGGACTCATCCAGGTCATCTCAAATGTGTGGGAATACTCCCTGCATTCTGCTAGTTTCTATCAAGCTTAAGCCCACTCTGGCATTATTGGCAATGGGGGGGCTGACGCCTGCGCACGCGCTCGAGCACTGACGGACACCTCGGACATTGCACTTCCACATGCCAGGGATCCCTTTCACAACCTCTACTGGCTGTCCGAAAGTGAATCATTGAGTCTTCACATAAACCCAATGACCCACGTCACTCCCACCCTGATCTAGCTCACTACCTCACCAACCTGACAGACAGGCCTAACAGACAGGCCTAAAACACACATACACAAAAAGAACAAGCTTTGGCTCTGCTGATACCTCAGGCCAACTATTACAAAATCTGGCAGAGGCATACCTATGCCCACTCCCTCAAACACCAATGCCAATTCAGAAGCTCACAATCCACTCTCTCAACTTGCCAACAAAGAAATCAGCAACTCCTGAATTAATCCAATGATTACCCTTAAACATCAAATTTTTGTTTTAAAATATCGCACGGGAACAGTTTACGCTCAAAAGTATGACTTCAGGTTCAAGATGACTTCCACCTCTGCGTGCTGCCCACTATGCGGCAAATGGACAGCATTAATCATATTGCCCGTACATGTCTCAACCCAACAATGAATGGGATGCACACCAATAGGCACCATGTTGGCCTTAGCTTCTGTGTTAAAGCCCTCAGCAGTTATGGCTCATTCCTTATTGGTTTGGATGCCTGCCAAAATGAGAGACTTCTGGAACAGGACATTGAAGTCCCTGAAACATCTCCCATGCTATCCCTGACTGGGTTTTTCCTAATGGTACTGGCTCCTCAGCCCAGAACCAAAGCCGCCCTGATACTGTCTTTTTGCGCTCTATCCCAGGCCGACCCTCACACATCGATCCTACTGAAATCCTTCAAGACAGGGAGAAGTTCTTCAAGACAGGGACATTCATCTTGATGAATTTGAAATCTGTCCTCACAACGATTCCTTTCAAGGGAAGTTCCCATTCTGGAAGCTGCAACTGCCCAGTGTGCCAGCACTATAACCAGGCTCAAAAACCGCAGCTTGAGAAATCCAAACAGGAACAACAAGGTGACCTTACACATCATCTAGTTGGTGTTGCAGGCACTGTCTATAATAAAAAGAAAAACAACATAGGCAACTATTTTTCATAACTACAACATTCAACCTCTTACTAATTTGGATTTAATCAGGCAAAAAGCTAAGTCACTATTATCCAGTTTATATTGCCATGCCATCCAAAAATCAACAACTGCTATTTACACCATTGTCTATTTTAGCTTTGAAGGCCCTTAGGTGTTCACCAAAGCCCCTTGTTAGCTTGGTAGTTAGGGAACCTTTCTTCAATGCATGCAGCCTTTTGGCTAGCGTAAACTTTTTCCTTCTTTTCTTTCTGTGCGTTGAATCCAATTGATGTCTTAAACAAGAGGCTGAGGAATCAGCAAAACACCTCTTAAAAGAGATCCAAAACAAATGAAAATTTGGTGCCGAATGATGGGTATAGATGGCTTGCGCAGGCAAACACAAAATTTAAGCTGGTTTGCTTTAATCCAACTCTGTTATTGCTTACCGTCAATTATGAGTTGTTCTAGCCAATTGAAAACAAACCAGCGGTATGTGCACTTGATTGAAATAAAGTGCTGTGTATACACAAGGCCTAGGCCTGGTGGACAACAGTTGGAGGTGGCACAGCGGCAGACCTCTGCAAACTTATTAGCGCAAAGGTTGCGACTCTTCGCACCCTTCCTTGGCATTTGTGGAATGTGTCATGCTCAGCATGCCCTAAACCAACTTGAACGACTGGGACCGGACCACCTACGGCACGGTGCCATTAAGCTCGCTTGTAAAATTTAAGTCCATCCTATTAAGTATGCCCTCAAGCTTGTTACCACTAGGTGCACTATTAAAACAAAAATGCTCCTCACGGCCAGGTTCAGGGGCCGGATGATTCCAGTAACCCCACTAGCCCTTTCTGTTCTGTAGCCTTGTGGTGGAGGGTACTCAAGGCTCTTCTGAGCCAACATGTCTGCTTTTCCTCAATTGGTGTAGGAAGAGCTTCCTCTACCTTTGTAGCTTTTCTCGTCTTTTCTTGCAAGCACCTTAGGGTAGCCTAATCTGTCAGCCTTGAAGGCAATTCTTTCGATGACACCACCTAGCTTGCCTTTGAGGAAGCTGCCCGCACCCATGCAAGTTCACCAGAGCGTCACGACGGTCCCAACTCACATGCCCCAAAGTATAAATATTTTCCCAACCTTCACGATGCTCTGAGGACGCACATGCATTCAAAATAAAGACTTGGAGAGGCTAACACCAAAACAGGATACTACTCTTACATCGAAGTCTACTTCCCAGTAGTTCATAAAAAGGCCAACGGCACCTTCTGGGCCATGCCTTGTTAGCACTAGACGCGCTCTTGAGAACACTCCTCTCAGTTCTCATCAATGAGATCAAGCACGGGGTACTGCTAGTAACCCTCCTGATCCCCATTGATTTTTCTTTTTCTCTTGGTAGAGGGGATACACGGTGCCTCGGTCCTTGGTATCCTCTTCTCCTTAACTAATGTGGGGAGTGCTTTCGCTGCCTGCTTAGTTCTTTTCTCTTCTGGACCATGCCAGCATTTCCTTTCAAAATGAAACAAAAAAATTTTCAATTACCGCACAGGTACCGTCTTCATTCAGAAGCATATAGTGCGCTTTACACGACCAACAGTTTACAATGTCCCTTGTGTGGGTACCCAGACAGTGCCCTTCACTTTCTTTCAGGATGTAAATGTTCCATCACCAACCGCAATAATGTTGCCAAATAATTCTTGAAAGTGTCAGCAAAGACCCTTTAGGGCAGGCCTTGTCTCCTTTGACATTGGAAGTGCAGTTCGTCTTGCCTTACAGAACTTGCAGATCCCTGAACACTCAACAAATGGAACTCTCTCAAGGTATATCATCCCTCGTGGTCTTCTGGTAAACAAAGGCTCACTTCTAGTCGCCCTGATGCAATATCAGGTGTTCCAATGCAGAGAGTTTTAAGGACCAATTGCCGGTATCCGGTGAGGAGTAGAAGGGGGCGCGTGTTACATTACTATGGTACTACGGTAGTACCATCCTCCTGGGTGTTGGTGGAACGTGTTATAAGCAACGTTGAAAAGAGGATTTTCCTCACAGCCAGGTCCTGAAGCCGGGTGCCTCTAGCAACCATCCAGATCCCCACTAGCCTCTTATTTTTTCTGCTCCGTGGTGGAGGGGTGGTGCAGCTCTGTTGAGTCAATGTGCCTCCTTTTCCTTAATCGATGTAGGGAGAGTTAGAGAGGGAGAGAAAAAAAGCTACGTAGGCAGAGAAAACTCTCCCTACATCATGTAAGGAAAAGGAGACACATTGGCTCCGAAGAACCGTGAGCTCCTTCCACCACAAAGCTTTCAAACAAAAATGTTAATGGGGGTCTGGGGGGTTACAGTAAGCACCCGGCTCCAGAACCTGGCTGTGAGGAGTGTTTGGGTTCTCAATGGCACGCCTAGTGGTAATAAGTTTGTGGGCATGATCAACAGAATGGGCATGCAGTTTGCATTGAGGAGGATCATACCGTAATTTGAGTGGCCCATTTTCCTTTTATTAATGTTGAGGAGAGTCAGACTACCCAGTCTTATTCCTCCTTTTCATTTCTCTTTGTGTCCACTCTACCAGAGGAAGGAGCCTGCTTCCGATTTCTTGTTCAGAGACCCTTCTGGTCCCAGAACCGCTATGTCCTGGGCATGTAAAAGGAAAAATATGTTTTCCTTCCTTTTTTGATTTATCGTAAAGAATCTTTTGCTTTCTTTTTGTATGCATGTTTGCATCTGTTTGAAACCTCACAAGCATGCAGCAGGCAGTGGGATCATATAAGCTAACACATAATGGATCACCTTTGTCCCTCCCCTCTTGCCCTACTAGAAACACCCAAACAGCACCATGAGAACAACACATATGTTTGGGCCTGTTTGAAATCACAAAGCATACAGGCCATGGAGTCACAGCATCACGGAAATAATTCATCTGCCCCCGCCTAAGCCGTTGTTAATGAGCTTCATGACTTGCTCCACAAAGCTTCCATCAAGACTTGGCAGAATCCCTCCATTGGCATCTCTCACACGTTGAACCGCCTGCAAATGCAGTTCCGGAAAATGCAGAGCACATTTACTTGATACCCCGTGGATAACAGGGCAGCGGAAAGTGAATGTGCACAATGGAAGACTATCCCTCTCCCACCTTGTGCTTCTTTCTTTGTGCAGGAGCCCCAACACAAAGCCATTGCTATCGAGCAGCACAGGAATGGAGCGCTGGAAATGCTGAAAGGTCATCAACGTCTCAAGGGTCTGCCAAAAATGATGTGCAGACTTAACCAATACACTTCACTGGCATGCCCCATAGGATAAGTATTCAATTTGTTCCAGGTAAATAAGCCGGTACTGAGTGTTCATCCCATTTATTGTTTACTGGAAGGGCGTTTGTTCTCTTTACATTCAGTGCCTAAAACAGAGATCTAGGGAATTGGTGGCCCTGGGCTTGTGGCAACGTATCGTGCAATGACAGGGAATCATTGCAAAGCCTTACCTGGCTGAAGATGCCGCCTCGTCCACCACTCAGCTGGGAGGTGATGCTCTGCGAAGCAGCGGAATACAAAATGGTCTATGGACCTGCATTTGCTAATAATCTTAAACTTCTTAGCACTTCCAGATTGACCAATTCAATCATTCATTCTCATGAACTTGTGCAAGTGCAAGATGCAGCTAGCCGGACGACATAAACACTCAGGTCTTCTGGATGCAGCTCACCTGAAACAAGTTCCCTTGCTCAACCCCAGCAGCTTGGGAGAACAGGCTTTGGAGGAACTGACCAACCTGAGTACCCGAGCCGCCAGCGGCATCAATGGCCTGCATGATAAGGACGATGCATGTAGCCAAAGGAGAGCCCTTGATGATTTTAAATAACAGATCGTGAATTTATTTTTGATACACCCCAGTTACCCTATAAGCAAAGTTTCATGCAAACTCAGGCCAGCAGTGTACGAGCCCCCCAAGAGGACTTGTATGGATGTACAAGAATTTGGCAAGGAGTGCAAACGCATGAGACCCCACAATCTAACATATGTCAGAGCCTTTGCATGCAGTTGAGAGGAGGCATGGGGCTTGTTGCACCCGTACTTCGGAAAAGTATCTTGACCAGAGGTCCCCAAAAATACAGGGGATTGAGGATTCTGCATGGTTAAGCAGACAGTGCCTCCCTGGAGCCTCCGAAGACGGAGGTGGTCCCGGGATGGAGGCCTCGTGGCGGTGAAGTGGTCTATCAAAGTGTTTGCACCCAGGATCAAGAAAAGAAAAGAAAAATTACGTAGGCATAGGAAACTCTCCCTACATCAAATAAGGAAAAGGAGACACATTGGCTCAAAAGAGCCGTGAGTCCCCTCCACCACGAAGCTACAAAAAGAATATCCTAATGGGGATCTGGAGGGGTATGGGAAGCACCACGCCTAGTGGTAACAAGCTTGTTGGCATACATGACAGAATGGGCATGAAGTTTGCGAGCAAGTTTATTGGCGCGTTGGTGGTCAAGTCCCAGTTGTTTGAGCTGGTTAAGGGTGTGCACAGTGTAGCAGGTCCCACCCACACCCAAAAGGATGGTGTGGAGAGTCACAACTTTTACATTTACGAGTTTGTAGAGGTCTGCATGCTGCCGCTGTGCCGCCTCCAACTGCTGTCCAGGCCTCGTGTCCCAGAATGCCCAGGATCACCCCTTTCCTTAATCAACGCTTGAGGCGTGTACCGCTTGCATAGCTTTTCCTTCTCCTTTTCCTTTGCCTTTTAAAAGAGCAAGGCTCTTGTCCTTTGCATCAACATCTGCAGCAGGTGCTTCTGGACTTTCTGATTTGACCCACGTTTTGGATGTACGTGATGGTGCTGCCATCCAGGGGTTGGCCACTAAACAAAGAAGAGGCATTACTGGTTAGCCCCTCCAAGAAGCCCTGCAGATTGGATTTGTGACAAACATTCTGTTGGTAGGAAGCATCCCATTGGTAACAAGCATTCTATAAGAAACAAGTGCTCTATCAATGGCAAGTATTTTTAAGGAGAAGGCATTATGCTAGCGGCAAACATTTTGCATGGGTCCTTGCAATTGTCTATGTCCTTCAGCGGCTTATAAAAGCCTGCCCAGCAAGTTGCAATCTGTTTTTATACTTTACACTAGCGAGGTAGACAACCTCCTGGATGGTATGGATGACGTTATGGTCAAGTTCTATTCACAAGTTACCATACCGTAGCAAAGATGCCTTCACCCTGCAGTCCGTTCCAGATGGGGCGGTCATCTGTGCTGACTCCCAGGGTCTCGACAACGTTGGTCAAAGGAGTGCTCTGGCCTGCATGAGCACGATCAGCATGAGGAGTTTCTGGTTAGAACCCGCTTGTTCGTGTCAATACAAATATGGATGCATTATTAAAATTATGTGTACGTGAGTGTATGCGTGGAATTGTGTATGTGTGTTGCGTGTGTGACTTTTTAAATAGGCAAAAGTGGAAATCCAACGCACAAGAGGCAGAAGATACGAAACGTGTGTAACCCCTTCCTCACCACTCTGACTGTTGATCAGCTCGTTAACCAGTGGGAATTGCGTGAGCGTCTCTTCCGCAGTCTGTCGCACCTCGTCAATCCACTGCAGCAAATGCGGGTTCAACCACAAGTGGTGGATGCGCCATTGCATAGATTTTATTGAAAAGTGGAAAGGGGGAATAAAGTCATGAATCCATGAGAACTCTTTTGCATTGAGTGAGTGGATCACACAAGAAAGAAGGGCTTTGCACTCTTGATTTAGCTCTCTTCAGACCGTGTATGCGCAGATCTTCATCTCAAAGCTTCCAAAAGCGTTGCAATTTTATCAAAGAAGACCAGCAAATAAAATGCATGGTGCACACTCCTCCCTTTGCACCATAGCGCACCCCATTGAATTGCGTCATGGCATCCTCCAGCCGCGAAGAGTCCCATGGAAGCGCAGAGAGATCTATTCCACTCAGCAGGCCCTGTGATCCCTGTGATCCCTGCGATCCGTGCGTGCGTGCGCGCGCGCGCGCGCGCGCGTGTGTGTGTGTGTGTGTGTGTGTGTGTGTGTGTGTGTGTGTGTGTGTGTGTGTGTGTGTGTGTGTGTGTGTGTGTGTGTGTGTGTGTGTGTGTGTGCGCGCGTGTGTGTGCGCGCGCGCGTGCGCATGTGCTCTCGTCGTTTTTTTGCAAGGATGAAAAGGAAAGCATAGTTCACAAGTACCTCGGATTGGCTCAGATGCCTGCCGCTGCTTGATGCATTTGCGGAAAGAGAAAAAGCAAAAGCGAGGAAAAAAACGAGCTTCATGTCTTCTCTGTTCACAGGAAGGGTGTACCTCAATTTTGCAAATATTTCCTATATACTCTCCTGTTACTGTCTTCAATTAAATTCATCTCTTGGATGTGGAGTTGTCATGTTCCATTCGAACGAGCAGGGATGAACGAATAGAGAAAACAATTTTTTTACAATTTTTCATACATTCATTTAAACGGGACATTTAAGCTGCCTGGCGGTGGGATCGGAGCAATTTTTCCACGCACAAACACTGAAATTTCGAAAGCAACTTCGCACATAAATTTCTAATGACGTTCTCATAATGCTCTCTCCTACAGGCCAAATGTCTTTTTTCTCTTTCTCTCTTTCTCTCTCTCTCTCTCTCTCTCTCTCTCTCTCTCTCTCTCTCTCTCTCTCGCGCGCGCGCGCGCGCGCACACACAAAAACACACACATACACACACACACACGCACACACACACACACACACACACACACACACACACACACACACACACACACACACACACACACACACACACACACACACACACACACACACACACACACACACACACACACACACACACACACACACACACGCACGCACCCACATGTATACAAATTACGTAACATTCTTACTGCCCTTCTGTGCAGCTTCCATCCAATGGCTTCTGCAGAGCAGTGTTATTTGCAGCCAACAGCTCAAAATGAGGACACATGAGGGAGCATGGGCAGGAGCACAACTCTGCTCAATTTAAGTGGTGATTTTTTGGTCGCAATCTATTTGAACTTGCTACTTGGTTGGGACAGCACAGCTTTCTACCACTCTTGCACAAGTCTGTACCAGTTCAAAGGTTTTCCTGCCACCAAGAAGCAAACGCCCCCTCCCGAAGTCAGGCCAGACTGTCTTACTTAATGATTCTTCGGTCATAGTGGGTTGAGGTGCAGGAGAGGGGCAGCAGGAGTGGGAAAAACTCCACTAACCTGCTAACTGAAAGTTCCATAAGTTTCCCTGAATGCAGGTGCAAAAAAGCGGGCGACCTGCATAAGGTTGTGCGTGCCAGCAAATTGCAAGTTAGAGCACAGTAATTTTTAACATCATGATCGTTATGATGCGCAGCTACCAAAAGAACTCCCCATCTGTGGGGATCCAGACAGTTCCCTTCACATTCTTTCAGGGTGTAAACATGGGCGACCTGCATAAGGTCGCGCCAGCAAATTGCAACTTAGAGCACAGTAATTTTTTACATCATGATGCGCAGCTACCAAAGGAACTCCCCGTCTGTGGGGATCCAGACAGTACCCTTCACACTCTTTCAGGGTGTAAACATTCCACCATTTAAGACGTAGTAACCAAGCGGTATTGTTAATGTAACTCGGTTTGAAATTGTCAGCAAAGGCCCTCTTGGGGCAGGCCTTGCCTCCGTGGACGTCGGCAGCGCAGATTGTCTTACTATACAGATCTTGCAGATACCTGAACAATGAACAAATATAACTTTTCCTAAGTATATTTCCCCCACGACTTCCCTGACAAATAAAGTCTCACTTCTAGTCGCCCTGATGCAATACTATTGTTTCCAATAAACAGAGTGCCAAGGACAAATTCCAGGCATCCGTTGAGGAATAAGACAAGAAAAGAAAGAAAAGAGAAGTCTATGCAGGCCACCGGACGCGTGCATTAAGGAAAGGTCCCTTAACTAGCAAGCTAGCAAGGGCCTCACCAGAGGTCCCTCAAAACTGGGCTAGCTACAGCTAAATTATGTAAGGGAAAAAGACAGAACTGATGAGGATCAGGCGGGTTGTCGGCCATGCCCCGAGACGCCCGGACTCTCCTTCTCCTTGTATCCACCTCCGCGCGTCCAGCGACCTCCCCCCCAGAAGCCCCCAGTAAGCAAAGAGCATGTCTGGTGTTAATGATAGTGGTTAGTCCCTGTATGGCATGACAGTTCAGCTTGGAAGCTAGGGATTTTGCTTTGTGCTTGGATAGGCCCAAATTGACAAGAGGTCTGATCGTGTACTCCGAGTACATGAGTCATTGTAAATAGTGCCCGCCACGCCAATCAGGATGATGTGTAGAGTCACTTTGTTGTTCCTGTTTGGATTCCTTGAGCTGCGGGTTATAAGTCCGGTTATAGTGTGAGCATGCTGAGTTGCTGCAGTTCCTAAAGTGATGAAGGGGTTGGTGTCTGGACAAAATTTTTGATCAACAAGGTGAATATCCCTGTCTTGAGGAGGGATCTTAGAAGGATCAAGGTGAGATTGTCTGCCTGGGATAGATCTCACATAGATAACATCAGGGTGGCTCTGGTACCGAGCAAAGGAGCCAGTGCCATTAGGAAAAACCCAGCCTGGAATGGCTAGTGAGATAACAATTTCTGGAACTTGTATCCCCTGATCCAGGAGTCTCTCATTACGGCAGGCATCCATACCAATAAGGGATGAGCCAAACCTGCCTTTGCTAAGGGCTTTTACACAGAAGCTAAGGCCAACATGGTGTCTGTTGGTGTGCATACCATTCATAGTTGGATCTGGACATCTGAGGACAACATGATTAACGCTATCCATGTCGTCACAGAGCGGGCACCTTTCAGAGGTGGGAGATTTGTTGAATCTGTTGGCATGCTTTTGTGTGTAGATTTTCCCTGTGTGGTATTTGATTACATTATCTGTTGTTTGGGGGTGATCTTAGGAGTAGACCAGAAGGAGTTGCTGATTTCCTTGTTAGCAAGTTGACAGTTTGGGTTGTGAGCTTCTATATTAGCAGTGGTGATTGGGGAATTGGTTTGTATGGCATGGTTGAGTCTCTGCCAGCTATTGTAATGGTAGCCAGAGATATCAGCAGAACCTAGCTTGTGTTTTTTGTGCATCTGTAATTTACGTTTGTCGGTCAGGTTGTTGAGGTAGTGGGTTGGGAAAGCGTGGGAGCGGTGCAGGCTATCAATTTGTCCGTGTGAGGTCTTCAATGAGAGCCAGTAAAAATTGTGGAATGGGTCCCAGGCATGTGGGAGTTCAATGTCTGTGGTGGCCGCGAGGGCTGCGGACCATGCGCAGGCGTCAGCCCCCTCATTGCCAATGATGCCAGAGTGGGCTTTGACTTTGTAGAAATTAACTGGTTGCAGGGGGTGTTAAAACAATTCTAATACAGCCTGGATGAGCTCTGCATGGAGGTGATTCCTCATCCGCATAGGATTAAGGGTTTGTTTAGAAATCTGGGAGAGGCAGGATGCACTATCAGAGGCAATGTCAGTTTGCCCTTGTTGGAGTGCCACAAGAATACCTGCAAGTTCTGCTCTGCTGATGGTATTTGTAGGTCAACGACCATTGGGTGCTATGTGCAGCTGCAGGTGTTTTGATGGTTGAGTAGTGTCTCTGCTAAGACGTGTTCGCACCTGCTTGTTGGTTACATCAGAGGTATAGATTGCGATGACAAAGTTGAATCTTCTTTTCTTTCTTTCCTTTCTGATGGTTGAGTAGTGTCTCTGCTGAGCTAAGACATGGTCGCACCTGCTTGTTGGTTACATCAGAGGCATAGATTGCGATGACAAAGTTGAATCTTCTTTTCTTTCTTTCCTTTCTGACAAGGTTAAATCAGCTGCTTGGTAGGATAAAACATTGTGACAGGTGCTTTTGCCATCAAATTTGAGTGATGAAGTGCATGTTCTAATTAATGTCACTGATGAACTAGTTTGCTCTTTGCACCGCAAGTGTCACATGCTAGAAATAAAAAACAAGTTTTCCTTTTTTGTGTCTGAGCTTAAGGGAAAGAATAAACTAAGCAGGCAGCAAAAGCGCTCCCTAAGCCAAGTGAGGAAAAGATAATACCCAGGGCTGTCACAACGAGAGTTTCCTTATCCTATTCATTTCTACAAAGTCAAAGCCCACTCTGGCATCATTGGCAATGAGGGGGCTGACGCCTGCGCACGCACCGCAGCCCTCTCAAACGCCATAGACATCGCACTTCCAAATGCCAGGGACCCCTTCCACAATTTGTATTGGCTCTCTTTGAAGACCTCTTGCGCACAGAATGATGGTGTGCACTGCTCCCACACTTTCTCAGTCCACTACCTCACCAACCTGAATGGCAAACTTAAAGCACATATGCACAAAAAACACAAGCTTGGCTCTGCTGACATCTCTGGCTACCACTACCAGGGATGGCAGAAACTTAACGATACCATACCACCCACCACCACTGCAAACACTGCAGCACACAACCCAATCTCTCGACTTGCTAACAAGGAGATCAGCAACTCCCTCCGGCAAAATCCAAAAATTATTTTGAAACAGCAAATTGATATAATGAAGTACCGAACAGATACACTGTACACACAGAGACATACCTTCACTTTCAACTTTTCTTCCAGTTCTGGAAGATGCCCTCTTTGCGATGATATGGACCACATTGACCACTGGTGGCACATACTCTTCAGGTGTACAAACTCAACAATGAGCGGGATGCACACCAACATACACCATGAAGCCCTTTGTCTATGTGTGAAAGCCCTCATTAAAGGCCGGTATGGCTCATCCCTTATTGGCACGGATGGCTGCAGTAATGAGATACTCCTGGATCAGGGCATACAAGTCCCTGGACACATCTAAAGAGCTATTCCAAACTGGATTTTCCCTAATGGTACTGGCTCCCCTGCCCGGCACCAAAGCCGCCCTGATGCTCTCCTTGTGCGCCCTATTCCAGGCAGACAAGCTCACCTTGATCCCTCCAAGATCCCTCCTCAGGACAGGGACATCCACCCTGTTGAACTGAAATTCTGCCCTGACACAAATCCTTCCATCACTCTTGAACGTGCAGCAACTCAACATTCACACCATAACTAGACTTAAACCCGCAGCTCAAGGAATCCAAACAGGAATAACAAAGTGACTCTGCACATCATCTAATTGGGGTGGCTGGCACCATTTACAATGAATATACATTCACAACTCTTATGAATCTGGGCCTTACCAAACAAAAAGCCAAATCACTAGCATCCAAGCCCAGGGACCATGACATTCACAGATTAACCACTATCATTAACACTAGACACGCTCTTTGTTTTCACGGGGGCTTCTGGGGGGGGGGTGCTGGGGGCGCAGCGGCGGAAGACGGGAGAAGGAGAGTCCGGGCGTCCAAGAGCATGGCGAGCAACCCTCCAGATCCCCATTAGTTCTGTTTCCGGATCTTTCCTAGGCTAGCTGTCTAGTGTAGGTTCAGAGGGCCTTCTGGTGAGGCCTCTAGCTTTCCAGTTAGAGGACCTTCCCTTACTAAGGGCCGAGGGCATTAGTAATGCACGCGGCCTTTGGCCTGTGTAAACTTTCCTTTTCTTTCTTTTAGTTGGATAACTAATCCATCTGGACAGTGGTTCTTATCCTTGTGACAAGAAAAACGACTGAGGCTGTGTTGAGATACCTATTCGTTTAGAGCTTGAATTAACACCATTTCCTTGATACATTTCTTGGTGTAAGATCAGTCAAGCCTATTAACAAAGCCCATCATGATGTGTAAGTATGCTCACCTAGCCCTTGTGATTCTCCACACCATCCTTTTGTGTGTTGGTGGGACCTGCTACACTGAGCACACCCTAAAACAGTTTAAACAATTGGGACTTGACCACCAACGCGCCAATAACTTAGTAAGTTTGAAACTTACTCGCAAACTTCATTCTCATTTTGTCATGTATGCCAACAAGCTTTTTACCACTAGGCGTGTGCTATTGAGAACAAGCATACTTCTCGCAGCCAGGTTATGGAGCCGGGTGCCTCCATTTGCCCTCCAGATCCCCATTATAATCTTTTTGCAGTTCCGGCATGCCATGCCGGAACTGCAAAAAGACCGGTGCCGACACAGTGTGTCGGCACCGGTCCTCTAAGGGCTGTTCCACAGGCTTCTGCGTGGTCAGCAGTTGCTAGCAGCTAATTAAGCTACTTCAGAAAAATCACAGGCTGATTGAAACTGATTGAACCTGATTGAAATTGATTGAAGTGACATTTCAATCAGCATCAAGCAGGCCTCACTTGATTTCAATCAGCCCTATTTCAATCAGGTTTCAATCGATTTCAATCAGGGTTGAAATGGATGATGCCAACATTATAATTGCTCTGCATTATATGCAAGTTTGATCTATGGTGGTCAGGTCTGCCTCAAAATGTGAAATTGCAGGTCTTTTGGTCACACCTAGCCCTGGCACATTGCCTGTTCCCACAATCGCACGGTTCCAATCAGTTTTTCCCCTTATTCCAGTCAATTTCATCTTATTCCAGTTTAGTACATGAGCTTCCTCTGGAGAATTTAGATTGAATGTGATCTCAGGTGATCTGAAATCGTCAGATCGGCCTTAGGGGCTCGTCAGATCAGCCTTAGGGGAAAAAACTTACTAAAACTTTCAGTGAAAGTTTGCTCGTTGTTGTCGCAGTCGTCCTTCTTGTTGTTGTTGTTGTTGTTGTTGTTGTTGTTGTTGTTGTTGTTGTTGTTGCAACGAGACGGATGCACTAGGCCATAAGGACCAGGCCACTGGAGGAGCCTCCTCTGCAGCACTAGGACGGCGCTCCTCCATGCCCCCCAAAGATTGGTTGCTTGACTCTACCTACACGGAAAAGAATTGCTAGTGTATAGGGTTTAAACAGTAGTCTGCCAGAATGCAGACTTTAGTTGTGCTCAGCAGACAGCTGCTGGGCATGGCTTTCCTTGGTTGGAAGGGTGACAATGCTGACTCTGCTTGCTGTTGAAGGTCTGGAACTCCAGTCTTTCAGCTATCATCCTGCCAGGTCAGAAAAACTTTCTTTTCTCATAGCTGCCAGGTCCAGTGGACCTGTCTTCTTTCTCTGTCTGCCGTGCTTCTCTTGGTCTGAACTTCGTGGTGGGTAGGTCATACAGTCTGTGCATCAATGTGGCCCCCTTTCCTCAATTGATGTAGGGAGTGTTTCACTGCCTACGTAGTTTTTCTTTTCTTTTCTTTCTAGCCCTTAGAGCCAGCAGTGCCACGCCAGTTAATTGCATCAGTTCAGCATCCGTACAACAAGCTAAGTCCAGCCTAATTGCCAATAGCATTGCCCGGCTAGCCAAGCAAAAGTTAGGCTGACACTCTAGAATCTTCACCATATCTCAGTAAGCTGGGAGCTCCAGCCAGACCGGCTTGTTGCTGTGCACCACAGCACCAACATTTCTCTCTTTTTTTCTCTGAACATCCCCCTTGCAGGGCCGAGGAACCGTGCATCCCCTTCACCAAGAGGAAAAAGGTCAATGGGAACAGGAGGTTTACTTGCAGTATCCCTTGCACTATTTTGGTGACGAGAGGTGAAAAAAGTCTTCTCAAGAGTGCACGTGGTGCTAGCCATTTCATGAGCGTACTGGACAGCATGCGAATGAAGCTCCAGAGCAAGCTTGGTGGCTGGCTCTATGAGTATCAAAAACATTCAAAGATTAACCACTATCATTTGCATTAGACACGCTCTTTGTTTTCAGGGAATTCTGGGGGGGCGCTTGCTGGGCGCGCGGCGGCGGAGGACAGGAAAAGGACAGTCCGGGCGTCCAGGAGCATGGCAAGCAACCCTCCAGATCCCCATTAGACCTGTTTCTGGCTCTCTCTAGGCTAGCTGTGTCTAGTGTAGGTTTAGAGGGCCTTCTGGTGAGGCCTCTAGCTTTCCAGTTAGGGGACCTTCCCTTAATGCACGTGGCCTTTGGCCTGCATAGACTTTTCTCTTCTATTCTTTGCCAAGACACACTTTTAAGGGGGCCTCTGAAGTGTGAGGGGTGTGGATGGCCCCGTCCACACTGGAACGGAATGATACAGAGGGTAACCTGAGCTGAGGCCCTTGAAAGATGGCGGCAGAGGTGATGGTGTGCTGCTGCTTGGAGGCCTTGAGCTGGCCCTGCTTGTATGCTCTTTTTTGGCATCTGTGGGAGGGGTTCCAAAATTTCAAGGAGATAAGGAGCCATCCAAGCTGCTGAGCACCTTCAAGATGCTGAGCACAGTTGTTTTTGTTGCAAAAAAATGAAGGGAAACAACACTCTAAAAAAGTACACCAGCTACATCATTGAACCAACTCCAATTTTAAAAGAAGCAGCAAGAGGAAAAGAAAGGCCAGCAGGAGGTTGGTCCAAGAGTCGTGTGTATTTTTTGGGTGCTGAAGCAGATGACGCAAATGCAGGCTACTGGCAGGTAGGAAAACAAATGCAGCCGGGACATGCTTTTTACAAGCAACGAGATTTAAGTTCATCTTCAAAACAGTTTTGACCCCCTCTCCCCCACCCCCCCCTACACGTACACCTGCATGCATTGTACATAAGATCACTTGAAAAGCATACCAATGCCCCCATGTATCAAGCCCTGGGTCGTACAACCATACATCCTTGCATCTTGCCGCGCGCACCCTGCACTAATACGCAAGGGAAGTGAACAAGCCAACCCCACGGTTGACCCAGAAACCCTGGTCCTTGTCTGTGGGCAGCTCCAGGAACATCACAAAGTTCGTGGAATGTCCAGTGGTGGACAGCGTGCCCGCACGCGTGAGGGTCTTGTACACAGGGCAGTCGTAGAAGCCGGTTTGGGGCTTCTTGCGGTGCCTCTCAGGCTTCAGCCACACCTGTGTGTGTGCGCGTGTGCGTGTGTGCGTGTGTGTGTGTGTATGTGTGTGTGTGCGCGCGCACGCTCACTCACATGAACAAAACATGAATACAGCGCTCATTTCATGCATTTTGACCATTGATGGGCTGCCGCATTTGTCTCTGGCTTCATTTTTGTGCAAACGTTTTAATTTCAGGCGGCCACATGGCATGCCATCAAATAAGACAGTGTTGGGCCAAGTATGCTAATGGATCTTTGACGCTGAAATGTGCTTACGAACGTTTGAGTGTGGGGCCAGCATGTGCTCATTGTTGATTTTTTAAAGTGGCAACCATGATGTTGTCCATCAATCAAGAAGTCAACGCACTCTTTTGTTTGCATGGAAGCATGCCCTTTTGCAAGCACAGGCATACACACGCGCACGCGTGCGCGCGCACACAGACACAAACACGCACACACACACACCATGGGACAATCCGTGAACAACTCCTTGGGCCTTGAGTCCGCCAGCACATGCCCAAGGCTGTCCCACCGTGCGCCTTCCATGTACAGGCCTTTAATGTAGCAGCCCTCCTCTGCAGGGACCTCCACTTTTTCGGGCTGCAGGGAGCAATGGATAGCAATGTATGCTTGCTTGTTACGGGTTGATATTTGCTGATGCTTGTTTGCTTTTCTGGACATGATTTGCAGGGTCCTCCACTCGTCTGGGCTGCAGCAAGCAACAGATGATATTTAAGACGCTAAAGGCCTTGTATTCAATATCATCCACTTTTTGGGGATACATCAAGCAAAAGATAGGCATGCACGTTTGCTAGATATGCAAGTATACTTGCTCGTGTATGCTTGCTTATGCACATGCAGGCTCCCTCCTCACATCCATTGTTAGACCCTCTATGTGGCAGCCCTACTCTGGAATGGCCATTCTGGGTTGTGCAGGTAAGGAGTTCTGTTCCTCTACTCAGCAGGGTGGGTGGGGTGCCGGGGCCCCCAACACCTCTGGATGTTACAGGGAAGGCACAGTCATCTTGAGTGATGATTGCGTGAAGTGATGGTACTTTAAGGAGGAAAGGCAGTAATTTTGCTAGCATCAGAATTGTCAAGTCATGCATGGTGGGTTTTTGTCTTGAGAATGAGCAGATCACTGGCCTGAGCAGATCACCGGCCCAGCCTTTTTGGCATTTGTAAAGGAATGCAGATTCTTGTTGCAGGGCCTTGCTGCAGAACTTTTACAGGCAAGCAGGTCACTGGCGTAGCCTTGGTGCAGGGTGTCTGCAAAAGGGGATACCTGAGCAGATCACTGGCGGAGCCTTTGGCGCTGAGGAGCACAAATGCTTGGCACAGGGGGTTTGCAAGGGGATGCATGCACGGAGGGGAGTGAGCTGATAGGCAGTCACAGCATGTTGCTTGATGTATTTTTTAGGTTACAGGGATTGCAAGGGGATGCAAGCACAGGGGGGAGTGTACTGATACTTATAGGCAACCGAAGCTTGCTGCTTGATGCCGGCGTTTTATGAAGCCCACACAAGCATGCAAAAGCGCCCACATGCACACACGCAAGCGCGTGCTGACACACACATTCGTGTGAAGATGTATCATGTTATTGAACCAGGGAAATAGGAAAAGGATGCTGAGGATATTAAAGTGCACCAATCCAGCAATAAAGGAACACACCAAACCACAGCAACATATTCACCATTCTCAAACTGCTGATCTATCGTTAGCAATACAAGCAGCTCTTTTTCCCGTGTGTATGATATTGCCTGCATCTGGTTTAAAATATAAAAGCACTCATTGGTGGAAGTTCCATGATAAGGTACAAAGTGGCTCTGCAGGAACTCTTTCAGATGGACATACCTGGATCTCGTCCATGATGTGGAAGGCAAAGGATACAGTGTCGATGGCATAGGAGTGCTTGCGGGCAAAGTTCTGGAGAGTGCCCGTGAGGAAAGCCTGTATGCAAGCAAAAACAGAGCTAAAGCGTAGGAGTGCTTGTGGGCATAGTTCTGGAAAGTCAGGAGACCGCATGAGAGCGCATACATGATCCTGGAGAGAGCCCGTGAGGAAACAAAGTGCTTGAGACGAAACCAGTCAGATCTATCAAGCAAAGGCAGCAAAGACTGCTAAACCACAGCATGTCAGGCACTCGAAAATGAACAAGGCTAGGCTACACGCACCCACCCACAACTGCGCACGCAAACACACAAACACACAAGCATGCACAGGAGCACATGCAGCACCAAATGCTTTGGAGGGTGAATAGCTGGCGAGTTTTCTGCAGTCCTTGCTCCCTTGGGCAGCACACAATGAGCAAAGCTACGTGTCTGCTAGCTTGCTCCCTGGGGCAACAAACAACAAGCAAGGCTAAATGCATGCTAGCTTGCTCCCTAAGGCAACAAACAACAAGCAAGGCAAAGTGTATGCTAGCTTGCTCCCAAAGGCAACAAACAACAAGCAAGGCAAAGTGTATGCTAGATGATCATGCCCAAAAATACATGAGCGCATGATTCCCATGCACGCCATAGGGCTGTTAAAGCGAGGTGGCTGTCGTGAACAAAAGCTCGCTTATGCCTGGGACATGCACCATTTTACCGAGTGCAACCACGCACGTCCATGCTGGAACAAGCATGAGCATGTGTGAGCATGTGCACACACTTCGGGAAGAAAAGCCTGGAGTCCAACACATGCAAGGAGTGCCAGTGTCCACCCAGCCAAAACGCACCTGCAGGGAACCAACACGCACACACACACACACCTGAGGAAGAGTAACACGCACACATGTGAGAAGCCAACACGCACCTGCGGAAAGAAGAAGCCTGGGATCCAGTACACGCAAGGGGTACCATGGTCCACCCAAGTCTGGATGAATCGACACCTGTCCAACAGATCGTTGACCCAGGAGAACAGGGGCTTGAGGGAGGGGTAGGCCTTAGCTGCCCACATGTCAGGCACCTGCATGCAAGAGAGAGAGAGTGTGTGTACGTGTGTGATACAAGTTTTCAAAAGCGTGTGGCCAAGTGCTCAGACCATAAAACATGCTCTGCACTTTGCACATGTGTGTGTGTGTATTAAAGTGCACTTGCAAGCACACCTGTGCCATGACAAGGCATGTTTGCACGGTCAGATGTGCTCAAAGCGAATCATACCTCTTGGTCCTCCAAGGAACCTAAGCTCTCATTATACCAATAAGCTGTGCTTCCAGTGTATCTCCAGCGTTACTTGAGACTGTGTGTCATTGCCAGTGCAAGGTTGTCCACTAAAAGGTGAGCAATGGTACCGTGCTGGCCAAACCTTCCTGGACATTGATTCAGCACAAGAGTCATCCCCCTTTTTCTCACTGGAGAATCGCACTCGCGGACCACACATTGGCTTATACTCCCTACTCGTTGATTTCATGGAGTCGGTGGCCGCCTCCATTCAGGGGTGCTCCACCACCAGGCCACGACAACAATACAAACACTGCTCTGATCTTACTACCACCTCACTGGAGCCTCACACTTTGGCTACACCCACCTGGTTGTCGTACATGGAGCGTGTGACTGCCTCTAATTCGGGGCTCATCACCACCAGGCCCTTGACAGCCTTCACTGTCTCATGCAGTGAGCGGTCCATGACAGCAAGCAGACCGTTGTAGCGGTGGCACTCCTGCATTTGTTTTTTGAGCATGAAAAAAAAACAGAGTCGACTGTAGGATCACATGGAGAGCGGTCCATGACAGCAGCAAGCAGACCGTTGTAGCAGTGTCACTCCAGCATTAGGGTGCATGCTTGTGCGTCGGCATAAGGGTGTGTGTGTGTGTGTGTGTGTGTGTGTGTGTGTGTGTGTGTGCACGTGCGTGCGTGGTTAGGTGCAGGAACTGAAATGATAAAAGATATACAAGGCTTCAGAGCAAGCGTCAGAGCAAGCTTCAGAGCAAAAGCATCAAAAGGCTTCAGAGTAAGCACCAAAGGCTTCAGAGGAAGCGTCAGAGAAAGCTTCAGAGCAAGCACCAAAGGCTTCAGAGCAAGCGTCAGAGAAAGCTTCAGAGCAAGCACCAAAGGCTTCAGAGCAAGCGTCAGAGAAAGCTTCAGAGCAAGCACCAAAGGCTTCAGAGCAAGCGTCAGAGAAAGCTTCAGAGCAAAAGCATCAAAAGGCTTCAGAGCAGACATCAGAGAAAGCTTCAGAGAAAAAGCATCAAAAGGCTTCAGAGCAGACATCAGAGAAAGTTTCAGAGCAAGCACCAAAGGCTTCAGAGCAGACATCAGAGAAAAGTTTCAGAGCAAGCACCAAAGGCTTCAGAGCAGGCACCAAAGGCTTCAGAGCAAGCACCAAAGGCTTCAGAGCAAGCGTCAGAGAAAGCTTCAGAGCAAGCGTCAGAGAAAGCTCCAGAGCAAGCATCAAAAGGCTTCAGAGCAGGCATCACCTCAAGAGAGGACAGGGTATCAGAAAGAGCCAGGGGTTCGTACAAAGAGCGCAGCACATTTACCTTGAATGCAAGTTTCCTTGTAAAACAATTACGCCATAGAAGGCCTTCCAATGCAAGGTGGTATGACCTCTGTTCTTAGCATTCACTTGGACAGCACTACTACTTGTTACACGCAACTGTGTGCATCCACCCACCCACCCAACACCCACTCCCACACCACACCACACACACGCACGTACACACACACACACGTGCACTTACAAGCACACACACACAAGCCCACCTGAGTCAGCACTGTGTTCATGGACTCCTTGTAGGTGGTAGGATACCGCGTGGCCACCTCCTCAACATCAAAGCGTCCTGGCAACTTGTCCAGAATCTGCTGCGCAAGATTGGCTATGACCTGCGGGCACGGGCATTTCAAATAGATTGACATGAACTCCACACAGGGCATTTGCTTTCTCACATGATCCAAATATAAAAACACACGTGGTGAAGGCTCTAGTGAACAGCACAATGCAAAGAGCACTGCCCGAAGCCAAAAGCCCTTTCCTCCAATAGACAGAGTCAAACCGAACTTTGATGAAAGGTGTGAAGGAAAAATTATGAAGTTATACACCTTCTAAAAGCAACTCCAAAGGCTGAGCACAAGTAAAGGGTAGCTCACAATCCCTTCAAAGGAACCTTTTAGACTCCCATATGGCACCAACATATTGCACAGTATAGCAGGCAGCGCACAGTCTTTACCACAAGCACTCTCCCATGCAGCACTTAAAGGAGAAAGCCATTTGAAAGAGAACAGATAGCCAACATAGCCCAGCTCCTCCTCTCGGCTACTCCCTTTGCCCCAAGGCTCTTTCCAATCCCATGCTGCCTCATGAAAGCAGGTTTTTATGATAATGAGAGCAGGCAGCTACATTGCCAACCTCCTCTTTGGCTCCTTCCTTTGCCTGCGGGCTCTTTCCAAACCCACGCTGCGTCTTGGAAAGCAGCTTTTAATTTCATTGACAGCAGGAAAAAGCATGTCTTAAACCCTCTTAGCTCTGCCCTTGGCCCGAGGACTCAATCCAGACTCGTGCAGCCTTCTGGGAAGTAGGTCTCCATTTTGATGAGAGCCTACAGAAGCATGACCCACCTCCTCTTGGCTCTGCCCTTGGCCGGATGACTCCCGAGGTTGTAATGAAAGCACAGTGGCAAACATGTTGTACGTCTCATTCTGCAAACCAGAAAGGAAAAAGATACAGCTGTGCCAGACTTGAAGAGCGGCAATAATGGTAGGGCGGTAGGCAGGCTGTAAGACTCAAGTATAGCAGACACCAATAAGTAGGATCAGCATGGCACATCAGGCCGCAGCCGTTTCTCAGTGACACACACAATAGCAAAGAGGGTGCAACATGGCACAAAGGAAGCAAAGGAAGGAAGAGCATGGCATGCAGGGCAGCAGTGGCCATTGAGGCGATGGACCGAGCATGATATTTGTTTCCCTAGATGACTGTATTGTTGTAAGAAATCAAGACCTCCTTAAGGGAAAAGCAACCATCCCGCCAAATCTGGCACTGAGTCACCTTATGCTGCACGATGTCAACACTGCAGGCCAAAGATTTGTGGATGAAATAAGCCACCAAAAACATGCGCATGACCCACCTGATCGCAGGTGATGTCAGCATTGTCATGCAAGCCGAAGATCTCTGGGCGCGGAACCATGGGGTAAGCGCTGATGTGCGCCTGGTATTCCTTCACTGTCGTACAGTCTGGCGTGCAGTACACACCGCTGGGAGAGAACCTGCATTAGGGGTCAGCAATCAGAGGCACCATGGTCCCAAAGGTGTGCCTGAGAGTCCATTGATCTAAGGACAGCAAACAGAAGCACTGTGATCACGGCGGTGTGTCTGGAGTGTAGCAAATACCACTTGGGAAGACGTGCATAAAAAAGTAATTTAACCAAAGCAACAGCATGATGGGGCGAGCATGTCCGTGGTTTTGCAGTCCAGAGCGTGCAGCAAGAATCTTGAGAGATGAGCGTGGAAGTAACGACATGGGTATTGTAATCTGGCAGGCCAAAGTACCACTTTGCATGTAAGCCCATCCTCTAGCTCAGCCTGTGACTCCAGGGCCGCGTGTGTACTTGTGATAAATGTTGAGCTCGTTTGTTTGAATGCGATATTCCTAGTGCAAAATCTACTGCCTAGTGAGCAAGCAAAAGCTCCAACCACATCATACTCCAGTAGATTTTGCATAACACAGACACCCTCACACACTTGCAGCCAGGCAAGACATTGAGCCAGCAGATTTCTCAGAACATCCACAGAGAGGACACCCACAGAGGTACCCATACACTCTTGTAGCCAGGCAAGACATCGGGCCAACATAAATATTGGTGATCAAAGCAGCACATCAAAGGCAAACATACGTGCACTTACAAGGGCACCTGCTCTGCCAGCACACACACATACACACACAAACACACACGCACTTGTAGCCAGGTTGCAAAACATCAGGGCCAACAAAATTTGTGACCAGGTTGTTCATGAGCCGTCGATCTTTGTCATCGGTCACACGCCCCCCATAGTTGATCTCTGTGATCAGGAACCGCAGCACCTTGAAAGGGATCTCATCGTACAGGTCAAGGTACTCCTGCAATTGGAGCAAGCACGATGCACAATCGTAGCATGGATCTGGAGGGGATCTTGTCAAGGGGGATCTTGGCAAGAAGGTCCATATAATCGTGCCATGGGATAAGGCATGAACCATGCCTGATTTCATAATGCTGCTGATGGGGCCATTTAAGAGTCAATGAGTAAAAACACAAACTACACTCTCACACACACACACCACGCATATGCACATAGCATACCTTCATTTGCGCTAGGGAGACGTTCAAATCTCCATCAGTGAAGTCGTAGCGGATGTTCCATCCTAATGGACCAAACTTGCGGCGGTCCTGCAGGCATTGCGCAAGAGATTTAACACATTTTGCTTCATGCATTCATATACGTGTGATTAAGGGTCCATCCGCCTGATTCATGAAAAATAGGTTTAGGCACTTAAACACAATCATCCCTCAAGAGATCAAAATTGAATGCAGCACGCTAGCCTGAAACAGAGTTCTCCACAGGAGAGCCATGTGCTGCACTCCCTACAAGTCTTAGCAATTAGAGCCGTCAGCAATTGAAGCCTGGGTTAGGATCCTCCGTGAAACAGCCATGAGCTGCACCTCCTAGAAGCCAGACCACTTAACTCCCCACCTGAATGACCGCATGGTAGAGGCACAGCCCAAACGAAAGCGCGCGCCATTCTGAGGGCTTGGAGCAGTTCATGAGGTAGCTGTCAGTGAACCGGTTGTAGGATCTGCAGAGAGGCAAGGGCACACACATGAAGAAGAGTGCTCAGGTCAAAGCTTGTACCAGACACGTCTTCAGCCAGGTTGCGCACGCATTACTACAGAGGAACACATAAGCATATGTACGCCTTCAGCCAGGTAGATTCCTCATTAGGCACAAGTTGAGGTCACAGCCAGCTTGACTG
Source organism: Dunaliella primolecta (assembly GCA_914767535.2). Classification (NCBI taxonomy): domain Eukaryota; kingdom Viridiplantae; phylum Chlorophyta; class Chlorophyceae; order Chlamydomonadales; family Dunaliellaceae; genus Dunaliella; species Dunaliella primolecta. The sequence continues at coordinate 1,524,103 of OU611765.1, forward strand.
GAGACCACAACTGCTCTAGCAACATTGCGTGTCTCCCAGCTACACTGCATGCACCTTAAAATATCCAACCTGGAAATGGAGTACAAAAGCAGGATACATATCCCACAGCACAGCGAGCATCCAGCTGCACTGCATGCACCCTAGAAAACCAAACCTCAAGAACAACCCACAAATGCAGTCATTGTGCGCAATCTGCACAGCAGAGCTAGTACCCAGCTGCTTAGCCTGCACCTCAGCAGGTTGGGCTTCAGGCTTTTATGCGGTTCCAGTGTCTCCTCAGCAGATCTAGTTTCTATCACCTCAGTTCCAGCCTCATCTTAGCAGATGCAGATGTACCTCCAGCGCCATCTCAGCAGATCCAGGAACATTCACCTCAGTTCCAGCATCATTTCAGCAGGTTCAGCTTCACGACCTCAGCTGGTTGGGCTTGAGGTATCGGGTGGCTGTAAAGTCATCTTGATGCCACTTTGTGAACATTAAATCTCAAACCATGATAACAAAGAGGTGCATTAAGGATGGACTCGGCACAGCACAGCTGTCAACCGCCTGAACCGCGCGCACCTCAGCAGGTTGGACTTAAGGCCCTTGGGCGGCTCCAGCGTCATCTTGATGCCGTCTTGCAGGATGGTGACAGGGAAGTCGGGGCTGGGCATGGACGTCAGCCACAGCCGGAAGTCCTTGTGCACCTTGTCGGGCTCGATGCCCTCCACAATACGTTCTAGGGTAGGCATCCAGCTCACCGCCAAGTGGCAGTTCTGTGCAAGGAAGCAGCAAGGGGCAAGGAGGGGCATAAGAACAGAGCAAGACAGGCTCGATGCCCTCCAAGATGCGTTCTAGGATAGAGTTCAGGATCCAGCTCAACACCAGGTGGCGATTCTGAGCAAGGAAGCAGCAAGGGGCAAGGAGGGGCATAAGAACAGAGCAAGACAGGCTTGATGCCCTCCAAGATGCGTCCTAGGGTAGAGTTCAGGATCCAGCCCAACACCAGGTGGCGATTCTGAGCAAGGAAGCAGCAAGGGGCAAGGGGGGGCATGAGGACAGAGCAAAATCAGCTTGGTCCCCTCCACGATGCGTTGTAGGGTGGGCATGCAGCTCACCACCAAGTGGAAATCTAAAGAAGGAAAGAAAGCAGCATGAAAATATGGATGGCTGTGAGAAAAGGGGAAAACAGTTGTAAATGCCAAAGTCATTATGATGTGCTCTGTATGGCGGGCATCCAGCTCACAGCCTGGTGGCACTTGTTCACAACATGATAGTAAGATACGAGCATGGGGGAGGAGAGTACAGAATGCATCTCCTGTCTGCGCATGAAATGCCTGCCACAGCCACCTTATGAGCAGAAAAATCACGGATGATAGTTTCATCGGATTGACACACGGAAGCGACGCACCTGCAAGCACACCCAGATGCCCCTGTCCATGCCAAACTCCAGCAGCTTCTCCGCTTTGGGCCCTTGGCCCTGCCCCAGGGACACCTTCTCAAACTTTTTGCTGAATTTCATCTCCTCAGCCAGCTTGAGCAGATCCGCCATGGGGTCAGCGCCTGTGGAATGGGGTGCAGAATTGTGCGAGCAACACCACCAGGTTTCAATATGATTGAAATCAACAGGCCTTATACTGAATCAAGAAAAGGGAGTCGACGCCTGTGAAATGAGCACGGGATCTTAAGTAAGTAGACTGAACTAAAACTCATTTATATGCTTGCACAGCTCCAGAGGGAGCAGCAAGGTATAAGTGCCAGTTGCTTCCACTAGGAGCTTACAGTTGTAAAAGAACACAACATCCAGTCACTCGGCAAAACCACCAATCCATCCTGACTGGGAAACAGCATTCCTCTTCAGCAAACTTGAGGTGAAGAGGCGATCTGCCATGGATCCAGCATTTGATGCATAAAAAGTGAGTGCATGGGAAGTCATTGCTGCACTGGAATCCTTTGTGAGCAGCAGCCGAGTGGCTCATATGATGAGAGTTCTTGGGGGACCAAAACAGCAACAGAATACCAGACGCGATGCAGGCCTGACCAACAGCACTTCATAATCGGTTCAGGCCCAGGAAACAACAAGTTGTGACAGACTCAAGTCCTAGAGAAAGCATTTCATCACGGATTCTGTGTGTGTCGGAAAACAGAAAGTTTAAAACATGGTTCCAGGCACCGGGGACGATACCTTGAATAAGCTACAAGATGCAGCCTAAAAAGTTAGGCATTGCAGCCCCAGGGTGCAACACATCAGCTTCAAGATGTAGCCTACAGAGGCCGCACAATGCAGCCTCAGAATGCAGCGCATCAGGGGATTCAGGCCCCCAAGACAGCATTTTAAAGTCCAGGTCCAGGAGATGACATTTCAGGGCAGCTATAATGGATGCAGCCCCAGATGGAAACACATCAGAAGATTGTCTGCTGTCAGGACAGGATTCTGACAGGACAGAATGCACACCCTCAGATCAGATCACCAGGAGGTTGCACATGGGCAGCAGCAAACAATGCACAGCTGTAAGACAGCACAAAAGCAAACCATGCTTAAAAAGGGGACACCTGAGACTGCACACATGCAGGTTCACAGAAAGGGGGAAGCAGAGCATGCTTCTGCAGGTCCTTTGAACCTCACCAGGAGACAGGACAAAGATGAGTGGTGTGGCAGGAGCACTCTCCTTGAAGGACTGCTGCAGGTCAAAGGGCGGCGGCTCCACAAAACGGTTCCCCAGGTAGTGAGACACAAATGATTGAATGCCCATAATGACCTTGTCAGGGCGGATGCACCTGCATGTGTATGTGTGTGTGTGAACCAATGAACCAGGCTTGGCTGAGCATGGATGGCAAGCAGCGCATAATTGGAACACAATTTAGACAGAGGGAAAGCTAAGTTGCACGTAGAAAGTTGCATGAAGTAAATTTACAGCTTGTGGGCAAACAACATTGTGGCACTGGTTGCTGTCAATAGGCATGCATGCATGACCTTGCATGCTCAACATTGGACGCACCTCAAGAAGCAGATCTTCTGGAAGGGCGTGAGCACCTCATTCCACGGCTGCGTCAGAGGCACCTCATGTGCATCATTGCTGTCAAACACGGCCTTGTAGTGGTCCAGGTGCTCTTGGAAGTGGGAGGCAAAACCCTGCAAAAAATACAATGGAGCAGCAAGGAGGCAAGGAGGACCAACTGGGTTTCGTCCTGTCCTGGATTTGCAGGATTAAAAGCCCAAGGACATGTTGGCTGCCTTGACTTTTCAAGCGTGGCCCGGCGCAAACACACATATGCATACAACATAAGCGCAGCCTAAATCACACCTGAAAGCTCCTGAGGGTGGACAGGTTCAGCAACTCCACCCAAGCCTTGTCAGTAAGCCATTCTGGAGCAGGGTTCGGGTACTTCATCTCGCTGCTGGTTGGCCCTGCTAGCATGAACCTGGCAGATAGAGATGCAAGGAGTTAAGCTTCTGTCAACACAGAAAAAGTAAAAGATAAAGTGAACAGAGCACAATTGAATTTGGTTCGCCTCAAATATCTTGGTTTGAAACGCACAAATCTGACAGGCAGATGCACACACTGGTTGCCTGGAGCACTTGCGACCAGGAAAACTTTACAGTAGCTGAGCACACAGGCAGTCATTAACAATGGTGGAGCACTCGCAACTAGGCAGATGCACACACTGGTGGCCTGGAGCACTTGTTGACCAGGTACGTGGCTTCCATCAGCAGGGGCCTGATGAACTTAGATTCTAAACTGTTCAAATGAAGTGTCATTTGAAAGCCGGAGGCATAGGAGCAACAAGGCTCTCTAGCCTCAGGGATAGGGTTCCTTCAAAAGGTGCTCCACAGGTTTTTCAAAGGTGCTTACAGTTACACAATGCCTGTAGTATTTCAAACTAATCAAAGGATTAAATGATGCAGAAGCTAAAGCTTTCACATGCTTGAGAACCACAACTAGAAGTGCTGATCCAAACCTTTTCTTTCTGCATGTGCTGGCCTCTGCTCCTGTGGTGGATTGATCACGCCCTCAATCAAACAACAGACCCACGCTTGGAAACAATAGTTCTCTCCAACGTGCACTCACCTCCATTCCTGCGAGTTGATCATGTTCTGGTTCTGCAGGATCTTGATCGCCAGCATCAGCGAGAACATGAGCTTATGCTGCTCAAACAGTGAGCGGCAGACAATGACATATCTGCAATCCATGAAAATGGGGCGTGTGTTCTGTTGAGCATAGGAGCTCAATGTCATAGACCAAAATTGCCTGGCAACGTGCATGGCAAACCACTCCAAAAAGCATGCCACTGCGATGCTGAGACACAGAAGCAGGCAGGCTTAAGCAAAGGACCGAGTGGGCACAAACTTTAAATCAAGCGAGCTCAAGGACTTCAAGACAAACAGGCTTCAAGAGCCCACTTTTGTGGCAACTCACAGTGCGTATGTGAAGTAGCTGTTGAGGTTGTTGCCACGCTCTTTGATGTCTTGGCTCTTTTCAGCCTCCTCTATACTCCTGCAATGACCAAGAGGAACATAACTCTTGGGGCATCGAATCACAGAACAGGTGAAATTGGAGAGAGGTTGTGGGCATGTCTGTTTAATATTATGCTTATGAACACAAGGTCCTACAGTGTGCGCAAATCGGCTTTACAACGTGCATGATGCACACAAACACAATGTCCAGAAGAGTGCGCAAAACAGCTTTACGACATGCTCGTGGTTCCAGGAACATTGAAACATCTCAGCAGCATTTCCTTACATCTGAATTTGGCCAAGACAGTCAAGAATGTCCATCCAACTATCAAGCGAGCGACATGTATCATTGAAAGGCAGGAATTGAAAGGCAGGGAGACAGTCTGTGTGAAAGAGTTCACAGAGCTGGAATGACAGGGCTCAGATTTTAGTTCAGAAGAAAGAGCCTGAATGAGAGCCCGGATGGTAGAGCTTACAGAGCTCAGGTGACGAGTGACAGAGCTCATAAAGCCGACAACAGGCCGTAGGCAAGCACCTAACGCACCTGATGAAGAGGCTGATGAACCATGTCAGGGAGTACTGGTACATTGGATCCACCATTGCCAGGTCACTAATGCAGAAAAAGAGCAGCGAGGCTCTCACAGCCTGCAGGTATGTGATTAAGCAACTATTTAGGTGCTGTGTGTGCAGCTTCCAATGCCACTTGTGCATTTAATAACGCAATGTTCTCAGCAGAGGACAGCAGCGAGGCTTGTACAGTCTGTAAGCACACAATGCAACGAAATCTTGGAATACTGTGCCACAGTTTTCATGCCATTTTTGCTTGCAATCTTTTTGGCAGAAAGTCAGCCAGCATGCACTTCATGGATCTGCTTATCTGTGACTTCAGCCTCACTCAGCCTCACTCACCACGGGCGGTACAGCTCGTGCGTCTCATTGATCTGTTTTTTGGTGACCTCAGTTTCACTCAGTCTCACACAGCTTTACCATTACTCACGACTGGCCAATACAACTCACACATCTCATTTATCTGCTTGGTGTCCTCAGCTTCTCTCAACCTCACACAGCCTCACTCACCACAGGGCGGTACAGCTCACGCGTCTCATCAATCTGCTTCTCGGTGACCTCAGCCTCTGCAACCTTTGCAGAGATCTCGTTGGAGGTGATCTTGGACTGAGCCAGCGTGTTGATGAGCTCCTCGTCGTCCAGGATGTTGCCCTGCACAGTGCACAATTCTCTGTCCTCTTGGATGCAAGCGTGCATGATATTGGAAAGGGCTAGCAGCAATGATGGCATCTTTGTTACCATGGGACATTGCCTTTTATTAAAGCACCAGTTCCAAAAATGACTGTGACTTCTCCTAATAGCCTGCCAGTGAAAGCTTACTTCACCTGCAGAAGCAACAAGCAAGTCTTTGTAAAACGTCTTGTGAAGGCGCGCTCCTAAAGTCATGCTCTCAGAAACACGCTTGCAGGAGTTATGAGTTGCTCACTTGGGAGTTGGATAGCATGTGCAGGATCTTGTCCTCGATGTCTTGCAGCTCCTTCTTCATCTTGGCATTGTTGACAGTCAGCTGGCTCTTCAAGTTGGCCAGGTCTGGTCGCTCCTACAGTCCACCAAATGCCAAACCAATTCAGAAATGATAAGCAGGAAAGCCAATTGGAGATGTGCTGGCCATGTCCGGTTGCTCTTGCAGCGCACCATAATCTGAACCAACTTCAAGACTGAGGAGCAGGAATGCCAAAAGGAGATTCACTTGCCCAGGTCCAGTTGCTCCTGTACCATACACCATTTGCCAAATTAGTGGCAAGGATGAGGAGCAAAATATCCAATAGAATATAAAGGTGTTCAGGTCTGGCCGCTCCTGACGTGCAAAAACCAGCCACGAAAATGGGGAGCAGCAACATAACAAAATGCGGCTAAAAAGTGTTGACAGCTGGGTAGCTGGGCCGTGCATTGTGCCCTCTTGCAGCAAAGCAGCGGCAACATCACAGGTTAAAGCAATCATCAATACGATTGCTATTCCTAGTGCGTCTTTCAATTGATTTTGGTACAGCAGCAGGTACATTGCAGATGAAAAGCGATTATCAAGAAAAGAGGTTGGGTTTCTTATGGGCTTCCGATCAGCTGGTTTGGCTCCTGACCACCTGCATGGAAGGGCCTGGACACACACCATGTTCATACATAAGGTGCGTATGAGCAAACATAGGATGCTCCTGCGTAGCTACAGTTTTTCTGTGCGTGACGAAATATGAGAAATGTGTGCATGCAACCAAACACAGCACGCACCTGTGTTACCACCGTTCCGAGCAGCTGCTCTTCCAGGCCCTCCGTGGTGACGAAGAAGTTCAGCAGCGACACCTTGACAGACACCTCTGGCGCATAGTGTGGGTTGCGTAGTTTTGTGGTCATGTAGAATCTGCGCGCGAGTGAGTGCACACGTGCAAATGAGTGCGTGCTAAAACATTGTGTTTTTGGCCTGCAAGCATAAGAAAAGTGCATCCATGGAGTGTCAATGCGTAGGGAAGTCCGCACACAATGCGTTTTTGGCCTGCAGGCATAAGAAAAGTGCTTCCATGGAGTGTCAATGCGTAGGGAAATCCGCACACAATGCGTTTTTGGCCTGCAAGCATAAGAAAAGTGCATCCATGGAGTGTCAATGCGTAGGGAAATCTGCACACAATGCGTTTTTGGCCTGCAAGCATAAGAAAAGTGCATCCATGGAGTGTCAATGCGTAGGGAAATCCGCACACACATGCTCGCATACACACACAGGAGTGACAGAACTGTGACCGCAATTTGTAGGAAGCACCACACTCACTTGAAGTCTGAGTGGTAGGGGATGATGTTGTCTCCGATCTTGATGACCTCAGACCCGCCCTGCTTGAAGGTCTGCTTCAGGAGCAGAGGCTCAAATGCAGCCTCCAGCACCTCTCCCACATTTTCCAGCAAGACAGCCCTCCCGAAGCGCACCCTGGGGTCACACATCCAAGCAGCATGCCAACAGGTGCGTGAGTCAGCCTGGCCCAAAATTCAGATCTTTTCAGAGCGCATGAAAACAAAAGAGGTTGTGAATACTGTCAGTCCCTATGACCTCGGGACCATCGAGGAAAAGCAAAAGCTTGAACTAAAGAGCATCTATAAGTGTGCTTCAAAGAGCGGATTGCATCACGATTACATTTTGATCACATCATGAACAAAACAAAGACGCACACAGAGAAACACAGATTACATCATGAACAAAACACACACAGGCGCACGCAGATCACACCATTAAACAGGACACACCCATTCTCAAGCGTACGCAAGAAGTCTTTGTCTGACAACTTGATCACATCCAGCCCACTGTCACGCTCCATATTCTTGATCCACTTGTTGGCTTGACCCTGTGTGTGTGTTTGTGTGTGTGTGTATGTGTGTGTGTGTGTGTGTGTGTGTGTGCACGCGTGTGCTGCGTGGTGTTGCAGCTTCAGATTTGGAGGCATATACGTCCAGTGACCTACAAGCAATACCGACACTCATTAAGGCTTTGGGTCCACCCATAGATAGAGGGACGAGCAGGGACCATGTCACGCATATTAAGATCCTTGCCAACATCAAGCTTTTGTAAAGATATGAGACAGCAGGGAAAGTGAAGTCAGCTGATACAGCTCTGGTCTTGAGGTTGACCATGAGGGGCAAGTGCGTGCTCCTGGTGATCAATGCCTTCTCATCATACTTATGAGTATACAAAGCAAAAGATATCACACCTGTGGGTCGATCATGAGGGGCCACCGCCGCGCTTTGCTGACAATGATGGCATTCTCAATGCTCACGTTGTCCGTGGGAAGGCCAGAGATTGTCCATGCTCTGACCTACAGGGCATAATTGATGAGGTGTGTGTGTGTGTATGTGTGTGCGTGCGTGTGCTTCTGTGTGTTGGTCCATTCACTCACCCACAGCCATAGCCACAGTCCAATCCACCCCCACATACCTTCACTCAGACCTGCTTTGTTACACACCTCTAATCAGACCTACATTCACTCAGACCTGCTCTGCCACATATCTTTACTCAGACCTGCAAAGTCTTGATGATGAATACCATATGTATTCAATGGTATGCACACTCTCATCCACCCACCCACCCCCACTCACCTTGACAGGGTCAAGATGGTATGCACACTCTCATCCACCCACCCACCCCCACTCACCTTGACAGGGTCAAGATGGTATGCACACTCTCATCCACCCACCCACACTCACCTTGACAGGGTCAAGATGGTATGCACACTCTCATCCACCCACCCACCCCCACTCACCTTGACAGGGTCAAGATGGTATGCACACTCTCATCCACCCACCCACCCACACTCACCTTGACAGGGTCCTGCAGCGTCTTGATGAGGTTGCACCCCTCGGAGTGAGGCACCAACTTCTTGTGCAGGTGCTCTGTCCATTCCGCCAGCAAGTGCGCTCGGAACACGGGAGTGAACGGCCCTGTTTGTCAGGAGCATACGGAAGAAGGAATGAGTTGCAGAGCATTTCACTCTTCCACACACTGTTTATGTTTGTATCCCGGCACCGGGTGGAGCATGGGCAAGGGAGAGTTCGTCACGAGAGAACCCTCAACAGACAGGCAGATGCTTACATAAAAGGAAAGGACGCAGTTGCCAGCAACACTGAAACCACCAAGACATATCACCGTCAGGTGAAAAAAGATGTTCGATTGAGAAGCGCCTTGCCATTTCCAAGGAGCACGCAGCTGAGTGCCAATGCCTGCACCTGAGTAGGCGATGCTCCCAGCAGCAATGACCACATCTCCCACAACATTGACGAGGTCTTTGGTCAGCTGGTCCACGGTGGCCTGCAAGCACGATGTGTGTTTTGTGTAACATGTGATGCATTCCTGCTGTCCCTTGCACATTCCCGCCATGGCGGAATATATATATATATATTTATATATGACCTGCCAGTGAGCAGGCTCTGCACTCACAATAACTGTGCGCTTCTTGTGTGTACAACATGAAAGCCCTACACAGATGCTGGTGCACAACTGCAGTGATTTTGTCAGCACAGCATCATGAACAGGACCGATCGCAGACCTGCCAGCAAACATGCTCCCGAGTCAAGCCACTGATCATTAGACGTTGCATAAGTGCAGTAACTACAGGCAAAATATGGTGGGCATCCATGCCCAAAACATACACTCACACACCTGCCATCGGATGCGTTCCCCACCCAAGCCACCGATCAGCTTGTCCGCACGCTGCAGCTTTACTGTGCACTCATGCACCTGCGCAGCACAGCCAAGGAGTGGATGTGGGAGGCAAATCATCAGAAACATGGGTGGTAAGTCTTGGGAGGCAATGATGGTGAATGCTGTCTGGGACCTGCAGTCTCACTGTGCACTCATGCACCTGCATGACACAGCCATGGGGTGAATGTTGGTCCCAAATCACCTGAACAATTGAATCATTAAATAATGGATGGCAAATACCATCTGCACGCTGCAGTTCAACTGTGCACTCATGCACCTGCGCGACGCAACTACGGGGTGAATGTTGGTGGCAAGACAACGGATATGTGGGCGGTGAATAAATGGAATCATTGATGGCAAATGTCATCTGCGCTCTGCAGTTTCGCTACTTACGCTATACAATTTAGGATTAAGCGCATGAGCAGGAGGCACAGAATGCAATGCTATGCAAGCACCATAAGCAACGCTATGTAGTGCATGCAGTGCTTTGTACACAAGCTGGAGGTAGTGTTACGCAATGCAAGCGGTGCATGCAATGCTACGTGCACGAGCTGGAGGCACTTTTATTCAGTGCATGCAGCTATGCATATGAGCCACAGGCAGCGCTATGCAGTGCATTCAGTGCTTTGTGCACGAGCTGAAAGCGACTTTGCACAGTGCATGCAGTGCTCTCTTTATATAAGCTAGAGGCAGTGTTATGAAGTGCATGCATTGCACGCAGTGCTATGTGCATGAGCCAGAAGCGGTGTTATGCAATGCGTGTAGTGCTCTTTGTATGAGTCAGAGGCAGTGCCATGATGGGCATGCAGAGCTCAGTGCATGAGCCAAAGGCAACACAAATGCTTCAGAGTGCCTGCACTAGGAGCCCTTGATGGGGTGCTGTGATGTGCTGCACTGGGGTTGCTCACATGTATACCTCTGTATGGAACAAACTTTGCACACACACACACACACACACACACACACACACACACACACACACACACACACACACACACACACACACACACACACCTGCTTGGCAAGGCCCTCCTTCTTGCCCATGGCTTCCATATACTGCGCCTGTAGCACCTCCATCTTCTCCTCCACCGCCTTCAGCTTTGCCTGCGCCTCTGCCAGCTGCTTCATCGTCTCTGCCAGCTCGTTCTGGGCGGCCAGTAGCGCCTCTCGCTTGGGAGCAACCTGCACAAATTCGAGTTCACAATGGCACAGAATGTAACAGCTGCTCCATCATGCTATGCCTCATTCTGGACAGCAAGCAGCGCCTTGCGCTTGGGAGCAACCTGTACAAAATTGAGTTAGCAATGGCACAGGATGTTGCAGCTGCCTTAGGATCTGCAAGCTCAGTCTCAATGCCTTCATCATATCCAACAGCTTGCTCAGGGATGCTGGCTGCATTTGAGCAAGCAGTGGAGTGGGATCTCAAGTGCACGTCACACTGGAGCATCACACCTCTCTGACGGCTTTTGCTTTGGGCTGCCAGCAGGGACCAATGCTTTTCGGATGGGCTTGAGTTTGGCAAGTCAGGTAAGGTTCAAGCCCCAAATAGCTGGGCTGCCAGCGGGGACCCATGCTTGAAAAGCCAGTGTGAACATGGAAAGTTGCATGCAGGATTCACGTAATAGCTGCTCACTCACGTTTCGACGGCTCGTCTTGAGCTGCCATCATCTCTGTGCGCCCGGAGAGGCACCTTCTGGTACGCATCCTCTACATTCCCACCCATTTTTTTTGTACATCCTTGAGACTCAGAAACCGTCTCTGCACGCACCTGGAGCGCCACATTGTGGTACACGTACATGGCGCGCACCCACATGCAAATGGATGTGCAGGCCTTGGAGACCTTGGACACAGCGTCTGGTGTGAACTCCTCCATCTGCACAGGAGAAAGTGCATGGATTGTAGGAAAAACAGATGAAAACAATAATTATGGTCATAATATTGATGAGTAACATGACTTGTTGGGACCATCAAAGGCAGGCCTTGGTAGCTCCAGTACAGCGCCCAATGTGGGATTCCCCTCAATCATGGAGGCATCAGCATATGGGTTGCAATGCGGAATTCTGTGGGGTTCCATACACACAGAAACCTGCTGCACAAGGTGTAAGAAGTGTGTCGCTTGGTAATTGGGGAGCTTTGAAAGTTTAGGCATTGAAACACTGTGTTTCTCTGTGGTGTGGGAACCAGGAAGCAGAGGGATGGGTCGTTCATGAGACGCGGATCATATAGAACGGCAAGATTTGGCCAAATCGCAAATATGAAGATTGAATTTTTAAAAACACGTACTTGCTCCACCCGTTTTTCTCCATCTCCACCTATTTGCCTCCTCTGTGCCTCCAGGCTGAGCCAAAATAGCATGATCTTACTCAGGACCCTTCTGTCCTGGCATAGTTCAATGTTCATGACCTTGGGAGGTGGATGTTAGCCTAGGGGTAGCTGGGGGGGAAGGGGGATTTAAAACCTGCCCAAGGTCCCTCCCACCCCACACCCTCCCACCCAGAAATGGCCTATAAAATCCAATGTCTTATAAAGTTCATGCATATACGGAATTCAAACTTCACACATACATGAGCGAGCAGTAATTCCCAAACTCATGAATGACCCAGCCCTGCCAGGAAGTGTAAGCTGCAGGTTGGTGTGTGAGCATCATATGCACACATGGAAACAAGCACAAGCTTGCATGATGAAAGTTTAACCTGAAGACTTCCACCTGTGCCGGCAGCAAGCCGTGCTTGTTCAATAAAAAAATGGAGCCTAATGAAAAATATAGGAAGGGAAAACAATTGTGCAGCACTTACTGAAAGACTAACACCGTCTTTAGTGCTGCGTGCTCCATCAAGTACCGAGGGAAGACTAATCTGTTCAGATCAAAGCGCATACCAGGATGTAGGGCTCTACTTTCTTGATAACTCCATCAGAAATGTTGTCCTTGTCGTACTGCAGCAGGCTTTCCAGAAACTTTCCAGGATCCGCCAGGAGCTTCTTGGCAGGCTCCCAGTAGTTGGGAATCTGCATTGCACGCAGGAAAAGCATGGGATTTACAGAACAATTGAATTTAATGGCAATTACTCAAGTCATCACACACACATACATGTGCGCAAATTCACACACGCGCGCACACATATATACTTACACACAACACACACAAAGGCATTCAATGCAGAGCTAAGCTAGGTAAATCTCAAACAACCACCTGGATGTCATGGAAAGGCGCTAAATATAATTCAAAAAAGCATCTGCCCACAGGGAATGGAGCAGATTTTACAGACAAATGTATGCGCCTTCTCAGAGAAGCAAAATTGTACAAGCATTTGTCCGCACTCCCAGTTGTGAGTCTACTCCCGCAGTGTAAGACCGAGCTCGTGTTTCTTCAGTGTGCAGGTACACATCCTACTAAATCTAACAGTAGTGTGAGTTACAAGGACTCAGCTCACCTTCTTTCCAAGCCTATTGGGGTCGTTGACCATGACCGGCTTCTCATCAAACATGATGCATGCCGCCTCCATGACCAGCTTCACACCTGCAACACAGACACAATGACGCTCTCATGCACCAGGCTACCGGGGTCACTGACCATGATCTTGGGCTCCTCATCAAACATAATGCATGCCGCCTCCATGACCAGCTTTACATCAGCGACACAGACATCATCATACTCTCATTCACAAGCATGTAAAGGCATTGGCACCTCATCTAACATGGCGCCTCCATCAACAGCTTCACACTTGGAGCACAAGTAGGGACATAGCCAGGTGGCAGTGTCCCTGGCTGTTCCTGAGGCCGCGAGGTGCAAGGGAGTGGGGCCAAAGGAATTGGACCACACCCAGGTGGCAGCCCTCTTTACTGCCCCTAGTGTTCACATGTGCATGCTTAAAAGCTCTTTCCACAACCAGCAAAAATATTGCTTGTTGGACCACTTCCTCCAATTCCTCATTCTGCAAAGCAATGTCCTGTACTCTCACACCATTTTTCTGTGAGGCCCAGCCTACGTATACGCCCGGACACTGGGCTGCAGGCCTTCTTGCCTTCCTTGAAAAGCCCTTACATGCCTTCGGCCACTAGACCAGGAGCATGGCGCATGCAAGCACACCTTGCGGCGGGTTCTGCAGGGACTTGACCTCCACTACATCATTCCGAGAGAGGTTCTTTAAGGATGCAACAGCAGCATCCAGGGCGGGCAGCGCCTCATCCAGATCACGCTGCAAGCATGGAGTTTACCAGGAGGTTTATGCTTGGCTTGCTGCAAAGGAGCAGAGAAGGGAGTAATGCATATAGCACCCCATCAAGATCACGCTGCAAGCAAGGATCCACCGGAAGAGTCACGATCAAAACTTGCTGGGAAGGGAACGTGAAAAGAGACTGGGCAGCGCTGCATCAAGGTCACGATGCAAGGATTCCACTAGGAGCGTTACAATGAGCTCACTGTGAACTGAATGTTCTTCAAGGATGCCAAAGCAGCATTCATGGCAGGCATCGTTGATGAAACCAAGATCACACAACAAAAGGCAGTGCGTGCTTGGGAAAAGAAGCGTAACGGCAAGATGCTTAGCAAAAAAAAGACACAGGAAATGCTACTGAGCATGCAAGCACACACCCGAGCAGCATCTAACTGTGCACTGCCTGCAACCTTCATTGTTAATATGCACAGTGTGCACTGGTATGCTATCATGCGCCACATGCAATGACCAGCACGCTTGCACCAAGCAGCTCTCTACCTGTGCATCGTCTGCAATTTCCTTGGCATTGGCAGCCTGCACATTTGCCTCCTTCTCCTGCTGCTCCACAATCTTCTTGGTCTCATCTGTAAGGACAATCCAGAAGCAAACTCTCAAATCAGCATATGTCCATGATAGTCTCTCTTGGAATCAACTTTCTACCACATCCACAAAAGCTTTTTCCGGAATGTACTGTGGATGCCCTGTGAGAATGCACAGGAACGTACTGTGAGCAGCGCTTTTGTCGTGCACACATCTCACATTCTGAAATTCGTGGTGGACGGATGCACTCAAACCAAAAAAAATTGTCATCAAAACCTTTTACAGAGATTCCTAGGTGGCAGGGAAATTGTTGTTAGTTGCAAAAGGATCCACTAGGAAAAGCTGCAATTATCAACCACACACCCCAGCAATATATACTTGTTTAATTCAAGTTCAATGGGCTTGCAGATGCACACCACTTGCAAACCAAGACAACTCCAGGCAATGCCCCAAAATTATCCACTTGCTAGTTTGATTATGGAGGAAGCTTTCTTTGATGCACACCACTTGCAAACCAAGACAACTCCAGGCAATGCCCCAAAATTATCCACTTGCTAGTTTGATTATGGAGGAAGCTTTCCTTGATGCACACCACTTGCAAACCAAGACAACTCCAGGCAATGCCCAAGAATTATCCACTTGCTAGTTTCATTATGGAGGAAGCTTTCCTCGATGCACACGGCTTTCGGCTTGCACAGTCCTCTCTTATGCTTTTCCAGGACACCTGACACGAAGGCTTGTCTTCCACAAAACCATTATCTTCCCCCACATTCTCTGAGTCTGGTAATCAAGTGCTAACAACTTTTTTGCTGTTGCGCACCATAACGGGCCTGCATGTTTCACGTGTGTTGGATAACCAATGGCACCCCTGTTCCCATTACGTGTCCGCTGAGCATTGGCAAAACAAACCTCTGTGCATTGGATGGTGCGCACCAAGCTAGGCAATAGTGCTTGTTTTATGACCAACTGACACACCTGCTTCCTTCTTGTCGTTGGTGATCACAACCATCATGTCCTCCACCTCTTGGCTGGTGCGCGCCAAAATGGGCTGCAGTCCCTTGAGCTCTCGCTGCATAACTTCGACTTGGGCAGCGGTGGAGAGTAGCTTCTGCAAGCCAACCTCCAGCCTGCACGTGTTTGGCCACAATCAGCCAACTGGCAGTTATGATTCAAGACCTCCTGCTGCATGACCTTGACTTGGGTAGCAGTGGACAGCAGCTTCTGCAAGCCAACCCCCAGCCAAGCCAACCTCCAGCACGGGTATGGTCACGTTTAGCCTGCCGGCAAGTCATGGTGAAGGACTTCATGCTGCATGGCCATTACTTGGGCTAAAATGCACAGCAGCTTTTTAAGCCAACCAGCCTGCCTGGCATGAAGTGGCTTTAACTGTGGCTGCATTGCACAGCAGCTTTCGCAAGCCAACCAGCCTGTCTGGCAATAACTTCACAGCTGACAAATAATTTGGACCTTGTTTGTACACATGTTTGAGCATCGTCCAGCGGAGCATGCAAAAGAAGTTGCTGTGAGCATGAGACATTGAAGGCGGACGGCACAACTCTGTGGGGCAGCAGCTGAGCACAAAGGAGGCAATTGCACATGAGATGCACATGCACAGATTTATCAACTGGTGCAACCTGGTGAAGCTCTTTGAGAAAGCCAGGGTGTTGGCTGATATTTACACTTTCAGTTGCAATGCCCAGATGGTGGCCCTCAAACCCCTCACATCCTCACAAACACTGCTGCAATTACCACAAGCATGTGAGCATATTTGTGATAGACATGAAGAACCCACGACCAATTTGTGTTGTTGATGTACAAGTGTATAGACACATTCCCATGCACAGAGTCAGGCCAAATCTTTCTTCCATGCTGCCTTTCGACTGTTGTTTACCAGCACCTACCTGCGCCTGCCATTGTTGATTTCATTGCGCTTATCACTCAGTAGGCGGATGAAGGTCCCAAGGAGCTCCAAGTAACTCGTAGGGGTCACATAGTTGTACCTGGAAGCACAGTGTGCACGGAGCAAACAGGATTACAAGAAGAGTGCGCGCGAAGCAACTCGACTTGCACAGTTAGTATTCACTATCCAGCAGATTCTGCTCCATCAAGTAAAGCAGGCGAGCCGACACACTCGTCATAAGCAGCGCTGAGCTTTTTTTCTTTTACGATTTTTTTAGACCACTAAATGGCAAACTGGTTGACGTAAAATAATTCATTTTTCATCCACATGTGGGCAAGAGGAGGTAAAGGCAATATGCCTTTAAATGAAGAAGCTGCAGGTATCCTGCCTACCTGCGAAGTTGCTCATGATAAACCCTGGACCAGCGTTCCACGCTCTGGTGCACATACACACAAGAGTCTACCACTCCCTGCAGCAGTATGCCATGCAAGAGCAAAGTATTTGAATGCATTGGATGCAAGTTGTGGAGGCATGGTGATCGGCATTAAAAATGCTTGAAAGAGGGACAAGAGTGAGACAACAAAAACAAGATATAGCACAGTTTGCAAGCCCTCTGTAAGGCAAACAAGCAAGTCATAAACAAACAGTATTTAACAGACTAAGCAAGACTGAAGGCAGAAGGAAATGGTCTTCAGCTGAAAGAGGGCACGTAAGCAAATAGTCAAAGAGGGTCAAGAAGATGTGCATGTCCTTCCTCTGTCACTCACAAAATGAAATGGAATTTTCAGGTGACCGTCCCCCCAAAGTTAGGAAGCCCCACACGTTCACAATTTCAGGGAAAGATTCTGGCCATGCAGGATATTTGCTTAGGAATGCGTGAGAGCTTGAAATTCAAGAGCTGCACTTTTTACACGGACTGCAGCGACACCCACCTCCAGTAATTGCGGGTGAGCCTCACTACTGAGCTCCACATCCGAAAAGAAGTTGAAAGCAACACTCCTGAGTGCCTCATCTGGCCACTCTTGGAACCTGAATAAGGTAACACAAGGCAAAAAATAATCTGCTCAAAAAGGGGGGTGCAGACCAGGGGGCCACCTTCAGGAGGCATTGCCAGTATCTCTTTTGCTGCAGACGTACTGCAGCATCAGAATTTCCTCAGGGTGCTGAGTGAGGTTAGATGTTCCATCAGCTCCAACAAAGATGCAACGATGCAGGAGCACGGCACAGCATACCTAACCAGGGAAGCAGGTGCAACTGTTTTAATAAAAGGAAATTAATTTCAAGGCGCAACCAAACAGAAATGCTTCGTGTAGCTTCCAATCCAGCGTGACTCAATCAAAGAATCCTCCGACACGAATTAGTACTTCTCCACTCAAAGGTTGAGTCCACCTGACAGGCTTGCAAACCATCTGTGAGGCAGTTGACTAGTAAGGAATGCACGCCTAGCTGCTGACAACCTTCAAATAACTCCCAAGCGTCCTCACCAATCAATTGTGCAGCAGTTGACCAGCGATGGGAACATGCGCAGCCGTTGCCGAAAGGCATCTCCGATAGGTGAAAAACACAGTACGAGGTGCAAGTAGGCTCGCACGCGTCCCAAAAATAGAGTGTAGATGGCATTCTTGGTGACTGGCACACCCTGTTTTGCCATGCAGCAGATGTAGAGGAGAAATATGTGACCATGTGTGGTGGGTTTGAAAATGAAGCCATGATCTTATGGAGCAGGCAGCATCCAAGGTGACACACACACACATCTTCAATTGCCACGCAATGTTTTCAGGGCAGCATGAAGTCGTGAGGTATTGTGGGTGGCATGCAAGTGAGGTGAAGAAGATGGAGAACCTAAGTCAAAAGGGAGCGATGCAAGCAAGATTTCTAAACCAAGCAAAGCCCTGAAATTCCTCCTGTTCCACCCATGTAATGTTAACAGGTCCCACTTTTAAGTGCAGGATTTGATGAATCTGCTGTCTTTCTAAAAAGGCAAACAAAAAATTTTCACTCCCTGCTATATGACCCATGAATCTGCCTCATCAGACTCACATCCTTCATCAGCAGAGGCCGCATAGCTGAGCCAATGGTCTCCAAGTCGTCATTCAAAAACAGATTTGGCACCTCCCCAGAATTCAGGATGTTGTTGATGTCCTCCAAGAAAGCTTCCTGCACCAGGACAATTGAATTTGAGGGTAGGAAAGGAAAATTGAAAACTATTATCTGCTGCTGATGCTTTCACAAAGAACTCCTCACAACACAAAAAGTAACAGCGCACCAAGGGCCAACAGTATGCAACAGCATGATTTATGGGCTTTGCCTAAATCAGCACCTGTAATCCTTGAAATACGTCAACACCAAGAAAGCCAACTCTTTAATTTCTGCTCCACAGATGGATGTAAATCAATCTTGGATCAGTGGAAGTCATATGCTCCAAGAGCGCGCGCTTACACACACACACCTGCACGATCTGGGTGCACACGCATGCACACCTCTGCACGATCTGGGTGCACAAACACACACCTGCACGATCTGGGTGTCGGTAAACAGGAAGACAAGCTCCTTGCCTTCAATACCGCACTTCATGAGTACGCGCTTCAAGTCCTCTCGCCACTCATGTGCACCATACCCTTTGGCCACCTCAATTTGGTACACTTCATAGTCCTGCATGCGCTCAACATGCAGTGCAACAGCACATAGTTGGGCCGAAGTGCAGCTTGAGCTAGTCTACACACTGCCAGAAGCCTACGCTTGCAGACTAGCAGCATCATATTCCAAAAATATACTATATTGATTTTATATCACTGAATGCAGTATCATAGATCTAGAAATAGATATTACTGAAGGGACTGCACCCCAGCTTGGAGCTGGGATTACTGAGGGACAACACAATGCTGATGTTTGTTACTGGCAAGCAAGTTTCTTCCACCAAACCTCTTAAGATGAATAGCAAGCAACAGCAAAAGCTGGCAACGAAAGACCCTCACAACAAGTACAACAAAGCAGCCTCAAGTACCGGTGACTGCTGAAGCAAACCTGCGCATAGCTTCAGTGCAATTTTCATGCTAGGAATACAGGGCTAGGCATCAAGTTAAAGGGTTGTGCTCTCAACCCCCAGCCTCTTTGCAAAATACATACCATGGAAATGCAGGT
The DNA here is from genome assembly GCA_914767535.2 of Dunaliella primolecta. Classification (NCBI taxonomy): domain Eukaryota; kingdom Viridiplantae; phylum Chlorophyta; class Chlorophyceae; order Chlamydomonadales; family Dunaliellaceae; genus Dunaliella; species Dunaliella primolecta. The sequence goes on from OU611765.1 coordinate 1,543,569, forward strand.
AACACATTCACTGGTCAGGTGCACGCACACCTATGAGATTAGACACAGGGAAGCGTCTCCTTGTTGCCATCCTCAACAAACCGCTGGTGCAAGATAGTACTTGGACATGAAAGCAGCATCCCCAAGGCACAGGCCACAAAGGCAACCAAATAAACACATGGCTGCTGGATACAACTACCGCTGGGTACAACAATGTGCAGCTTCAGCGCTACATCCAAGCCCGTGCATTTGAAAGCAACATGCGCCAAGTGCACACGACCATTAAGGCAGCCAAGCGCGTCAGTGATTGCCTGCTGTGCGCATCTGTACAAAGGTTCCATGCAACATCCAGGCCCATGTGATGGAAAGGAACATGAATTGTAAGTACACCCCTTTATGATGGCAGCCAGAACGTCAGGTATTGCTTGCTGTGCGTATCCATGCACAGGTAGATTGTGATACATGTTCCCAAGGAAGTGAAGGCTAGATGCTGCGAGCACACACCTCCATGAAGGCTGCCAAGCGCGTCAATGATTGCCTGCTGCTGCTGCCTACTCCCAGCAGCAAGGCATTTCCAAGGGGCAAGTGCATTATGCATGCAAAAAGTGCGCACCTCCATGAAGGCTGCCAAGCGCGTCAGTGATTGCCTGCCGCTGCCGCCCACACCTAGAAGCAAAGCATTTCCGAGGGGCAAGCGCATCACGCGTGTGATGCGGGACACGTGCTCAATGGCGTCCAGGAACATGACGAGCTTCATTGGGGTGTTGGACATGGAGTTGTAGTCCTCCAGGTACTCCTCCACCACCTGCACAAAACATTGCAAAACATGATTCTTACACCTGTGTCTCAGGACGATATAACCCAGGAACGATGGCGCCTTTGATGCCCTCCATTGCAGCCTGCGCAAAAAGTGGAAGTACAGTTGATCCGTCAGGCTGCAGCTGCGTACAATAAACACACACAGGCCTGCAAAAAGACCATTCACGCAATTGCAACTGGTCTGTCAACCCAACACCACCAAAGTAAGGGATCTCAGCTACATGCCGGCTCAGGGTCACAGGCTTTGTGCTAGAGGCTGTCAAGCCTAGTATATAGGTCAATATGCATTGAAAAGGAGTCACAGGCCTTGTACATAGGCCAAAATGCATTGATAAGGAGTTGCATGCCTCCCGCAAATGTCAATATGACAAGGAGTTGTCACAAGCTGTTTCAAACCAGCCCTGCCTGTATAAGCCAAGCCTTGCAAATTGGTTGCACATGACACATTTTGAACGTGAGGTAGTAGAAAGCCAAACATGTCCAAAGCTGGCAGCGTCACAACTCACCTTCACCAGTCGATCCATGTCTGTGATTTGCTTGTAGACCTTTGGATCAGCACCTGCAAACAAGAAGGGAGGTCTTTTTGAGTTCCTCATGGACAAGTGCCCTGCTTGTTTGCTGGCTCAAGGTTTTGCATCCAACAACCCAATGCACAATACCCAATATCTCAAACGCTTGCATTTATTTGGCAAATATGAGCTTGCTGCAAAGTTTCTCATTACACCAACTCCAGCAAGAAGTGTGAGTCCTTCCCAAAAGGCATCTTTGCTTGCTGCTTTTGCACTAATGGAGGCAGTCTTGTAGTTTGCGCACGTGCTAATTGCAAGTGAGAGGGAAAGAGCAGAGCTGGCATGCTCACCAATGTTTCAAAGGTCCCGGCACTTTACGTGCATTCTGCTGATTTCTACAATCGGTTTTAAAATCAAACAAACTAAGCACAACAAGGCTTTACAAGTTGCATCGTGGCCCCTACCAGGTATTAAGAAGTCCCCATAGATGAGGCGCCCTTGGGGCACGATGTCTTCATATCCAAGCCTAAAGTGCTGGTCCAGCAGCATGACCTGCAGGTTTTCCACAAACAAATAAGTGCAGTGATTGGATGTTCGTTCATTTTGCAGTAACGTTCCCGGCATGGACAAGCTGTGAGGGCGCGTACGCATACACCCACACCCACACACCCACACAGCATGCTGGGGCAAAGCATGCAGGGGCAGCAAAATGGACAGAACAGGGAGTCAAAGCAAGCAGGTGTGCCAGGACAGGCATTCATTAAAAACAGATGCGGTTTTGCATCCAGGCTTGAAGGAAAGAAAGCACACGTTGCTTAGTATACTGCATTGGAGCAAAATGCAGGAAAAGAAGCACCTAGTTTAAGTCAGTAGACCAACCCATCAGCAGCTTACCTGCTGCTTCCTAAACCAATCGTGGTCTGCCTGGTTGTTCAGTCGATCCTCAAAGACGCGAGAGCACTCATGCAGCCAAAGGCTCAGAATCTGCAAGCAAAAAAGAAGGCTTTTTCTGCATCTATCACATTAACGATATGTGCTAATGTGCCACACAAACAAGTGCATGCGTTTTGAAGGCCACATGCTCAATGACTGCATGCGCAGGAACTGAAGGCTGCACGATTAATTGTTGCAAGCGCAGGCACTAAAGGCGACATTGCTCAAAGGTTGCATGTGCAGGCACTTTGAAAGGCATGCTCAATGATTGCATGCACAGAAGGCTTTCAATCGCACAAAAGGGTGCACTGTTCAAACTGCAACTGTGCAAATCGTCAAATGCACGCACGTATGCCCCTCCCAGGCATACGCAAGTATACGCTCTCACCTGTTTTTTGTCGCTGGTCGACTTTGGGTCTGCACGCATGCAACCCTGTACCACTTTGGACAGGTCCCGCAAATTGAAGGTGTAGTGGCTCTTTGAGGGCGTGGGTAGCATCTCATTGCGGATGGTATTGTAGATCTGGATGGTGGCCGCCAGCAGGGACTGGTTGATGCCCTGGATCTCCTCATTGAAATAGCGCCTAGATGCAGGTACATTTAAAAATGGGTATGTTTCTTTTGTGTTTGATTTGGGTGGCTTGCACCCACACATCTCCTCATTGAAGTAGCGGCTGCGTATGGGCAAGCATTGAATTATTGGGCTTATGGCCCATTAGGCACACAGAGCAGCACAGAAGCCTCGAGCATTAATAAGGAGCCACGCCAATCAAATTATAAGCCCAGCATTGCAGCATGCCTCACCTAAAGAAGGCACCCAGGATGGTTGTGAAGATGCGGTTGACAGACTGGTCGCTCATTTCAGCAAAGCTGATGAAATTGAAGTGGCGGAGGAGACGGTTTGTCACTGGGTTGCGGCCTCCACCTGTGTGTAGCACCAACCAGGGGTTCAGGCAGAAGTCACTCAAAAGCAAGGAAATCCAAAAAGCACAAATTGTCCATGGGTCACCAAGGAGTTGTGGTGTGGAGTGTCAAGGGAATTTAATACAAGATCAAACGTATGCACTCTTAATTCCACAAACTGATACACACTGTAACTCAATGACACATGGCACTCAATTAGTTCAACTTGAGGGCCCATCGAGCCCATTAATACGTACCTATGAAAAGAAGAAAAGTACAAGGTGCCAACAAGTGCAAATGTCCACACATAGCCCTTCAAATTCTCACATAAGGAACCCATGGTCCACGAAGACGTACAAGCGTGTAACAGAGTCTACCAGGGAGCATTTGGACATGCAATTGGCACTTGATGCACTCACCTGGAGGACCCATGGAGCCCACAAACTGGGTGTCAGTGATGGCACGGAAGGGGCATGGCGGCTTCCGCTCATACCAACCGCCGTGGTCAAACCACTGCCGCAGCAGCTCGATGGGTGGCTGAGCAAAGTACTTTTCACGCTGCATTTGCAATAACACGTGTCACAGAATTTGCTGGTGCACTTGCAAATTACGGTAGGGAATGTGGCAGCACTTGATGGGCATGCATGGCAAAGTGCTGCTCATGTAGTTTTGTTAAAAATGTCATTTAGCTTAACAAGAATTCAATATTGCACGAGATACAGCACAGCTTAGATGTCGCATACAATGTGTTTAAGGGTGTGAGCAGCTGAGCTTAATAAAAGGCTGTGGGGAATGCTGCTTCTGTTGCAAGAAACGAACCAAAGGCAGCGTGAACACTCCTCTTGCAATGACTGAATGCGTAAGCGGTTGTAGTAACACATGTCTGAAGATGTTGTGAACATGCCCCTGGTTCAAAAAGGACGAGTCTGCAGAGTTGTCAGGTTTGAAACCAGGTGAGAAGCCACAACAGGGTGCATATGCATCACACAGACAAGGAGGAGGAGACCACGGAGACAAATTGTAGGGCCTAGCTCACCTGGGGCATGTTGAGGTCGTCCACAAACATGACAAACTTTTTGCCACTGGGTGGACCAAACACACCCTGCACCACAGATGCGTGGAAAAAAAGTCTCAGCGAAAGGGAAATCTTAACCAACACAGATATAGAGGTTGCCCACCAATGCGACAATCTCTGCCTGGATGTGTCAACAACATCCTGCACCACAGATGCGTGGAAGGAAGCCGCGGAAAGAAAAAGGAATTCAAAGATGCTGGTTACACGTATGTATAACCAGTTCATATATACTGGCTATTTACATATACTGGTTATATATAAACTGAGAGTGTCTTCAACATGACAACTTCTGCCTTGGTGGATCAACAACACCCAGAGTCTCTCAGCATGACTTTTTTACTCAATCAGTATCCTATCTATATCTCAAGCTGGTCACATTAGCAAAGTACCTGGCCTAAACAAAACCAAAAAAGGAAGCCTTAACAAAGGCTCCAAGAGGCAAGGAATGCGGAACATGCTCACTGCAATGTTCTCAGCATCTTTGACCTTGGCTCGACAAGACCCCTGTATAATGCTGCAAAAATCAATGCAGACCTGCAAAAATCAATGCAGACCTCCACTAGCTGGGATGCGCCCCTTGGGGGGGCCCTTTCACACCTTCTGGTGAAAGAGAATACACAGCGGACCACACGACCACTTTTAATAAGCCATGCTACTTTGATTCCAAAGCTCCTCAACATTGATTGATTCTCAGGGCATCAGGACAAGCAGCACCACACCTTCCGCTTCTTCTCCATCTTTGCATCTATCATGTCTTGTGTCTGATTGGCGCTGGTCCGAGCGCTGAATGTCAGGAACACAGGGACAACCTGCACGTCATTCATGTGTTTGCACTCATGAACGGATGCCTGCAACACGAGGGCACTGAACTTCAAAAACAAAAGGACGATCTGTGTGCCATTCATGCGTCCAAATCCATCTCCATGCTCCTGATTCATGGGGCAAGGGCCCAGAAAGCCTGCAAATGAGACAGCTGGTCGCCAGGTTTGTAGGCGTGTGGCATTGTTAAGAAGCTGGAAAAACATGCCATGCATGTTGTGCAGCAGCTAGCTCGTCAGAGGCGTCAAGGGCCCTGCCTGGCACACAAAACCAAGCCTCACCGTAGCAAGCAGCAGAGAGGACAGATCAGCGCACACGCTCCTTACCTCCTCAGGCATGTTGTTCAGCAGCTTGTTTGAGACATTCAGGGTCTTTCCGGTGCCTGTCTCTCCCACACACAGGATGTGCTTGCCCGCAGCCAGCAGGCAATCAATCAGATATGTATAGCGCACGGTGTCTGATGTGGGGACGATGATCTGCACCACACAGCCACGACCAGGCGTGCCAAGTCAGAGCCAGGGAGAACAAGACAAAAGGCATCAAGAGGAGCGCAAGATGTTGCATGCGGGGACTGTGATGCGCAGCAGAGGAAGGAAAAGGAAGTACCTACTACATCCAGAGCGCCTGTCATGATGGCATGACCACAGCATCAAAACGGCATGACCCCAGCGCCTATCACAACGACGTGACCTAAGTACCTGTCATGACGGCATGATCACAGCGCCTGTTAAAATGGCATGACCACAGCACCTGTCATAACGGCATGGCCACGGCGCATTACCTGTAACAACGGCATGGCCACGTTGACTGCTACAGCCAGGACACTATTTGAAGAGTCATATGAGACACCCCGCTGGTTTTGGGACACCAACGTGCTGCTCAAGCAGCAGCAAAGAAAGGGCAACAACCGACACTGTGCAGCGCATGTTGGCCTCACAACAAGACGCCTCAAAGGGCGCTGACACGCGCAGCCAAATCAATGGAGGGAGGTACCCAGCCTGCCCATTCAAAGGCATGGGCACATGTAAAAATCACGCTTCCCCCTCCCCCTACTGGCACGTCTTTACACAAGGTCTGTCAGGTATGCGTTACTGCACACAGGGGAGCCCCAATGTATTAAAACTGCTCATAAGCATGTGTTAAAACTGATGAAGCACGAGGTAAAACTGCTTGCTTATAGCATGCCTCTCTTTGCTTTTATCATACACCACACCTCAACAGCAGGCTTGTCCGAGTCGTGCTTGCTTGCGTGGACACACCCACATACTCATGTGCACACTCTGGAGAAACTGCACACCTCTGCAAATGGCTTGTCAGGGTCACAGTTGAAGTCAGGGATGGTGGTCATCCAGTCCACCCAAGCGCCCCCCTCTTGGTCAAAGCAGTAGTCGTACACAGATGCATCCCTGGATGGCATTGCACCCTCCAGGACCTCCACGCTGGTCACTGACACTGTATCCCGCAGCCACCTGCTTGCATGCATGCATGTGTGTGTGCGCGTGTGTGCGTGTGTGGATTGGTACTTACTGAATTCCAGCTAGCTAGGCTAAAGGCCTGGGTGGGTGCTCCTGTCGTCTATACGTACAACTCATACGTCATGAAGCCTGTGACCTACATAATGAATACACCTGCAGTCTAAGTATAGTTACGAGGTTGTAGGCTAGGATGAGTGCACCTGTAGCTAAGCATGTATGTATTGAGCCTGGCTGTAGTCCTAGATGAGTGCTCCTGTAGTCATAGACTGGAGCGTGCACATGCAAGCTGCACTAAAGCGCATGGCAACCTCAACAACAAGGCAGGTGCATAAAACTTGCAGCATGATCAAACACGTATCTAGCAGCATGGTCGCTGTGATTGGGAACACCAGAAAACTTGCGTGTCTGAGTAAGGAAAAAGTACTGCAGTGTAAAGGATTAGTGGAAGAGGTCTCAAACATGCATCCACACATTCTATGGCGAGCTCTAGAAGGGTTCCAACATCAGCTATAAAATTCAACCCGCCAGGCTTGTCGCGGGAGAATACATGAACATCACAATCAACACAATTAGGAAAGCAATCAGCCATCACCTGTCAAATTTAGTCCGCCCAGACTTATCACAAGAGGCCCCCACGGACCAAATCACAGCAAACACAAACAAGCTTGGCAGGATGCGGCCAAGTGTTTGCACCTCATCGGGTGTGAGGGGTTCCATGCCTGCAGAGCAGATGCAAACAAATGTGAGGCAAGCTATGGTGAAAACAAGAGCAAGGTAGGACATGGCCCAGCATTGGCACCTCATTCAGTGTGACTGGTTCTGTGGCTGTGTAAGATCTTCAGGAGTGAGAGGCGTGCAAAAGCGCAGACACGAAACATCACAGCTCACACGAGCAACTGAAGCCTCCATTTGAAGAGGACAACTGCTGGCCTTGCAGGTGAGGTCTAATCCAGCTGACAAAATCATGCCAGATCCACACCACGTTGCCACATCTTCACTGCGGCAAACTTGTCCACACCACACTATCATGCAGTTAAATCACAACTTTCTATCTTCAGCCAAATCCGTATTCAAACTGCGGCACACAAATTAACATTACTGCCATACTGTGTGATCACTGTTTCCCGTCTGCTGCAAAATTCACATTCACACTGCGGCACTCTTACCAACAACAGGCTGTCACACAGTGTGATCACTGCTTCATGTTGAATGCTAAAGCTACATCGACACTGCACAGCATACTTAATAAAAATCACCATGCCATGCATTGTGCACACTGCTTCATGTCTGCAGCCAAAACCTGTTATATACCATACTGTCACTAATGCCTCGCTGCCAAGGCAGCAGCGAGGCATCCATGATGTTGTAGCAGGAAAACAAGAGCGTCACCAAAGAAGCACACTCACCGATGCCTTTGCTGCCAAGGCAACAAGAGGGCATTCATGATGTGAAAAACATTGCTGCCTAACACACAACGCGGCACATGATGTTGTAGCAGGAAAACAAGAGCGTCACCAAAGAAGCACACTCACCAACGCCTCGCTGCCAAGGCAGCAGCAGGGCATCCATGATGTTGAAACAGGACGACACAAGGTTGTTGTCCACAGTGGCCACTGTCTCATGCAGGGACTTGCGCACAAAGGCCAAGCCTTCCGGCACAAGGGCTCTGAACATCGAGGCAAGGAGTTCTTTGTGCGCATGTAAGGCTGCAAGCACGAGCAGAGGAAGAGCAGGACACTGGTCTTACAACTTGCAGCATGCATCTTGAGCACGCAGGAGAGCACACTTTTCTAGAGAGCCTCCACAACCGAGCTGCAGTTTGGGCATTGCTCTTTGCTGCAAAACTTCCATTCTGCTTACCCTCAAAATCCTTTCCCCCCCCACCTCTCAGATGCACATGCACCTGGTGTTCTTTGGCTTTCTTTGCTCTACGAAATAAGCCAACAGGCTCCAATTGTGCGTACAAACACACGCAAGCACAAACCACGCACATTGATCAACAGGCACACCCTACATGAATACAAGGTGGCAGCTGCCGGGAGCTTGCAGGCCAGCAAAGGCCTGCTGGCTCAAGCAGCTGGTACCTAGCCTATGCTAAATGATACTAACACATTCAAGCTCATCAACAATAGCCAAATTACACGTTTTTTACAAAATGTTGCCCACCCCCAGCGACGCATGCAACCTTCACATTGTGGCACACAGTGTGCAGAGCTGCGAAGGTGCATGGAAATATAATGGCAGCTGCTTAAGCCAGCTGCCTAGCAGTGGCTACATCCTCACGCACCGCTCAAGCACGCTTGCAAGTACAACTGTGATTGAACAGGAAGTGCCAGCTGCGATGGCCAGCAGGCCAGCAGTGCTTGCTTTCACACACCACCCACACGTGTGTGCACAAGCCAGATTTAGGTTGCAGGAGCACCTGGTGGCAGCTGCTGTAGCCAGCTGGCCAGTAGCGGCTCCACCCCCAGCTGGGAGGGCTCCATGAACACCATGCCGCAACGAGAGACTGTGGCAGGCGAGGCAACTGCCAGATCTTCCACCTGCACGGACATCGTCACGCACCATCAGATGCAGGCATGTCCCATGAACACCATGCCGCAACAAAAGGCACTGTGGCAGGCAACTGACTGCCAGATCTTCTACCTGCACGAGCATCGTCACACATCGTCAGATGCAGGCGTGTCCCATGAACATCATGCCGTTTTGAGACTCCATGGCAGAAGAGGCAGCTGCCAGATCTTCAACCCGCATGTGCACAATTCACACAGAAAAAAAGCCTCAAATTTGTTAGGCACCGACCCCAAAAGTTGTCAGAGCCATGAGGCATGCACGAAGTTTCAAGCAAAAGCAAGCACACTATTACCATCCTACAACAGAGCACAAAAATGCCATCCTGCAAAAAAGCTATCATCCTGTACCGGCGCAAGCGCAGCTCTTATCACTGAGGGGACTCATTTCAAACGCAATAATTGAACAAGGCGTTGTGGCTGCACCAGCTAGCATGCTATTGTAGAGAGCAGGCACTTCAAGTAAGGCACATCATGACAAGTACACAGTACATGAGAAAAAAGTACATGAGAAAAACCTTCTGCTTCCAAAAGAGCGTATTGATGAATCACAGCAACCCCAGAAAATGTACAAAAGATGAGTTTCTGTAAAGAATGTGTGTTGCTTTATGAAATCAGGTATGAAGATCCACAGTAGTCTCATATAAAGCACTTCCTTGCTCATGGAAAAAAACGAGTATTGTTCGTCAAAATTGCCTACCAACATGAACATCACCACCACCATGATCACAACTCTCCTTGAAAACCAGCATTAATAGTCAAGCTCAGCTGGGTCATCACTTCCATTTTCATTTTCATCATCAAACCCCCCTCCCTCACCTCAAACATCATCGTCATGGATGAGCTCAGCTGAATGATTTCACCAGACACCAGGCACAGCTTCTTGTTGTCATCTAGGACGGTGTTCATGTTCTCGATCCACACCGCGTCCACAGGTCCATCAAACATGATCCACTTCTTGTCGGACTTGGTGTCCTGTGGGCACATGGGCAGAAATAAACAATGCAACATTGAGGAGTGTCCACATTTTCTTACCCAAGGGCCCATCAAACACAATCCACTCCTTGTCGGACTTGGTGTCCTGTGGGCACATGGGCAGAAATGACAATGCAACATGGAGGCGTGTCCACATTTTCTAACCCAAGGGCCCATCAAACACGATCCAATCCTTGTCAGACCTGGTGTCCCGTGGGCACATGAGCAGAAATGGCAATGCAACATAGAGGCGTGTTCACCTTCTCCAACCCTCTCCACATTTTCTTACCCAAGGGCCCATCAATTCACGATTCACCTCTTGTTGCTTGGTGTCCAGTGCACATAAGCGACAGTGGCAATGAAACATGGGGAAACTAGGTAGGAGAGCGATCACTTTCTGGGCAACTGCAGCTGAAGCAGAAATTGCACAGGCTGCACACATTGGTGAAAAGGGCTAAAAGAACCTATATCTCGTATATTAAGAATGTGCAAAAACACAGTTGCACAAGAAAAACATGCCTTTTAATTTTGCAAAAGCATCGTTAACATCCAAAGAAATCCCCTACTAATTATGAAATATAATTGAATATACATGCAAGCATTAGTCTGTGAGTTATGCTTCAAAAATACAAAAAATGACTGGCTCCATCTAAGGCTATGAGACGGCTTCTGACATAGTACCTGTTTGTAACCTTGGAACATCAATGACCTTCACTGGAAAATGGGATGACATGTGGGTGTTCAGAACTCTCACCCCTTAGCTTTTGGGAATGCAGCAAGCCCGCACACCACCTGTCCGTTCATGTGTATTGCCATCAAAATCTCACCTCTGAGCATTCCCGCATGTAGCAAGCCAGCACACCATCCGTCCATTCATGTGTGTTGTCATCAAACTCTCCATACAGCTGACCCAAGGTTATTGACTTGGGGTTGAGTGCCACAGTCCGGACCTGCACAATTGGTGTCAGGAACGAGCGATCAGGACGTCTGCGAGGCAGAATTAAAAAGACAGGCAGACTGGCAAAGGAACATGATCTTGTCGATGTTATGAACCATTGCAATGTCACTGTATCTGAGACAAGAGGAACAGTGCAGTGACCTGTCCAACGGCACCTAAGAGGAAGAAGGACGATGCACAAAAAGTCGGAGACACTCGTTGGGTTGGCCAAACCCATATACACATTATCATCATCATCATCAAGGAATTGACCAACCCATAAACAACATTGCCCTAAGTAGACTCAGGACAACAGAGTCCCTGAATCGTGCAGGCTTTTAAAGAAAGGATGTTTGATGCATGGTGCGTTTGTGTTTGTGTGTAAAAAGTCACCCTAATAACTCCTGGGCAAAAATGCAGGCACTGAAACACTGTCGTTTGCTTTGGGGCCTCATTTCTTACCCAATCTAAAGCATCACCTAAAATTAGAAACAAGCAGAAGCAAGCATAAATATAAAATCAGTCCACTAGATTTTCACGCGCACAAACAAGCTCATACACTGACCTTTTCAAAATTGTCTGGGTGTGATGCATTTAGCATGGTCAACGCTCGTTGTAAACTGCGGTAGCAGCATGTCTTTCCACCCATTGTTGGGCCCACAAGCATGAGGCCATGGCGCACGATGGTGGTCTCAAACAGCTGAATAACCTGCAAGTACACGAAGCACAGAGTGATGAGTGCTTACCCCTGAGACTGAGGTTGCTCTTCTGTTTGTGTGTGTGGAGATCAATGTTATGGCGCATCATCATAGCCTCCAACAAGTGCTTGTTCAAAAGTTCATGCCATGGTGCATCACCATAGCCTCCAAAAAGTGCCTGTTAAAAAGTTAATGTCATGGTGTATTATCATAGCCTCCAAAAACTGATTGTCCATAAGGTCCAAAAGAAAAGCACGTGTGTCCTAGCCATGTGCACCACCCAACTTAGTGCCTTGGAACATATGTGCAATCCGCAATGGGTTATGCAATACATGTTGAATTAGCTCTGAGCACTCGTTAGCATCATGCCATGAAGCATGCAGGAGCGCAACCAAACCCTGGAATGGCACACATGGATGAGCACCATCCAGGTGAGCAGCAGGTGAGCATACAGGTGAGCACCATACAGGCGAGCAGCAGGTGAGCACCATACAGGTGAGCACCATACAGGTGAGCAGCAGGTGAGCATACAGGTGAGCATACAGGTGAGCACCATACAGGTGAGCAAATTCTGTCATGGCAGAAATGATGATTCCACACAGGCCATGGCACACATGAATGATGATAAGCACAGGCAAGCACAGCCCCAGACATGCTCTGTACACACATGTGTGGCTACCCATTGAGTGTCCTTCTCCCTGTAAGGGGCCCTAGAAAGACCCTATGCAATGCGCACTTTCTCAGACAGCACGCGAACACAATCTCAGGATCCTGCCCTCAACTCATGCTTGTGATGCACAGGATTGAATGCAGCAAGTGTTGTGATGTTGTTGCAGCATTTGTTCCAACACAGGCACACACGTGCAAGCCAAACGAACCTTGTCCACGAACGGCTGTGCTGGTTGGATATTCATCTCCGAGCATGCTTGATTCAGGCCTGACAACAGCACCTTGTAATCGACCTGGAAAAAGGAAATGAACAAACCTGTGATGACCCGTCTCTGTTTTAAAGGGGGGGGGGTGGCTTGTTAGTTCAGGACAACGAAGCTTGTGCCTGTGGCTTTTCACATTGAACTTGAACGGATTGACTCTTACTAGCAACATATCAGTTAACGAAAGATATCCAACAATGAGTATGTCAAAGGAATTAGTCCTGGTCAATGATGTGATCCTGCTAGTCAGCAAGTTCCATTCCTTGATCATTTTCCTGCACTTCAGCACACACAAAACGACATGGCCAAATAGATGTTGTGGCGCTGCTCATTCCAGGACCTGGAAGAAAGCAAATAGAAGCATTTAGAAGGGACACTCAGTACAGTCACCTGGAGGAATGATGCCTGGAGCATACTCAGACACACTGCCATTAAAAAAAGAAGACTGTGGCTTAGGAATACTCACATCTGGAGGGAGCACACCTGGAGCAAGCTTAAGCATGATGCCACCGGACAAAGGCAGACTGTGGCTCAGGGATACTCATATCTGGAGGGAGCACACCTGGAGCAAGCTTAGACATGATGCCTTTAGACAAAGGCAGGCTGTGGCTCAGGGATACTCACATCTGGAGGGAGCACACCCTGAGCAAACTTAGACATTATGCCACTGAACAAGCACAGACTGTGGCTCAGGAATACTCACATCTGGAGGGACCACGCCTGGAAACAGGTCAGAGATGATGCCATTGAAGAGAGGCAGATCGTGGCTCAGGAACTTGGGGTAGTTCACGTCACGCAGGGCGCGAAGCAGGAGGACATCCTCGCTCTCAGAAGGGAAGTCGCGCTTCAGGTTGCCAGCGGCAGTGATCACGGACTTCACAGCGCGCATGCCTGCAGATCCATTAGGTAGTCGTAAGTGTCTGAATACATGTACATACAAAGTGTTTGAGTATGCATACATACATACATACTTAAATACATACATATATACAAATACATGTATCCATCTCGGCTTCCAATCACATTTTATCAATATGCACCTGACTCATCCTACTTGGACACAAGTGCCAGTGCAATCCATTTCCAAACACAATCTCTGTTTGAGTGCACCGGCTCTGTTTGGCACAAGCCAAGGCCCATGCAAGGACATAATGTACCCAAGGTATGCACAGGCAGGGTCATGGTGCGCAGGTTGCCCTGCCTTTTTAAAATCACATAGAGAAGGGAAAGTCTTGATGGTCCTTCCCGGCTGGTCAGGACATGAAACCAAAGCCGTGCAAAAGGGCAATAAAATAGTGGGATGCATGCCCCCACCATAGTCATAGTGGTCTTGGCTAGACAGCTGCTCTGAGCACAGCTTGAAGGTTGCCACCATCTTGCGCGCCAGGTTTTTGCCGTCACGGAAGCCGTAGCTGTACAAGCTGATTTCGCCGATGAGGGAGTAATCAGGCACCATCATGGCACAGGGACGGAACAGCGCCTGCAGGCGAAGAGAACAGATGGAGAAACACCTTCAGCTACATGCTTGGGATGCAAGTCTCAGTCAATGAGCCTGCTGCACCATCTTGGCGCAGGGACACAGCAAACACTGCGAGTCAAGAAAGGGCCAGAGTTGATAATGCTACCATAGGGCCACCACATTGGTTCCTGCGCGTGTGCGTGTTTTTTGCTTCACCTTCTGCTGCCTATGTGGGCAGAGGGTTGCTAGCCTTGGAGCTTGCCCTGAGGCCCCTGCGATTGATCTGCCTGTTGCATTCAATCAGCATGGCATTGGAATTAGATTTTCATAATTTTGCAAACAGCCGACGCAAGATGCCTGGTGATAATTGCAGGAATGCAGGGGCAACAAGCCAACTTCAGGGCTTTTGCAGCCCTCTTCGCAGCCTGATGATGGCTTATGCGCTTTCCTCCGGGTCTGAATCTGGAGGGCAGCCCATGTTTTCCCAAATACTTTTTCGGGTGCAGGTAAGTAGCAAAGGGCGTGCAGCACCTTCGAGAATCTGCAGCCGAGCATGGGCAAATGTTCTGAGATGCAGCGCTTCCCTTCCTTCTAACCTACTCCCAAAAGAAAAGTACTGTTGTAGAAATCATGGGCTGTCTTTTGGACGCAGATCCAGAGTGTGCGAAAGCTTTCATTGGTGATTAGCTTGCTTCCAAGAAGTTCAATGCTTGTTCTCTTGTGGAGGAAGCTGGATGCAAGTTGCCCTGGGCACCCTGGGAGGTTTTAAAGGGATTGGCACCTGAAGGCTTGTGTGGTGTTAAGATCTTGTTGTCTTAACTTGCGCAACCGTTTTGGACAATGGTGACAAGATATGGATTTCAGAATGCTTATGCACAGATTCTTATGTTGCTTCAAGCGACATTGACGAGCAAGGTAACATGACATGCACCAGCAGATTGTTCTGCGTGTCCAGCACGTATAATACTTCTGATCAAAGAATCAAGCATCCTGTTGCAGGCCTCACGCTCTAGTCCCCACTGAAAATGGTTTTCAATTTGATTTGTGGTGCATGTTGCCGGTAAATACATGAGCCATAGCATCTTAGCAGTCAGTCAAGTCCTTTGTATTGTGCACGCAGGCACATGCGCGTGTGCGCACGCACGTGCACACACACACGCACACTTACACACACACACACACACACCTTCAAGTTGTCTGGCAACTCTGACCGCCCAGCGTATCCAGGGTTCATGGTGATGTACACAGAGCATGCTGGGTTCAGGTCGATCTCGGTGTCCTCAAAGATGAAGCGCTTGACCTTGGCTTGGATGGACAGCTGGATGGTCAAGATCTGCGCAATGTTATGGGACCAGGTGCACAGATCAGGTCATTCTCAGCTTTTTAAAGGTGGAGCACTTGACTTTGGCTTGAATTTTGCGCAGAGACTTGGAAATCAAAGTAATGGATTAGATAAAACTATCTCAGAACTTCTTAGAACCCAAGGATCATGAATATGAATGGAAAGGTTTAATGGTGGCAGCACGCAAATACAAGACAGGAAACCTTGCTTGACAGGAGGGAAGTCACATGAAGCATAACACATTGGCCTGTGCCATAGAGTGAATTCCATGAGCATGACGTGCTGAATTCACATGCTTAAGAGGGGAAAGAACATTTGAATAAATAGCGCCAAGGCAGTATCCTCAGGCAACATCCTAAACAGAAGTATGCACTTGCTGCAGCTTTTATTTGGTTTGTATCATCGCAAAAGGTGATCAGCTTAAAGGGTTTCCAGAGCCATACCCTCCCCCCTCACTTAGCAATTCGCTCCATAGCAGACCCACTTAAGGGGAACTCCAGATAGGAAAAGCCCTGATTACAAATGCATAGGATCTCCAGAACAAGCCAGTGCCGACGTTCCTCTGAGCCTCATCTCTTCAAAGTTCTCATTGGTTCTGCCACAGAGACAAGTAAGCCAACTAGGCTTCCCTTGATGGACAACATGCAAGAGGTACTTTCTAAATAAAATGCGACGTTGGGCGACAAAGCTCCCAAGCTCTGCCTGTACCACGCCCCCCACCGACTCCCCACACACCTGCTGCGCCACCACTGACAACACCTCCAGGTCAATGCGGTTGAACTCATCAAAGCAGGCCCATGCTCCCGCAGAGGCAAGGCCCTTGAAGAACTTGCCCATGGCAATGTAGTCCAGCCCATCTGAGCAGTTGAACACCACGCACTGCTTGGCCAAGGCCTTGGCCAAGTCCTTGGTGGTCTCCGTCTTGCCTGAAAATGCGTGCGTGTGTGTATGTGTGAAAGAGGAGGTTGGGTGAGAAGAGGGAGGTGCTAAACGTGAAGCAGGAAATTCAGGATTGGACAAGATGCATGTGAGCATGTTGGGTCAGGGTCGGATTGCAGACCTGCCCAAGCGTGACAAAAGGCACAAAACCAACACCTAGTCACACCCACACATGTAAGCACAAACACAATCATCATTAAAATGTATGTCCTTGCACACAACAGCCCCTCCCTCCTTGACACACACACATACACACATACACACATACACACACACGCACACACACATACACACATACACGCACGCACACGCACGCACGCAAACACACCAGTTCCAGCTGGGCCTGCTGGGGCGCCTCCCAGGTTTAGGTGCATGGCACTCATGAGCGTCATGTAGCAGCGGTCTGTGAGGGGTGTGATGACCAGCCGGGGCGTGTTGCCCAAGTACTCATAGCCATAGGGGATGCATGCTTGCACCATCTCCACAAACACATCATCACGCCAGTACATGCGCATGCGGCTGATCCACTCAAAATCGGTGGTGCGCTGGATGTTACAGTCCACCAGCTCCTGCAAGTAGAAACAAAGGACAGAGCTTGAGTTGGAATTGAGGTTTAGTAGCGCAGCTTGTGCGTGCCAGGCCTGTGCGCTCTGATATTGCGTTCCAGCACCTCCATGCATAAAAGCCCAAGCATAAATGCAAGAGAACTAGAAATGGAATGCATGAAGATGCACGACTGCTGAGCTCAAACAGGCGGTGGTGCGCTCGATGCCATGCTCCTTAAGAATTAGACAAGTCAAAGCAAGAGCGCGCAACTCATGATTGCACTCATTCTAGTCTGAATTTTAAGAAATCACAAGTTCGGACCAAAGGAAGCGCAGCTTTCAGTATCCATTCTTGCAACCATGTAATGCTCTTGGCACAACTGTGCGTTGCACAAGCAGTTTTAACCAAGGATCAAAATACAGGCGTACACAGAGCACACAGGAGCAAGGCCTTATTAGTTTGAAGCAAGCATGAGACAGGCACATCGTTACACTTGCACGCAGGCGTGCACGCACACCCACTCCAACACGCACACACACACACACACACACACACACACACACACACACACACACACACGTGCGCGCGCACGCACATACACACATACACACACGTGCACGCACATACACACACACCTACCTGCACTGTGTCTCGCGCATGCACATCTGTGGTGATCAATGCCCCCAGGGTCAGCCGGTCCTGCGTACTCAGCTTGCCTCGCACAAGGTCCGTGAGATCCAGCAAGTCGTTGTTGTTCTTCTCAAAGTACTTTGGGACGCTGGCGCCTGCGCATGTTGAGCAAGAAGTCCAGCAGGCCATGTTCACTCTGTGTGGTAGAGGCCCCCTTGCAGCACTCCAATTGTGTTGTACCCCCCCCCATGAAAGGTCAGGATGGCAAATCAAGCCAGGGCATAATCATGGGCTGTAAAGATAAAACATCTGACATAAGTACACAGTACACAGTTTGGCAAATCAAGCCAGGTCAGAATGACAGTAAAAATGGGCTCCCTTCCATGATGTCACACACACTGGGCCCTTGAACGCGCACACCAACATTGCTGGCATCCTCCACCTCCTACAACCCCACAACATCAGACACAAAATACACACAAACTTAAGCCTCCTTGGTGGCAATGATGGAGTCTACACAATGAAGACACTGACAGTGCGCTCACCTTTGATGGCATCCTCCACCTCCTTTGACCACACAATGGCAGACACAGCCAGCACCACCATGGCTGGCCATGAGCGAGCCCATTGCGGGCGTTCCGACACCGCAGTGTCCTGCACATTACAAAGAGCCATTGGGGCAGAGCCTGTTCCTTTTTAGAGCACTTGAGCACGACAATGGCAGGCCACAAGCGGGTCGTTTGGAGTACTCTGACACTGCAGCATCCTGGTACCAACAAAGCAGCTCACTAGAGCTTGAATACAGTTGTTCCATACAACTGGGCATGCACATCTATGCTACACCTCTTAAGCTGAATGCCCGCATCCCTTCATGTTGTAAAAGCCAATGTGTGGCTCACAAGGGAAAACCTTTGTGGAATGAGCGCGGACATGTGAATGTGCCAAGGCTCCAAGGCTGCACACGCACCTTCAAGGACTCGATGATCTGCTGCCGCACGCTGCTGCGCATGCGCTTCTCAACCACTCCCAGCCACTGCTCCACACTTCCTGTGGGTGACATGGGCTCATCAAAGGGCACCTGTGCAGATGAATAATAGATCAGGTCATAAAATTAAAGGTGTTCCATTTGGCATGTCGTGATAGTCATTGATCACCATGAATCGCATCATCATAGATCAGATCATAGGAATCTTAATTGGTATGCAGTGAACCAGAAGGCTCAACGGAAAAGAAAGAGCAGAGCAGGCAGCATCATCAGGGCCCAACAATTCAGCTGGCGTACCTTTTCCTTCTCTTTGGAGTTCATGGCAGTGATCTCCAGGTTGGGTGAGAAGTCCAGGGACTCAATGGCCTCAAAGCATTTGCGCAAGTGCGGCTGCACTGCCAGAGGGTTCTTAGTTTGGCTGAGGATCTGCACGTTGGATTGTAGGGTATTGAAGTGAGAGGCCACATCTCAAGGGAGACATCACAGCAGCAAGCGGATCCAGGCAAACACAAAGAACACAGACACCTGATCAGGAGGTAAAACAAAAAGAACAGACATGCCGGCCAAAGTAACTTTTAATGTGACGAGCTAGCTCAAGATATTACACAGGTAACTCAAGCATACAGATTTGAAATTAGTAGCCAGTTCCGACATGCTTGCTTATTTGCGGGGTGTTGAGAGAGGATAAGCAGCATCCACAAGGCTAGGAGACAGGTCAAACAAGCCCAGGGTTTGGTGACAGAAAGGGCACACTTACAACAGCTTGTCATTAATGGGCATACATAAGGACAGGCAAGTTTTTGACAGGCAAGTGACAAGGCAAGACTGAACAAGAACACAAGGATCCTGTCCCCACCTGCAGCAACTCATCATTGGACAAGAAAAAGAAACGCGCGAAGGCCAAACGTTTGGTCTCCAGGTAATCTGCCAGCCCTTTCTGCACGCTCTCCAGGAGCTTGTTGCCCTCGGTGAACTGGTCCAACAGCTTCTGGTTGCCACACACCTGTGTGTGTGTGTGTGATGGGCAATCAAAAAGGCGCACATGCGCATGGAAAGGCATGCACATTGAAAGACAGTACAAACCATGATTTTACAATTTTTAATTACAAACAATGGAATTGACAACAGACATTGTTGGGACAGCTTCTTTGCAAGCACACAATTTCTGTCCTGACCTTGTTACAAGCATGCCTGAGTGCACCTAAAATGCCATTTGACTGAAGATGAGTATGATTAAACGCCCTATGCACCTTCCATCCTTTTGCGCCTCATGGTGTTGACGGTGGCAAAACGTTTAGGTGATGCAGGCTGTAATAAATTCACCTGAAGACAAATGACAATGCGGGGCAAGCAGACGCATGGAGACAAAAGGAACAGCTGAACTCAAGCCCGAAAGCGGGACGCTCTGCACCCTCCAGCGTTTTTCACCGGATGCGATCCACAGTTGACAAAAAAAAGAGCGGAAAAAACGAGGGCTGCTCTTTACCTTCAGCACAAGCGGGTTGCGTTTGGCGCTCTCCAGCGTTTTGCGCCAGATGCGGTCCACTGTTGCAAAGCGCTTGGCCTCCAAGGGCAGCTGCTGCATGATGTCCTCTGAGCTGAAGATGGGCTCCAGGTACATCCACTGTCGCTGCAGGGCCACCCACTGCTCCAAGATATCACTGGCCTGCGTCAAGGAGGCATTGAAGCAGTACGACTCATATTTCCCTGAAATTTGCTCTTTTGTGCAGACAGCTGCAGATGGGCTCAAGGAGTATCCACTGCTCCAAGATACTGAAGGCCTGTGCCTGAGTGGCATTATAGGAAGAAAAGAAAACAAGCGTCCCTTCGAAGACAAGGAGGCGGGCTCCAGGTGCATCCACTGCTGCTGCTGCTGCTGCTGCAGGGCCACCCACCGCCCCACGATGTCACTGGCCTCCATTAAGGAGGCAATTATGAGGCAATACTTAGACTGGAGGCCTTTTGCTCCTGTGACATGTAGCCAGGCCTGTAACCTGAGTATACGCCCCCTGGTGCATACATTGCCACTGCAGGGCTACGCACTGCTTCAAGGAACTGCTGACCTGCGCCAAAGAGGCAATAACGTTTTCTTTTTCATTGCAGGACATCTCCCCCTTCAGAGCAAATAAAGGGGCCCCTGGTGCATACACTGCCACTGCAAGGCTACCCACTACTTCATGATATTAGGGCCAGCAGAAGCTCACTTTTGGTGCATACACTGCCACTTCAGGTGTTCTCACTGTCACTTCAGGGCAACCCGCTGCACCATTATGTCAGAGCCAGCAGAAGTTCTACTGGGTCGTGTCCTGTGAAACCTTCTCAAACATATATGTGTCAGTAGAATGACTCAGCAAATGAAGACGCACCATACCCTCCAAGTTGATGATCCGAGCCGAAATTCCGCCCACAGGGCATCACATCGCAAGCAATTGTCAAAGCTTAGTCGCCTCCAGAACTGAGACACTAAATCTTAGTCATCAAAGCTTTGCCGCTATCAATGCACTGTGCTTTCTGCTCAAGGTGTGCCAAAGCTAATAATACAAGTGCTTCCCTAAGGAGGGACAATGTGCCTCCCACTGGCCGATACAAAGGTGCGCCTCAGCTAATGGTACAGAGGTGCAAAGCATACAAAGGTGCTTCCCAGCTTATAATTCCGAGATGCTAAGCATGATGGAGATGTCTGCCAAAGCCAATGAAATGAGTGCTTCCCTAAGGAGGGACAATGTGCCTCCCACTGGCTGATACAAAGGTGCGCCTCAGCTATTGATACAGAGGTGCTAAGCATGATACAAAGGTGTGCCTCAGCTAATGATACAGAGGTGCTAAGTATGATACAAAGGTGCGCCTCAGCTATTGATACAAAGGTGCTAAGCATGACACAAAGGTGTGCCTCAGCTAATGCAATGAGTGCCTCCCTCACCAAGGACAGCTGCGTTTCCCACTTGCTGATGCGCTCCTCAAAGGGCTTCTTGAACTGGGAAAACGACATAGACTGTGTCATCACAATGTGGTCATCCAGCATCTGGCTGATGGTGTCCTCCACCTGCATGGTGCACATTGAGCAGAGCAGAGCAGCATGATCATAGAGAACAGAGGAAGTGTCATGAGCTGTGACCTGGCGATGCAGTGCTAATTCATGGCAACTTAGCACACTGCAAACTGTGCCCTGACTATGCGCAGAGCTAAAAATAACAAAATGGGCTGTGCACACAAGGCAGCATCTGAGCTTAAAAAATGGGCTGTGCACATGAGGCAGCACCCGAGCTGAAAAAACCAAATGGACTGTGCACACGAGGCAGCACCCGAGCTGAAAAAACCAAATGGACTGTGCACACGAGGCAGCACCCTTGTTCAGCCTTTGACGGCTGGTGTCATCCAGCTTGGCTTGTGGGAGCAGAGGAGAGAGCATGAGTCGCCAATGAGTTGGCAAGCTCAGGAGCCTTGGAAAGAGTGTAAACTCTGTCTTTGACGTGTGATATCCAGCTGAAGGAATTGATTGCCAGCTTCCTTGATGGGGTTGTGGGGGTTGCTGGCTTCTGTCCAGTTAGTGCAAATGCAAGCCACACCCACACTGATCAATTGTTTCAGGTCTGATTCATCATTATTGAATCCTCTTATAAAAGAGGGTTCAATAATATCATATATACATATATACATATATATATATATATATATATATCAGGACACTCTCAATGTCTGCATGTACGTCTGCGCACCTGATGGCAATGCATACGGGAGGGCACCTCACAACTCTGTCAGGTACCTAAATGAGGATCTTTGTCCACAGTTCTTGGAAAACCATGCTGTGCTAAAATATTCTTCCCGTTCTGTCCATTCCAACACTACTGCCCAGCTCAAAAACACGTGTGCCTGTCTTTCGGCAGTCCATGACTTGCAGCTCTCACAATCCACGGCACACCGCCATATCTTTTCCGCACCACCTACCTTGATGATGTATGTCCCGGTCTCTCTGTAGTCCATGACTTGCAGCTCCGCACCATCCCACTCAGACACCATCTTGTCCAGAGCCTGCTCGTACCATACAAACACAGCCAAAAGTAAGTGCGTGCATGCATGCTTCTGCTTTGCATAAGGTACAATTGGCTTACAATAGCCTAAGCGCATGCAGCACGCTGCAGGCCTACAATTAAATCACCAATACACACCAAACAAGCATGGAAGTATAAATGCCAGCTGCAAACAGAAAGTTTCAGGCTTCAGGTACACTAGTTTTACAAACTTTTCAGATTTACTAGTGCAGGAAGGCCACCTCAGACATACTATGGCGGGCACATCTCATAAACACTGTGGCTGGCAGCAACATCGTGGCTGGCAAGCAATCTTAGCCATGGCTCACATTCACAAAGGACAAAGCCAAGTCTACTCCATTATCGCCAACTACCATACAGGCCAATCCTGCTACCAAGGCTAACACCAACACGACCATGACCACCACCCACCTGCTCAATGCTGTACTCCTTGCCTGCCACCTCAGACACCTTGGTGATGGCAGTCAGGTGGTTGAGCAGCCCCATTTCCTCAGCTTTGACCAACGTGAACTTCTTGTCTGGGTAGAGGGGCATGCCGATGTCTTTGCTAATGGTCTCCCAATGGCGCTGGCGCATGCCAGGGTTGCGGATCGCCTGTGTGTGCGTGTGTGTGTGTGTGTGCGTGTGTGTGTGTGTGTGTGCGTGTGTGTGTGTGTGTGTGCGTGTGTGTGTGTGTGTGTGTGTGCGCGCGCGCGCGTGTGTCTGTGTGTGTGTCTATGTGTGAGTCTAGGGGGGGGAAGGGGGGGGGGGGATAAGTACAAAGCCAATCAGACACGTCTGCCCTTACGTAATGAAGCACATGTGACCTCATGGAGCATGTGGATGATACACCTATATGATATAATTATATGTATGTATGTGTTTCTCTCTCTCTCAATATATATATAATGTGGCAAGCTTCTTTGCTCACAGCCCGGCATCCCTCTGCAAGCTGCTCAACTCACCAGCACCGAGGGCAACATGCGCTTGAAGCCCTTCAAGTTTTAAGAAAAGCTCCTGGTATGCAGCAAGCATCTTCAGGCGTAGCAACACCGTTTTTGCGTCCCTCAGCAAGCTGCTCAACTCACCAGAACCAAGGGCACCATGCGCTTGAAGCCCTCCAACTCTTGGCGCATCGCCTCACAATTTGCAGCAAACTTCTCGAGCCCTCGCTGCTGCAGCACCTTCCCTGTTTTGAACAGCACCTGCATACGCCACACACGCAAACACGTATCAATGTGTCAATGCACCAATGCGCACCATTACAATTCTTGTTTGATTGGTTTTCAAATACGCTGTTTCCTTTACAAGCTACTTTACAAGCTTTCCATTAAAAGGAATAGCAATTCAATCTCTAGAATCTTTTCTACAGCAGTCGCTAGACCCTCATTATTTCTGTCTTTTCTCTCTATTGGCTCCTAGCTTTTTTCTGACTTCAGACTTCCCTGCCACACACTGGACTCTTGTAAATAAATTGGGCAATTTCAATTGAAGCCAGCTCTGAAGAATTTTGAAGACACTGGGTCCGGGGACCAGCTTGAGGCCTCCAATGTACCATGATTGTTGCGACCCATTTACCCAACAAAAGCCCAGTATTTCTTGACAAATGCTGGCACTGGTGATGGTGCTGCTTTAATTATGATTTCCTCTTGTTGATCTGACAGTTGTTGATCTGATGTGCAGGACAACCGCTCCTCCTTCATACCGCATGACCGCCAAATTGGAGCAATGTCCCCCCTTCCATACTTAATTTGATGTTTTCCTCTTGTCAATCTGGCAATTTCTGGAAGACATCTGCTACTCCTTGGTACCACGCAATTGACAACTTGCAGCAGTACCCCCCCCTACTGGACTCTTTGCTTCTCCTAACAGGAAAAGGCACTGCAAGATATCCTGTCTGATGCTGAGAAAACCTCAGAAGAGCGCACGGTCACAAGGTTGATATATGAAATTTGACACAGCCTGATGACACATGAAATTTGATGCAGCCTCATCCTCCCTGCCTATCCCCTTTGGCCGCTTAGTGGCAAGCGGCCAAAGGGGACCTTTACCCAAAAAATCCAAAACCCCAAAGCCCAGAATCTAAAACCTATGGCCTTAGGCCTCTTAATGGCAAGGAATGATGTCAAAAGCAGGGTGTAAGAAAATGGGAGAAGGGTTGAGAGACCCCGGAAAACCTCCTCTATCTGATGCCTCCTCTCAAAGCTGGCATATCGGACCAACATGTGTACATTCACTGAATGATTCAACATGAAAGCCTTGCATGTACACATACAAACAAACACACAAATCATTAAAAGCAAACCGTCTCTGAAAGCCAATGCTGGTAAGAATCAAGCGCACCTTGAGAGCCCCTGTCACTGAGCTCTCCACTTGCTCTCCCTCCAGTTTCTCCCAAGAATCATTCATCCATGACTTGTAATTAGCCTGCACACCAAAAGGAGCCAAAAAAAGTAGTTTGCATCTTCTGATGAGAACAAGAGCTGGATATTGGAAAAGCAGCAACCTGCAATCTGAGAAGCACTAGCTGGATCCTGACGTGCTCAGTGCTCAATTGAAGAGTTGCGGGCCAGGTCAAAACATGCATAACCATATCACACCATTTAGATGTGGATTCCCATTCAATGGACATGTAAACATTTATATTTGTGTGCATGCATGCATGCACAGACCTTCCCTGCGAAGAAGACTGACTGCAACCTTGCAGGAAGGGAGCAAACAAACACACACACACATACACAAGTGCACACATACATGTGCACCCACGCACCCGCCATGTGGACGAGGTTGTCCAGAATTGTAGGAAGGGATCGTGGATGTCCATGAGGCTGCGCACATGGGAGTAGTCTGTGATGGGCAGGCCCAGGAGGCCTTCGCGCGCGTTGTACAGCTGCGCATCTGCATCAGCCTTCCTGAGGCGCTCATCCAAGCGCTTAACCTGAGCATGCCAGACCCATAAAGAAAGCATAGAATTGTAGAAGGGGGTTGTGGATGTTAACCTGAAGTTGCCATGCATACGCAAACACTTTGAGGGTGCAGTGTGTAGCTGCGCATCTGCATCAGCCTTCCTGAGGCGCTCATCCAAGCGCTTAACCTGAGCATGCCAGACCCATAAAGGAAGCATAGAATTGTAGAGAGGGGTTGTGGATGTTAACCTGAAGTTGCCATGCATACGAAAACACTTTGAAGGCGCTTATTGAAGCCCTTGACCTGAGCAAGCCACAACATGAAAAAGCCAAGAAATTGCATAAGTGGAGAGTGCATGAGTGTAGGTGCTTTATCAAGTGGAGGATACATGCATGGAGGCGCTCTATTTCGTGGATGCGGTGGATGAGTGGAGCCATTCTATCAAATGGAGGGTGTGTAAGAGGAGGCGGTGTATCTGATGGATGCAGTGCATGAGTGGAGGCGCTTTACCTAATGAATGCAATGATTGCTGTGCATGAGTGGAGGCACTCTATCAAGCGGAGGGTGCTTGAGAGGAGGCGCTTTATCTGGTGGATCAGGTGCATGAGTGGAGGCACTTAACAAAGTGGAGGGTGCATTGGTGGAGGCGCTCTGTCAAGAGGGTGCAATGCATGAGTGGGGGTGCTTTATCAAGTGAACAATGCTGAAGTGAGGCATATGTTGCCTATGTGGCAGGCACAAACAGCAGGACCAGGACATGATGATCATCAGCCGCAGTGCTGTGCAACAGGAGACTGAAACGGTGCCTTGAAAGACGTATCATGTTTGCCCCTGAGTACCAACTGGTGGCATGGCAAAAGTGAATAACACTAAAGAAGAAGACAGGAGGTGTCCTTTGTGAACCCACCTCTTGTACCACAGTGTCCATCTTGGAGAGGTCCACATTCTGAGCCGAATTGTTGACCAACTGCAGTGCAAGCAACGAAGGTGCGCAAGGTGCAGCTGGGGTAAGCTTTAAGGTATAAAATGCAAAACAAGGGCGAGGCCGCTGTCTGCATGCTCTCACCTCCGCAGAACAAACTAGCAGGCAGTGCTCCTGCAACACAAACTACGCTCACGCCAGGTACATGGAGTTCACCAAGCCTCAGCCTCAGCTAAAGCTTTCTCAGCTGCAGGCTCTCATGATCTTGGTGGTCTCAATGCATGCTGAGTAGGCAATAGTTGTGCTGCACTATTGCTGGCGCAACGTCAGCAGCGACTGAGCTTCACACTTGCATGCCTTACACATGCTGTGACAGTGAACCTGATCCACTGCATGCAGGTCCTTATCCGATGCAGCCATCTCACTGCTGTCAGCAGCTCCTGACTAAATGCAAGCATGTATCAGGCACTGGCACATGACTTGGGTTGAGTAAAGAGGGTGTCTCCAAGCGGCGTGGATGGCCAGAGAGGCATTTTGGACACTATTTTACTCCAATAGGAGCCTCTTTTGAGCCTTTTTGGCAAAGCATTTGACACCTCTTTTCCGCCCGTACACATGGCTCACCGTAGACAGTTCCCCGAGGCTGTCCTGGAAGCCATCCTGCTCCTGAAACATGTCTTCCCGAAACCTGCGTGCCACACGCGACATCACAAATTGATTGGAGCGCTTTGTGTGTTCATGACAGCAAGGTGTGTTTGGTACCAGCGCAGATGTTTACTGTGATGCAAACCACACGTGTGGATGCTGTCAGCCATCACATTTCTGCCATGACGCGCAGCTTTGGCAACAGGACAACCCACATTATAGGATGTGTCTAGGTCAGGGCAGCAGCATTGCAGTACATTGTCCAGCTTGTGCTGCTGTAGCATCATACCGGCCTTCAGTTCAAACAGGCATCCAACTTCTTCATCATCCAGTTTATCCATCTGAGATTTAACATTCCTGTATGCATTACATACAATTCTAGCAGTGTGACAAATTAAAGACCTAGACTCAACTTCTTTCTACTGCTCTGGTAAGATAAAGCAACCATCTGATACTTGACATGTCTATATGCTTACAACAAATGACAATCCTAACGCCTGGACTCAACTGCTTTCTAACAGAGCAACCACTCGGTACTTGATATGTCTAAATGCAAGACAGCAACAGAGTGTAAGCAGCGTGATAAATAAAACACCTAGACCCCTGTGCTCCCAGAGCACCCCACCTGGCGATTTACCCTTCTACCAAAAGTCCAGCAATAGAATGCAATCACGAAACATCAACACCGATACTAGTCATCTGACACAGCATCATCAATCATCGGGTAGCTTCTCATCTGCCAATTCCCCCAACTTCACAACACAGCAGCAGGGTGCTGACACTGAGGAGCACCACATTCCTGGACTCGCCGTCTGCCAGAGCAGCCATCTGGCCATCAGCCATACACCTTGAACTCAAGCAGCACAAGTGGCAGTGAGGCGCGTCACATACCTGGACTCGTCCTCTGCCAGAGCAGCCATCTGGCGATCTGCCAGGCGCTGCAGCTTTGCAGGCCATGACACACCCAGGAACTTGTCTTTGGCTTCTTCGTCAGTCAGTCCATACTTCTGGAGCTCGAGGTACTCGTACCAGGGCTGCAAGGGCAGTCACGACAAGAGCCATGACAGGTTGAAAGCACAGCTTAGGCAAAAATGATGACAGGTAGGAAAGGTTGAAAGCACAGCTGCAGCAAGAATCAGGGCTGCAAGCACAGTCACAACAAGAGCCATGGCAGGTGGAAAATCATGACCATGAATGTCAGAGGCCTCTTTAAAAGCCACTGGGACCTCTGCCATACCATAAGAACCTATAATCTAGACACCTTAGCTCACACCAAAACCAAATTCCGCAGGAATAACGAGCCTTGTGCTTAGACATAACCATTTTTTTTAAATGCAAGTACTAGTCAGCTTTTGACTGGACCGGCGGCATTACGGAAAGTGCAATTATGGCAAATAGAAGAAACGCATGGAAAGCACAGCTGTAACAAGAACCAGGGGCAACTGTCGGCAAACAAGCACCATAACAGGTTGAAAGTGCAGATGAGGCAAATCAAACCTCGTAAACACACAGTGACAGCAAGCACCAGGGCAAAATTTTGGACGCGGCAACAATTATGGCAGGTGAGCAGTTCGACACATCAAAGTTCAGTGTGGAACCAGGCCATGGTCCTTATCCACACTTAGGCAACAGTCCATGATTCTGCCAACAACACAGCTGGATGCGCGCTCAAGTTGCATTTCCAAAGCACAGCAGGGTTTAACCCTAATGCATTGTTGTGTGCCTGTACCAGGCCTACACACAAACACACAGCACTATATTGCTGTGTGCCTGTACTAGGCCTACACACAAACGCACAGCACTATATTGCTGTGTGTCTGTACCAGGCCTACACACAAACACGCAGCACTATATTGCTGTGTGCCTGTACTAGGCCTACACACAAACGCACAGCACTATATTGCTGTGTGCCTGTACCAGGCCTACACACAAACACGCAGCACTATATTGCTGTGTGCCTGTACTAGGCCTACACACAAACGCACAGCACTATATTGCTGTGTGTCTGTACCAGGCCTACACACAAACACACAGCACTATATTGCTGTGTGCCTGCACCAATCCTACACACAAACGCACAGCCCTATGGTGCACGAGGTCAGCATGGAAGGGCACTGTTTCAACCAGTCTGCAAATTTCCCTGGTGCTCTCAACGCCCTGCCTGAGTGTGCGCATCAATGCAGGCAGCCCTGAGATGCATCGAGTAAGCAGGCAAAGGCAACAATTGCAATCCTAAGATGCATTAAGTAAGCAGGCAGAGGCAACAATTGCAGCCCTACAATGCATGAAGCAAGCAGGCAAAGGCAACAAACACAGCATAAGTAAGTGGGCAAAGGCAATAATCGCAGCATAAGTAAGCAAGCAAAGGCAACAATTGCAGCCCTAAGATGCATTAAGGAAGTAGGCAAAGGCAATGATCGCAACCTAAGCGCATTAAGCAAGCAGGCAAAGGCAACAATCGCGGCCAACTGGCACACCTACCCTGGTGGTCTCAATGTCCTGCATAAGTGTGCCTATTGCTTGAGGCAGCCCGTCGATGTACTTCCGCTGCTCGTGCACGTCCTCCAGCTTCTCAGGCTTTTGTCGCAGCACCTGCACAGGTTGAACATGCTAGAACTTGGGCTGGAGCCATCCAGGATAAATGTATAAACAGGCATGGTGCTATGTGTGCACGGCCCCTTTTTCTTCATGGAGCTATTTGCGCACGATCCTGTTCATGCATGCCCCCGAATGCCATCCCTGACTTTCTACTGCACAACCCAGGACCAATGATCATATACCGCTTGAAGAAGACAGGTTGAGGGAGGCAGATGCTCGGCACTGCCCCACCTGCTCATGTCTGTGCATCAAGAAACAAAGATGGTAGGTCCGCCTAGGACAGGGGTGTAGTGGGTCTTGTTGTCAGAAATGATGAAGAATGATATAAGGTTGTACGAAGGCAAGGAGCGATGAGACTCCCAGACACGGACAACTGTAGCGTCTTTGACACTACTGCCTCCCCTATAGCGAACCGGATGTGTGTGCCGGGCATCCCTGGGATGGACATCAGCGCACCGTCACGGACGACTGCATGGGGTTTTACGAATGTTTACGGAGTTTCTTTCAAACAGTCACCGCTACAAGGGGTACGCTCTTTGTCATCGCAAAAACATATTCAGCTACAAGGGGTACGCTCTTTGTCATCGCAAAAACATATTCAGCTACAAGGGGTACGCTCTTTGTCATCGCAAAAACATATTCAGCTACAAGGGGTACGCTCTTTGTCATCGCAAAAACATTTTCAGCTAAGCTGCCCACAAAGGCAGGTACAGCTGTGTAACCCTGCCTGACCCTGTCCAACACGCCCATCCCTCGTGCATGCAACAGCAAGGAGCCCCAGCAAGACTGTGCACGGACAGCTGCTGAAGCTACTGCTGCTCCCACGAGCCATCCGACTGTCAAGCACATCTAGTTGCCCTTCACATATGTGAAATACAAGCAATTTGCATCGCAATGGCTCTGTCCTCAGCAGTGCCCAATACCATGCACACCCAGAAAGACCAATTTCTGAGCTCACCTTCTCAATTTCAGCGAATTTGGAGCTGACAACAGACATCATCTTGCGAGGGATGCGCGCACACAAGCTTCGCAGCAGAGCCACCAACTTCTCTTTCTTCTTCAGCAGCACCTCTCGGACCTGCACAAATGCAGTGTTGGCTTTGATGGATGGAGCTGTCTCGGATTAACAAAGGGCCATTTTCTGCAGGTCTTTGCAAAACTTAGAGGTCTTTTCAAGGTCTATCCAGACCAGATATCATCGGCAACTGCAGGTTGACACTGAGCAATCAAGGCTGATGCTGAGCGAAGCAGGTTGACACTGAGCAACCGAGGCTGATACTGAGCAAATGCAGGCTGATACTGAGCACAGGTAGATTCTGAGCTCCTCTGCCTAAAAGACAAGAGAGCACATGGAAGTGATGCAGACATTTCGTCACTGATGCCATCATTGACAGTGAGCAAACAACAGATGCCTCAAAGTGCAATGTGAAAATGCCCTTAACAATGATGTGGCTTACTAGCAAGTGCACCCATAGCACGAGAATCGAAGACCTGAGAAGCCACCATTTTGAGAAAAGCAATGCGCCACTGATGCCGTAAAAGACGGTGACCCAACACTGAATGCCTTAAAATGTGATGCAAAAACGCCTTGAATCATGACTTGACTTGCTAGCGATTGCACTCACTGCGGAAGCACGGAGACCCTAAGCAGTCACAACAAAATAAGATGTGGCTTCTTCAAAGGACAGGGGCTTGAGCAAACCCTGCTAATTGAGGTGCCGTTGCTCTGAAGGACAGGGGCTCAAGCAAATGCCGTTATTCTAGGTGCTACACCTCCAAAGGACAGCAGCTCAAGGAAATTCCATCGGTCAAGGGGCTGCTCCTCAAAAAGGCAGGGCTCCAGCAAATTTTGTTTTCATCAACCCTCTGTGCTCACATTTTGTTCATGCACTGAACACCCTGAACTTCCTGTGCAAAGATTCCTGCGCACCTTCTGTGTGTTCACGTACACTAAGCCACCAATGGCCATGCCGGAGGGGAGGGCATCATAAAGGGCAGTCAGCTCCTGAGAATGCTTTTTGATCTCTGCCTTGACCTCTGCAATGCAGGAAGCAGAGCAAGCCAATGGTTGTAACAAAGGCTGTTTACAAGGCAGTCAGCTCCTGTGAATGCTTCTTGGTCTCTGCCTTGACCTCTGCAATACAGGAAGCAGAGCAAGCCAGCGATTGTCGCAAAGGCTTTGGGGCTTAAATTGGGGAAAATCATAGGCAGAGGACTCCTTCTTGATACCTGGCTTGGCCTCCCGGACATAATTAGCAAAGCAAGCCTGCCATGAAGGGTAAATACCTTGATAATTTGATCAACAGGAAAATGTGTGTCAGCACACCCTGCATGCACGTGCACTGTTTTTTTTTACATCTTTGCATGCACATGCACATGAACCTGTCAAAGCTAGTTCCTCCGTGGTCTCCAAAGCTGCAACACAGGATTCAGGGTGCGCACACATACATGAACACAAATGTACATGTATGTACACGAAGACATACCTGCCAAAGCCAGATCCTCTCCCTTGGCCTCTAAAGCTGCCACATAGGACTCAGGGCTCAGCCGCAGCAATGGCTCATAGCTGCAGACGATAGGCATGAAAGAGGGGAAGTGAGATTTTTAATTTATCAATCAATAAATTTTGCCCATCACTCACAGCCAAATTTTCCAAATTTCCACTACAACCTTAAATAGACAAGGATCTGGCACTCTAGATGATTATGACGAGGCTGCATGCATACTTGAAGGGGTGCAACGCCCTGAGGAGGCTTATCATGGCGCAATACGAAAGGAGAGCTCAGATTTGGCTGGCTGCCAGAGTTTCAGCAGAGCAGCTATTTGAATTGAATGTTGACATTGTAAGGTCGGACATTTGAGCTCAGCGCAACCAAAAGCGGGTGTAGCAGCATGTAAATGATTGTCAACATGTTTTTTTGACCCCTGGCTAGAAAGGAGGCTTCAGTCATAGCATCATAAAATTGCACTTAAGGCATCACCAGGCGCCTGCGTGCCCTTGGAATCACGATCACGACCATCATCATCACCACCATCATCATTGTTTTTGGTTTCCCTCCCACTGTCCTTCTTCATCATTTCCTTCTTTAATGCTTGTGCTCCAGGCATCACCAGGCGCCTGCATGCTCTTGGCCATCATCATTACCATCATCATCTTTACCCTCATCAATGTCACCATTTCATTCTTATCTCTCTTATCCTCCAGGCATCCTCAGACACTCTCACACAGGAAAACGAGAACAGGTGATTCAGGCAACAAACTCTCGCACAGGAAAACAAGAACGGGTGATTCAGGCAACAAACTCCCCTTTCACAAATCCATGACTCGCACACACTGCAGCTGCCACACTTGATTGAGACTGCACACTTTACACAGGCAGTGCAATGTGCACATGTCGTACATTGCCAGGCACTCACGCACCAGCACCAAGGCAGACACTCACAGGCACGACACGCACAGGCACCAAGGCAGGGGTGATGCGGGCCACCGGCACCAAGGCAGACACTCACGCACAGGCACCAAGGCAGACACTCACAGGCACGACACGCACAGGCACCAAGGCAGGGGTGATGCGGGCCACCGGCACCAAGGCAGACACTCACGCACAGGCACCAAGGCAGACACTCACAGGCACGACACGCACAGGCACCAAGGCAGGGGTGATGCGGGCCACCGGCACCAAGGCAGACACTCACGCACAGGCACCAAGGCAGACACTCACAGGCACGACACGCACAGGCACCAAGGCAGGGGTGATGCGGGCCACCAGCACCAAGGCAGACACTCACAGGCACGACACGCACAGGCACCAAGGCAGGGGTGATGCGGGCCAGCAGCACCAAGGCAGATACTCAAGCACAGGCATTAAGGCAGGGGTGATGCAGGCCACCAACTCCTCCCTCACAAAATCCTCAACACACTCACACTGAAGCCACCACTTCCTGTCCGCACAGCACGCTGCTCCAAAACATACACACATGCACACACACACAAACACACACATGCAGCCAGCCCACTCACGTATCGTACATCGCCAGGTACTCGCGCACAGGCACCAAGGCAGAGGTGATGCGGGCCACGAGCTCCTCCTTTCCTTTGATCACCCATTCTTCCAGCGGGTGGACAGCCGTGAGCTGTGGCACGATGGCCCAGAACAGCTCCTCCATGATGGACGGCTCAATCACCGGGATGCCAGACACCTGAGCGGCATGCAACGTGCAGCCTTGTGTGCAATGAGCGTGTGGACAGCCGAGAGCTGTGGCAGGATAGCCCAGAACAGCTCCTCCATGATGGACAGCTCAATCACTGGAATCCCAGAGACCAATGCGAGACTGTAAGACTGTTGAGGCTGTATAGCTCACCTTGTTGAGGCTGTTGTCGTAAACTGCACAGAAGCGGGGGATGATGGCATCCAGGGATGTGCTGTACTGGAAGCGTGTGCCGTCCTTGGTAGCCTGCAGAGACGGAGACACATGAGCTGAAAGTGCTTCTTGCACAAATCGTGCATTGATAGAGGCTCACTCGCAACCTATAAGCAGCAATGTTGGCACTGACAGTTCAGAGTGTTTGTACGAAAAGTAGCAGCAGGTCGGTGCAAATCCTGAAATCGGGGTTCTCCCGAATCAATGCCAAGGCGCAAACAAGATTTGACTTGAACAACGCAGAGGCGCGGAAGGAATTTGAAGAAGGCAGCGCCCACGTCTGAATTGAGCACAGGCTTTGAGGAGCCCCAAAATGCTATTACTTAGGAAGGATATAATGCCTTGCATCTAAGCTCCGGTAGACAAATGCCTGGAACCAATAATACAGACCACCAGCGAAGAAACATGGCAAGCAGCACCAGCAGCGGTCCCCCACCTGTAGCTCCAGCAGCAGCAGGGGTGGCTTGCGCACAGATGCCGTGTTGATGGTGCTCGAATTGCCATTAATGACATACGCTGGCTGGTTGTCCATGGCAGGCACTTCCAACTCCACACATGCCGTGCTCTTCACAGTGGCGCGCTGCATGCAGCAATGCACAACCTGGTGTTGAGTCTTTTGTTATGGAGTCGGCTGTCCACTGCAGGCACTACTGCGCCATGCCATTCTGAGACATTCACAGCACCTTGTACACACAACAATCCAAGCAAGTATGAGAATGTGCATGCATGAGGATGTGATCAGGAATGCCATGTGCAGAAGAGGAGAACCCCAAAAACATGTGGCCATCCATACATACACTGAATGTTTCAGCATTTGGTCCTGAGACACAAATGCCACAGTGAGCAGGCGATGTGTACAAAGGCAATCCGACAGTGCAAGCATGTATGAACACCTCAATGACAGACCAACTGGCCCTGACACGTGAACAGCAGCACTCACTCACTAAGCACCCCAATTTTGGACACAAACGCACATGTGAGCAAGCGATGCGTACGAAGACAATCCGACAGTGCAAGCATGTATAAACACCTCAGACCAACTGGCAGACCGACTGGCCTTGACACATGAACAGCAGCGCTCACAAAGCACCCCAATTTTGGACGCAAACGCACATGTGAGCAAGCGATGCGTACGAAGGCAACCAGACGTTGCAAGGAGTCTTCCACCAGGAAACGCAGCGTGTCCTCCATTATGAACTTGGTCTGCGTCAGGAACTTCTTGAGCTTTGAGAACTCATACCTGGGAAGGCAAGGGCAGCAGGAAAGCATACATGATGCTTTGTGCATTCAATTGTAAAGGGTTGCGGAGTAAATTTTGTTGATTGAGGGTGCCTGCATTGAAGAAAACGTGGCAGCCATGCAAAACTGGAGCTCCAGACAGCACCACCCTACAGCACGCGTCTGTTTGTGCGTGCGTGTGTGTGTGTGTGAGGGTTTGCATGCATGCCTCTGTGCCCAACCACTGGCACGTGAATGATGACGGAAACAAGCGGCACAGACGGCAACACGCAGCACTCACTGAATGAAGCATGCAGTACTTACGTTTCCATGTTGGACTCGTGCAGATTGAACCAGCCCTTGCCCACGTCCTTGAAACTGCTCTTGATGGCGTTCTTCAGGGTCACCACCCATGTGTCCTTCAGGTAGTTTGCGGTCTGCAAACACAGCAGAAGGAAGGGCATACATGGGGCAGTAAGCACA
The DNA here is from genome assembly GCA_914767535.2 of Dunaliella primolecta. Classification (NCBI taxonomy): domain Eukaryota; kingdom Viridiplantae; phylum Chlorophyta; class Chlorophyceae; order Chlamydomonadales; family Dunaliellaceae; genus Dunaliella; species Dunaliella primolecta. The sequence continues at coordinate 1,579,317 of OU611765.1, forward strand.
CTTGCTGATGCAGCAATTGAATCCATTTGAAGCATGCCATCAAAAGTCAAAATTTGCCCGAACGCATGTGTAGCAAGATGGCTGAACAGCTTGAGAAATTTAAAGGTGCCTGTGGCTATGTGAAGATCATGTACTGTTTGTATTTACCAGCACGCTTGTGAAGGGGCAAGCGTCTGATGAGAGAGGCTCAGACAAGCCCCAACAGAGCCCTCTTGGCGATCTTCCCCAATTTGACCTTCTGCAACCTCTCTTTATGATCATCTTTTGCACAATCAGAGCTCAGTCAGGAGTACCAGGGCTCGCTTCTGGATGCCCAGCTTCATTTAGTAGAAGGAATATGCAAAGGACGCTGGTGTTCAAATTTGGCAAAAAGCACCGAAGACTGAGGCAATCAAACAAACACCAACGAGCATCAAGTGAACAGGGTGTGCTCACCCTCTGCACTTGATGCAAAGGGTGTGCTCAAAACAAGCACCTGGACTGTGGTCTGCATCTGCAACATGACAGAAGCGCAGACCAAAAGGACCATGCCAGTGGCCAGCTGTAATCAGTTCGCTTTCCCATTCTTTCATAGCAAGGGGGGGGGGCCTGCTCCTCCCCATTCATCTGGCTTCCTCCACACTCCGCCTGCAACATGCAACCGTTCCATTTTACTGCTCCTTTTTGCCCAAAATCTTGGTATCAGCCTCCTTTGTTATGCTTGAGTTGCGGCCCTGATAACCAAGGGGGCTGTAACGTCATGCAGCCCTGATGACCAAGGGGGCTGTAATGTCATGCAGCCCTGATGACCAAGGGGGCTGTAATGTTATCTGGCCTTGGTGACCAAAGGGGCCCTGATGACCAAGGGAGCTGTAATGTCATGCGGCCTTGGTGACCAAGGGGGCCCTGATGACCAAGGGAGCTGTATTGTCATGCAACTGGCAAGGTTGCAACCCTGGAACTGTTCGCTGCCAGGAGTAACAGTGCACGTTACACTTGGTAGCGAACAGGCGCTGCGTTCTAAGCCTGCCAGTTGCATGCCGTCCGTGCGCGCACATCCACTGGAGCAGCCCGTGCGCTGGAGGCAGCGCCCCTGAATGCCCTCCCAGTGGGTGCTGGGCTCCCTCCAACAGGCCTCATGGAGTGCTCAGGAAGCCAAAAAGATGAAGTGCTTGTCCCCTCATCATCGCACAATTGCAGGTTGGTGCGATAGTGGCATCCAGCCATCGCTCCTTCCAAAACATTTTGGCCTAGCACTTCCGTCACCTCAGCATTTGCACCTGCGCTTGATCTGCACGCAACATGCACACCTGATCCGTGGTCTGCATCTGGCCCTGCTCAAACTCCTCCAGCCGCAGGCTCTTTGTGAAGTGCGTGTTGAAGAGGCTCATCTTCAGGGCCTTTGCACACTCCACACGCACGCGCGTCAGTGCAGAGATCACCTCAGACTTGGTCAGCAGGGTGCGGAAGCTGAAGTCACTGAACTGCTGTGCAAAGTCGTACTCAGCCACAGGCATGCAGCCTTTGTAGCGCGCCTTGACCTGCAATTGAGCCATGAGCAAAGTCCTACTCAGCCACGGGCATACAGCCTTTCTAGCGCGTCTTGTCCAGAAAATTGATCCGTGGCAAGCATGCAGCCCTTTGTAGCCCGTCTTGACGAGTAACTGAGCCATGAGCAGAGGATGAGCATGACCTGCAGCTGAGCCACAAGCAGAGGATACATGTATGCAATGCACATGGTATGAGGAGACAGTGGGCATGATATGAGCTGATGGTACGCACAGCGCAGATGCACCTGAAACACAAATGTAATTGAGCCACGAGCAGATGATGCACGAAGAAGCAAATCCATGAAATGAGAGGGAGCTCTTGACAAGCACGCTCAACCAGTGGGGCACAACCACGCCTTCCCCATCCTGCCCTTCAATCCACAACACCCATCCACATCCTATCCAACCCTCAACACCCACTTTTGCTTGTTCTTTGGAGGACGACTCCACAATCAGCAGCAGCAGCACTGCCATGCGGCCTATATGCCCCCCCGTGAGCGCGTTCAAAGCCTAGAATGGCTCCGTCCTATTCTATCCTCAACCACACACCCATCTCCCTCATCATGTGACCATGAAGGGTTGCTCCTCAAGGGACGTTAGCAGAGTTAGGCACCCCAATTTTCCCAAACTTCATTACGTACGCAGCATCAGTTCTGGCCTCGCCCACTGACCCGATGTTCTTGGGGGACTTTCCGCTCTGCAACATGTCACACTGCAAGAGGGCATTCCAACCCTCCTCAAACCCACCATCAGGCACAACCTTCTTCATTCATCAAAACCTTCTCCATTTATCATCCACAAATCAAGTCACCTGTGCTCTTAAAGGATAAGGTCTGTGATGGGCACCAGCGCGGCCATGCACCCCAGTGTCTTCAAACCTCCAAACATGGAAAGCAAAATGTCCAGCCCCACAGTTCCACTCACCCTGCGTTCTTGGGGGAATTGCTCTGCAATGGGCACCAATGCTGCCAAGCACCCTGATTGCCCCCGCTTGAGCGTGTTGTCAAAGGTGATTTTGTTCATGGAGCGCGCGTACTCAGTGTTCACTTCCGCCAGCAGCGCATTCGTGTCCATGAGCTTGTCTCGCAGCTTCTTGCTGTTCAGAGCGAACCCCAGGATGCGGTTGACCTGCAGATCAGGAACAGGAGTTCGAAATTACTCCCCATGCCTTTGTTTATTGCCGTCTATAGCAGTGCTGCCTGTTCTGACAACCTTGGCACGAGATTGCTTCGCACAACATTCTTGCTGTACAGTGCAGTCCAGGAGCCAAAAATGTGAATTCAAAATCCACCCAGGTAAGTAGCCAGGGCGTGCGTTGAGAGGGAACCAGCGGCGCATGATCTGCTTGAAGAGGGAAAGGGTACACTCTATTCCTCATATTTAAACCCATTTCTGCAAGCTTGCACCATTTTACACAGCCCCTGCGGTCCTGCGGGAGCGGGGCTGCAGACACCATGCAGGTCAAAGTAGCTGCTGCATGAAACCACGCTGCATGGGTACTGAAGAGGCATACTCTTTTTACACTATGTGACAGCGATGGAGACACACATGCACTGCAACAGAAAGATCGTTGTCCACACTGATAAGGCATGTTGCTCACACAAATGCATCTTCAGTACATGCAAATGTGCGTGCTCAGTACCTACAAACACTCACTGGGTGCACACAAATGCTGGCAGCCATGCGCACCCCGGCAAGAGATCTCCTTCTAAGCACGCTCAGATCATGTCCTTAATACTGCTTTGCAGTCAGGCCGCTATACCTGCTCTGTCGATAGAGGGGGAATGTCTTCAGTAGGCATGCAGTCGATGTACAGATTGTAGCGCAGCAGTGATTCCGCGCGCCCACGGTTCGCGTGCGCATCCACATGCCGGCGCGCAAACACAAAGGGATCCTCTGCGCTGAAGCACAGATCCACGCGGTCCACCCAGCGCACTGAAGGGTCACTGGATGCTGCGTCACGGAAGGCCACGGCGTAGCGGTTCCTGCCCTCATCATAGTCAAGCACCTGTGTGTAAGATGGCAAGGATGAGTCATTGGATGTGCGCTGGTGAATCATTGGGTGCCAAACTTCTGGGGTTGACCAACCCTATATATGAATGCCATACATTCCAGTTTTCCTTGCAAAGAGTGTTAGCATACGACATGTGAATGCAGAATTGGACAACTCCACACATATCAGAGGGCTTCTGTGTAGAACATCAGCAGTGTTTGGAACATCACGCCTCTGTTGTTCTTGCATTCTTGCACAAGAGGAACCACAGGAAATGCTGTTTGAACCTCCTCTCATTCTTCTCCTTAAAGGTTGCATGCAGACGTGTGGGAGGTGTTGTTGCATTGACCATGGCCACACACAAATAAGAAGCATGAGTCCCAAACAAAAATGGTGTAACAGGAACAAGATTTGCCCCCGAGGCAGGTTTCCCACTCATATGATTAGTACCATCAGGAAACGTAAAATTGGAAAGATGAACAAGTTACATGGCCCCTGCACAAGGACAACATGCTCAGCATGCCACCCTTTCAGGCTGCATGTTGCATGAATTGAATGCTTCTGCTTCTAAATTTTCTTAACCCAAGTGCTGCAATCTCTGTGTCAGGTGAGCTGCTGGAGTTGTTGAAAGTTGCTTACATTTGCAATCTGTCTCGCACAAATCCTCCTTACCTTTCACCACAATTTCAACATCTTTACCAAGTGTTCCATCCAAGCCAGCAAGCAATTGTTGTTTCTAACTTCTACTCCCTCATCATGCAAAGTCACCACATGGCAGAGACTATTGCACCCGCAGGCAGGGAGCTGCACTAAGCTTTACAAAAAAATTGTATATCCGCTTACCCTGCAATCCTTCCAGGTTTTCACGCCATCAGGGCCAACCAGAGCAGCCTTGGCAGGCGTTGGCGCTACACCTGCAAAGAATGCATGTTTCACGTGTTACAAAAATAAAGGCTGTGTACCTTTTCATTTACCTCGTGTTCAGCATTGTTAATATTCCTCCCAGCAGTTTGTGGCAGCTCCAAATTTCAGGTATTCAAGAAACGTAAAACAATGTTAAGGTGTTGCCTCGCACATTCTCTCACACGTGAGTCCGCCCAAACCTACTTCACACGCATGCGAGTACATTTTCACAATTTGATGGAACTAATGCGCTTCACAGCGTAATGCTACCTTCCCTTATTTTGTCATAGATTTGAGGATGGATTAAAGTTGGCACTTGGAAGGGCCTGCCCTTCCCATAATGTCCTCTGGAGCAAGGAGAGTTGCTTTGCCAGTGCGATTTTTTCCTGTTTTGTTTCCTTGCGCATGTCCTGAGGTGTATGGGCTCTGTTTCAAGCAAAAAACTGACGAAAACAACTCCAAAACCGTACATTGCGGAATTCATTGCATCGCACGCAAAACATCTTGGTAGTGCCCTCTGCCACACCTACAAATTGGACTGGTTGGGGTAGTAATTGGGTACTAACACTCTTCTTTGCTTCACCTCAGATGCCCTTGAAGGCTGGGACAGCTATGTTAACCTTTCTCTTCTCTCCCTAAACCAGGAAGCTCCTCAAGGTGTTACTAAGCATGATGATAATAATAATAATAATGTTTTCTGTTCTCTCTCTTGCCTCACCTGGCGTCTTGGGGACCCATTGTGAGTACAGGGATGCCCATGATGATGATGATGATGATGATAATGATCCCTGCTCTATTCTTTCTCTCGTCCTACCTGGCGTCTTGGGGACCCACTGCGAGCACAGCCTGCTCTCATAGTCTGTGTCATCAAATATGTCCAGCTTGAAGACGGACTGGCCAGGTTCACGCAAGCCCTCCTGCTGAATCAGCTGAGGCAGGTCCTGCTGGGCAAACAGCTTCCTCTTCCTGTGTACCACAGGATGGATGGTGCAACAGCAAATTAAGGTGCCGCCTAGTGTATGTGTGCAATCAGCTGAAATGTAACGTACTGCCGGGTAAACAGCTTCCTCCTCCTGTGCATCCAAGTTTGAATGGCAGCAGCAGACTGTGGTGCCTTTTGGAGTATGTGTGTGTGATCAGCTGAGGGAGGTCCAGCTAGGCAAATAGCTTGCTCTTCCTTTGCTAGACAAATAATGGAGGAACCCATTTGCTTCGCTCAACCAAAATGTAACAAACCTAACACTGCTATCACACAGGAGTTGAAGATGAAACCTTGGATTGTTGCAAGCCTAAGTGGCCGGCACAGCAGCGAGGTATTCTTTGGTACGTGCATATTATGTGAGTGGGAGAGTGCGCGCACGTACGTGCGTGTGTGTATGTGTGTGTGTGTCTGTGTATGTGTGTGTGTGTGTGTGTGTGCGTGTGTGTGCGCGCGTATGTGTGTGTGTGATCGCGCCCGCTCGCGGGCGTGTAAGATTGCTTTTGCGGGAATGCACATACATGCTGAGTGTCCTCAATTAGGCTAAAGGGACATAATGGCATACATACACCACACACACTTACACTTTTATTCATGCAAGAGCACGTGCCCAAGAGCACTCCCATGAGCATGTGTTTGCCAGTGCAGGTTAACTTGCCAGAACACGCGCCCCATTTCTTTTGCACGATGCCGCTTTCTTCAAGCAAAGGAGGTGGACATGCTTATTTCTTTGTCTATCAGTGCCTGGTTTTCAGACCAGTACCACCACCCTTTGAGGCACACCATGTTTCTGTGTGCCCTCGCATGCTTGCGCACCTTTGAATTTGGACACGCCGAGGGGTGCTGCCTGGTTTGGTCTCATAGGGTGCCATCACCTTAGGAAGGAGGTGCAGCTGTTCTTCTTCCATTGTCATTGTCCCATCCTGGAAAGTACAGAAGAGAAAGCCCGCAGTGGGTGGAGCATCCTGTTGACTGGGGGTTGTTTGGCCACTTTTCTTTTTCACTGAGGCACATTCCACAGTAATGTCATAGTGTGTACTTGTTCTCAACTCCTAAGTTTGTCATGTATGCTTGGGTTGTTGAACGAAATGCACCTACCTCATGCTCCCCCACACCATTGGCCCCTTCGTCATGCCTTTTGAGAGGCTCTCCTCCTCCAGCTGGCTTGACCCTGGCTCCAAAACGTGCTGCAGGCCATGCAGAAGAAGTGCCAAGTCAACTCAGGTCACCATGTGTGCCTTACTCACTAAAATGCCTTCGAGTACTTTTGGACCGTAATATAAGTGCAACCGTTCACATATACGTGCATACCCTTGGGCTTGGGCTGCTTCACCGGTTCCATTGTTGCCCGCGCCCACTACCACGATACTCAGGCTCTAACTTGTCCACATTTCACTGGATTGTGCAAGACGGACAGATAAACCTATTGTCTATTATTTGAGTTACAATTATGCATTGAAATTGAATTAGCTTGCATCTTTGTTGCTTCTCAGTGGATGAATCCAAACAGCCAGATGTGTTGAAGTTGAAAAGGAGTTGTCATATAACATATATGTCATATTGGTGTGATTCACCCAGTCATTAGAGACACTGTTCCGCTTGCATACCCCTCCTTGCATGAAGCGAGTGCACCGGTTGGCCTCTCTGCTGTCTCTATTCCTGGCTTTTTGGCTTGTAGGGGTGCTGCAGCTTCAACAGGCTTCTGCGGACAGAAGCTGGTGCGCATTAGCTGTTCTGTGGGTAAGTGAATGGGGAAGCTGACATTCATGCAGCAAGTCGCTTTGAAGTAATTTAAGAGCTGCATGTTTTGGATCTTTGACATTACGCATCACCTCTTGCTCCTTGGTTTACTTCCTAGGCACCTGCCTTGGCGATCGTGTCTCTTGGCTGCTACCTACTTGCGCGCCTAATCTATGGAGTGATGGCATTCTCTAGCTACCCGCAGGAAACAGCAGCCCTGCAGCAGGTAAGTAGATGCCATGGCGATAGTCTGCAGTTTCAGTGTGCTTTATGGTATGGAAGGCCCCAAATATGGTGTCCTGAATTTCTGATGTGCTACTCTGTAAACAGAAACTACCTGCTAGTCCACCTAATAAAGCAATATCTATTGGCCGCAGAGACATCCCAGCTGCTGATAATATTGTCTCTGTGGCTCTTGTAACGGTTCAGAGAAATATGCTTAGATTGACACGTTCTGTGTGCCTGACCTTTTGAATGTCTTTTGAGCAGGGTCATCTGCTGGCCAGCCCAGTAGCCCTGGTCTGCAGCTATTCTAAGGGAATTATAAACCTCCGTGAATGCTCTCCTACCTTATCAACCCTTTCGGGTTTTTTGCGCCTCAAGCTCAGGCATGTCTACTGCCAACTCCCAGACATTTTGAGCAAATCTACATCAGAAAATGCTTTCAAGGAGCGCCTGGGCCAGACTTATAAGCACTGATTCCAATAGAGCAGCCAATGTTATAAACACTGATAATTTAGATAGGGCAGTCAAATACTGGTAATTTAAAGAGCACGTTTTAAAGCCAGTGTGAGATAAGAATAGATCTTAAGAATATCAGCAATATAAATAGTATTATTAAGGCTTGCTGGCACTGCTCCTGCATTCGACACCTAGTGCTTATCTGTGATAGAAGCTGTAGTGCAGCTGTCAAGCATGTACAGGTGGACAAAAACTGGGCTACATAGTAGGCTATATTTGAGGCAAGCGGTCACTTTCAGACCCAGCTTTCTAGCTAGATAGCTCAAGCCTGTGAACCCACTAGTAGCTCTTGTTTCTCCATGCCCGGCCTGTCAAGGCCAGGTTGGAGGCCACTTTCAATAGCAGAGCTTCATAACCACAAAATCGATAGGTTTATTTCCAATTTGAATGGGTTTGACGCCCTGGCAGTAAAATTTTAACATTTCAAGTTTTGGCTCCATCGTTGGTAAATTTCAAACTTGTTGTGAACCTCCATTAGCCTGGAATTGCTGAACTTGTTGTGACATAAAAAAATTAAGAGCTGCCAGCGTGCTCGAATGTTGCTGGTATTTGGCTGCTTTTTTATTATTCAACTTGGTTGCCTTACTCGTTTTTCAATTAATTGATATGATGCCTGGTCATCCTCATGGTTGGAGCCCCTAAGTGTGACCACCAGCACACTCCAGGCCCTCATCCACCTCTGCACGCCCTGAGTATACTGTAGCGGCACTAGAACTCAAGTTTGAATTCACGATTGTTGAAATTGTTTTCGGTGTCTAGCAGTATGAAATGTCTCTGGAAACTTCTGTCAAGGGGCCTCATTAAGTAAGCAGATTTACAATCTGCCTGTCACCGGGCCCTGACATTGACTCCAGCTCCTAAAGCCCAGCCAATCCTTTTTGTAAAGGGCTGCTGGAGCTTTTGGGCACTGGAAGCGGAGTGCGCAGAGAGCCATGTGCGGCAGCAGCATGTGTCTGGACATGGTTGATGCTCCCCCGTTTCACTGGGGTCAGGATGCGGTGATAATGGACCTAAAACCGTGATAATTCGCGATTGCACCTGTCATAGCCCGCGTAAAGCAGTTAGGCTCACAAGAAAATTGATGAAATCATTTTGACACCTCACAATGATTTACCATTGTCATGACCATCAGTGTCACACAATAATCAAGCACGTCCATATTCCCTAGTATTGCTGAAAATATAGCACACGAAGATGCAACGTCAGGATCAAGGGCTGTTTTGTACACATTTTGACAGAAAAGGTGGATTTCCAACCTTGCACCAGGTGACCAGCGCTCCTGGACTTTGGGTGCTCTTAGGTCGCCTTATCATACTGCAATGGCAGATTTTACAGGCGGGGCTCTTGGAGGGCATGCTGTTGGAGGAACCCATCAAAACAGGCGTGCAAGCCAAAGCAGAAAGTTACGTCGCTTTGCAAACGCTGCATATCCTGGCGACCTGAGCACATCCTCGAGTGTTGCCAGCATGATGCATCTTTTAAAAGTTGAACGAAGCCAACAAAAAGCCTCATGAGGAATGTTGTGCTTTTTATGAACAGAAACAAAAATGCTAGGTAGGCAGTGAAAACACTCCCCGCATCAATTGAGGAAAAGAGGATACCTAGGGCCGAGGCACCGTGCCGTGTGTCCTCTTCATGATGATTTGAGGCGAAAACACTTATGCATGTACCACATTTGCAAGCACAGGCATTCCGCACCCAAATTTAAAGGTGCTGGAGGATGTGAGAGTCTTCAGGGACTATGGGTGTGCAAAATTTGGCCCACCGTGTTCTTAATGGAAAATGTCGTACCAAACTGTAATCATCCTGCAAAGAATGATGTTTTTAAGAGGTGCGGGGTGACTGCGTGCACCAGACAAACTAATTCCTTTGAGGGCTGCGGGATTACGATATTTGCAAAGATTTTAGGGATATGGGGGGGGCAGGAAGGCCCCCCAGGAAAATTTGGGGCTGAAAAGTGTTCAGGTAAGAAGGGGAAATTCTGCAGGTGAGAAAGGGCTATTTGTCCCTGTGGGAATGCGTGGAGCACTGCAAATAAATTAAGGTTTTAAGGGCTGCGGGATAAGAGCAGGGATCAGAATTTTTTTGCAGGGGCACGGGATGATCATTTCTTGGCATGGTAGTCCAGCCTTTGAGGAAATGGTCTGACCGTCCATCCGCTGCACCTTTCCCCACCTTAAATTAACAACTCCTTAAAGAGCAAAAGAATGAGTATTATCGCACTTTTCAGGCCCTGGCATGGTGCAGAGGTGCTAAGATATGCCAATTGGCAGAAATGGCCACTTTTTGCCTAGGAAAGGGTGAGCCAGTTATGGGGATGACAGCCTTGTTTGCGTCTTGAGGCTCAACTGTCCGGACATACACAATTGAAAACAGGAAATTAAAGTTCATTGGCCACTGCCTATGTCTAAGGCCTTTTTTTGCAAATGTGAGTGTAGCAAATTTGTGACACCCTAAATGCCACTTTCTCTGTAAACTCAGGAGCTGCAACTAGCAAAGGAGAAGATGTCCAAGCAAGGCTTGTGGTTTGGAGATTAATGGAGATGGTGATTTCCATTCACAGCATTCTGCTTCGTTTAGTCTGATGTCCGTGTGTATGAGCTCAACCAACTCAGGTACGCAACAATAAACGGTTTAGATGAGGGCAATGGTAGGAGCAAAATGAGGATCTGTGATGAGCATGAAAGACAGCAGGTTGGTTTTATATTGTTTCGTATTGGCTTTTGCTTATTAAGTTAATAATGCTGTCTTCTGCTTATTGAATTGATGATGTTCAGTCTTTTTGAACAAGGAAGTGCTCACCGTTTCTTGCAAGTGTGAGGTATTTCCCCACAATTGAGAAGCAAAAGATCTTCATCCTTGAAGGGACCTTGGTAAGCAATGTTGTTTGAGAGAGCATATTGCCGCTTTAATTGTGTTCTTTCACAGGGCATACTTTGACAGTGTTAAAACTCGCGAATACCGCCACTATTGCCTTTTACATTTCAAATTGCCCTGCATCCTTATACAAAAATAATTTGATCCATTGTTGTAGGGCTGGAAACCTCGTTTGCAGAGATGCACCCCTTATTCTTGGCTGCATCTGTGTGTTGCTGTGGAGGCCTCCTTGACTGCCAAGCTTGCAGGCTTGTATGAAACATATGGAGTGCTTGGGTCTGGAGCTTCAAGCGGCTGCCTTTGAAAAAAAAAAGACTGCAGGCAAGCAGATTGGTCACGTGCAGGCTTGATATGCTTTGCCGCCTGCCAGGAAATACCAAGGCCCTCTTTTCTCTGTAGGTAAAAGTGAAAGTCTGCGCTGGACTAACCAGCGTACATTACAAAAGCTACAGGGGGTTGGCCTACAGCCCATCAACTCTGACAAAAGCTTGAGAACCTATGAGTCTTGATTCAAGAAAGCATTGATCTCAGGATCAGTCATAATGTGAAAGCTTGCCAAAAAAGGAATGAAGTCAGCGCTTGGAAGCCGGGCAAAAGAACATCAGGCTTAAAAAGATGAATAACATAACATTGTTTTTTCTGCGCAGCTTACAGGAAATTACAGGAAAAAGTTGGCCTCCAGTCAAAACGGTTGACTGCTAGCCTGCTCATAAGAAAGCAAATATTTATGTAGAAAAGGAAAAAGCTTGTTAATGCTTTGATTTAAGAAAGAAGAGATATGATAAGATTGAACATGGTGAATGCCAGGTACGTAGGGAGCCACACTATAGGAAAAGTGAGATAAAGAGAGGAGAGGACCAGAAAATAAGGAAGCATATAGGGTTTACAGGTTTTTACATTGGTTAACCTACAGCCCAACTATCTGGCTGATCAGTCGCTGGTGAAACATTCTCAACCAGCTATTACAAGGTTAACAAGTAAACAAGCTTCTACAAGAAGTTCAAAAAGAAAACTGCTGTACGCCATGCTGTGCTTGTTTCCGTTTTGTTCAAGTGCTCTTTTTGCATATGTAAGGTACGTGTGGCTTTGCTCATTTAAAGTTCTCAACGTAACATTCCACACACAAATCCAATACGAAATGGGCAAGGTCAAGCTGGAGAACCATGAAGTACATAAGGAAGCATATTTGAGCCGAAGAGAACAAACATGGGGATACGTGCATTTGAAAAGAATGTTCATCCTGCACATCATCTTGGGCATCACATAGATCATCTATGATGATCACAAGCAGGGGAAACATTGTCATCCCATGTGGCCTGCTCGACTTTCAAGGTATGGACACAAAGGCGAAATTGAGCCACAAGCAGCCTGTAACCAGGTCTGGCCAAAAATTGCTTGCTCTCTTGTAAGCAGTCCACTCCATAGACCCCCCACCCAATGCCCCTTTGTATGGAATGCTGGATGCCAGTGGCATGTTTGATATTGGTATCCAAGGGTTTACAATGGTGGCCTACAGCCCGAGACTCTGGCTGATGGCAGCTGGTGAAACAAGCTCAACCAGTATCAAAAATTGAGACCAAGTCTGACACAAATCTAAGAAGTCTGTATGAGTCTTGGTTTAGGAAAGCATTGATCTCAGAATCAGTGATAGTATGATGGCAAGCCAAGAATGGAATAAAGTCAGCGTTTGAGGGCGGAGCAAACACACGCAAAGTCTTAAACATCTCCTCAAAAAGGTCCTTGTATCTCGTGCGTAGCTCACGCACCTTAGTAGTCTGTTCGCAAGATTAGACAAAGTTGTTTCTTCCTTTGCCCTAGAAAAGGAAAGGAAAAACTTCATAGGCAGAAAAAGTCCCCCCCTGCATCAATCAAGGAGAGGATAAGATAAATTGGCTCTAAAGAGCCCTCAGCCCCCTGCAGTGCAATGTCAGGCTAAGAAAGTGACGCAGCCAGAGCAGTGTGTTAACATCCCATGACCAGTATTGAGAGAAGAAAAGAGTTTTGTGGCTGTGGCGCACAGTATGGATTGGCTGGAGCTCCAAGCTTACTGACAGATATGGCGCAAATTTTAGAGTGTCGGCCTACTTTTGCTCAGCTATTGGCAAATAGGCTGGGCTTAGCTTGCTGTGTGCACGGTGTGCACGGATACTGGGCTGATGCACTTAACTGGCTTGGCACTGCTGGCTTCCTTCTGTAAGGGTTTAAGGGCTAAGGTGAGCTTACTGACACATGGCTTCTTTATTAATGGGCTTCAAGTTGACCGGGATTACACAGAGATAACAATAAGGTGGTGTTACTGCGAGTACTAAACCAACAGGATAAGAAAGGAAAAGAAAAGTCTACGCCAGCCGAAAGGCCGTGGGCTTTAAGGAGAGGTTCCCTAACTAGCAAGCTAGTAGCAAGGGCCTCACCAAGGGCCCTCAAACCTAAACTAGACACAGCTAGCCTAGCAGAAAGCCAGAAACAGAGCTAGTGAGGATCTGGAGGGTCGTCCGCCATGCTCCTGGACGCCCGGACTCTCCTTCTCCTGCTCTCCACTGCCACGCGCCCAGCAACCCCTACCCTAGAAGTCCCCTGAAAATGAAGTGCATGCCTTGCGTTAATAATAGTTGTTAATTTTTGGATAGCATGGCAACTTAACTTGCCAATCAAGTGGATGCTAGTGACTTAGCCTTTTGCCTGGTTAAACCCAAGTTGATAAGAGGTTAGATGGTGTAGTCGTTATAGATAGTGCCTACAACACCAGCTAAGATGATGTGTAAGGTCACTTTGTTGTTCCTGTTTGGGTTTCTCAAGCCGTGGGTTTTGAGCTTGGTTACAGTGTTGGCATGCTGGGCAGTGGCAGCTTCTAGAGTGGGAAAGGGGTTAGTATCAGGGCAGAATTTAAACCTAATAAGATGAACGTCCCTATCTTGAGGAGGGATCTTAGTAGGATCTTAGCATTTAAATTGCAGAGACGAGGCAGTCACACTTTTTGAATCCAGGCATGTCAGCATGCATGGAAAGAAAAGAAAAAACTACGCAGGCAGTGAAGACACTCCCCGCATCAATTAAGGAAAAGAGGATACCTAGGGCCGAGGCACCGTGTGTCCCCTACACCAAGAGAAACAAGAAAGAAGTCAATGGGGATCAGGAGGGTTACTAGAAGTAGTCCGTGCCTGATCTTGGCGATGAGAGTTGAGAGAAGTCTTCTCAAGAGCACGTCTGGTGCTAACAAGTTTATAAGCACACTGGACAGAATGGGCATGAAGCTTCAGAGCAAGCCTGGTAGCTGTATGAGAGTCAAGACCAAGCTCTTTAAGAGGCTCCAGAGTGTGTGGGGTGTAGATGACTCCTCCCACGCCTAACAGAACGGTTTGGAGGGTGACTTGAGCTGAAGCCCTTGACAGATGGCTACATAGGTCGCGGTGCTGTTGCTTGGAGGCCTCAAGCTGGTTCTTGGGCTGGGCATCTTCACAGTATTTGACCTCCACGAGGTGGACGTGCCTTTGTTCTGGAAGGAGCTGACTAGGATGACGGATCTTGGAAGGAGGTGGAGTGGCTGTGGCTGGCGCCGAGTACTCCCTTTTCCCCCCGCACCCCCCTCTACTTCTCAATGGATACCAGGCATTGGTCCTTGGCACCCTTTTCATCGGAAGACTTGAAATTGCATCAGGGCGACTAGAAGTGAGCCTTTGTTTGTCAGGGAAACGACGAGGGAAAATGTACTTAGGGAGGGTTGTATTTGTTGAGTGCTCAGGGATCTGCAGGTTCTGTAGAGCAAGACGATCTGCGCTGCCAGTGTCCATGGAAGCAAGGCCTGCCCCAAAAGGGCCTTTGCTGACACCTTTAAGGAGGATTTTGCTGGCAATGTTGTGGCGCTCGGTTTCCATATTTGATATGGTGGAGTGCTTACATCCTGAAAGAATGTGAAGGGCACTGCCTGGCTCCCCACAGAGGGGACGTTGTAGGCTGGTGGACATTTTAAAGCGCACTGCATGCTTTTGATTGAAGAGGGTGCCTGTGCGGTAGTTGAAAACGTTTCGCTTCATTTTAAAAGGAAGTTTTGGCATGGTCCAGAAGGCATTGCTAACCTTTTTATGGACTGTAGGAAGTAGGCTTTGATAATAAGAGTAGTATCCTGTCTCTCTGTTAGCATTTGCAAGTCTGTGTTTTTAGTGCACGTGCGTCCTCAAAGCATGCATGGTATTGAGTAGGCAGATATAGCCATGTATCCTTACCTGACTTGTTTTGGATTTTAGGGAGCATACTTTTAGTTAGAGCCTGTTTCAGTGTTGGCATACCCAAGCCCATGTTATAATCCGTCCTCAGAGCAGCGTGAAGGTTAGAGAAGAGTTCCAGTTGTAGGCCAGGTGGGATTGGGAATCATGATATATTTGCATTGGCGTGGGTAGCTTCTTCAAATGCAAGCCAAGTAGTGTCATGAAAGTTCCGGGGGACCCTTCCTTCTCGCTTCTTCTTGGCGAAGCCCATGTCGAAACGGGTTTTCTGCCCCTCAGCTGGGTGGGGGTGCATTCTGGGGCCCTTTTTGATTGCTTACTATAACCCTGTACCCTTTACGAGGCCTTTAAATGAGTGATTTCGAGAGACACCGTCTAGAAGTGACTTCTATTGCTTTGAGGTGTGTGAGCTGCGCAAAAAATACAAAGATCTTTTTGTTGATCTTTTCAGGTCTTTACATGCTTTCGCCTAGCTCCCAAATATAGACTTTATTCCTTTCTTGGCGGGCTCTTACATTACAACTGATCCTGAGATCGATGCTTTCCTAAATCAAGGCTCGTGCAGGTTGTCAAAATTCTTGTCAGGATCGGTTTCAATTTTCAACGCTGGTTGAGAGCGTTGAACCAGCAGCCGGTCAGCCAGAGCCTCAGCTGTAGATCAACCCCTTGTAAACCCCTTGCTAACCCCAAGAGACACTTCATACTGCAAGGGACTTGATAATAATCCAATAAATTGCAAAAAGTCCCCAATGTCACTACTCCCAGCAGCAGAAATATTCCCTACCAGGGTTGGGTCATTCGCAGGTTTAGGGGTCACCAATTGCGTTTATACGCGTTAAGAACGTGTCCATTGCGTATGTACGCGGATTTAGAGAGCCATTTGGAGAGGGAGGGTCTCGGCCAGGAAAGACTTCTGGATAGGTTGTTAGACCCCCTCCTGATTCCCCTTGCCTTCCCCTAAGGCCATGATCATGACTCAACCAATTCAATTGAGAAGAAGGTTGAGTGGGATTGTGTTCCATCGGTTCAGCCTGGGGCACATAGTAGGGAAAGACAACAACAGGTGAGTGTAAGCATGCACACTGCGTGAGCATGTCCTTCATCGATGTGTCAACCACATCAGGCAGCACCATTGGAACTTCCTTGGAAATATGGAACTGGCTGTGGGGTGGCCATGTGTGTAGTCTGGACAGAGAAAGGAGTGGACAGAGAGAAGGCCAGATGCCATTACGGCTTCTCAAGCGCGTGCAGGACCTGAGGCAGGGATGGCTGCTGACACCCAGGGTAGCCGTGGCAGGAGGATGAGGGGCAAGAGCAGCAGGAGGGATTGGGGAAAAGGAGCCATTAAAATTCTGGGAGCTCAAAAGACAGTGGCCTGGGCCTGCAAAGAAAAAAGGAGCCCTCACCTACAAATTTAACATGCACTAAAAACTGCCAACTTTGTCGATCGCAAATTCTAGACTTTGCTTACAGTCCCTTGTAATTCACAAGTTTCAAATGACACATCCTTGCTCCATAGGTAGATGAATGAAAAGAAGGTACCTAGGGCAAAAAATCGTGAATCCCTTCACCAAGAGAATGCAGGAACAGAGTTCAACTGCGATCAGGAAATTCACCAGCATACCCAATCCTGACCTTGGTGACAAGAGTAGAAAGATGCCTAAAATGGTTGGTTGCAGGTTATACATCATTTGTGTTTCTTAACCTTCCTCCATACCGCCGTTGCCGTCGGCAGTACTCTTTGAGTGCTTCACACAAATCCCTCGCAGAAAAATCAGGCCAGTGCACCTGAGAGAACAGGCAAGATGAGCTACTTGTTAGAATGTGAGGAATGAAGCGAGCATATGCACTCTGGAATGCAGCAGTGCATGCATTCACCACTGTGAAAGCACCAATAAAAAATGAAAGATTTCATACATTCCATGTCTGATCCTGAAAGGAATCTGGACAGGAACGAAACTAAACTGGAGCAGCAGGCTTGCATCTCCCCAACTTGTCCAGTTGCTGAAGTGGATCATCAAACTCTTGTTATGGCATGCAGGACTATGACATGCCTATAAAGTGCATCTTTCCCTAAAGCCTCATTTTAAGTTGCACCTTACCTTGCTGAAGTAGAGCTCACAATACGCGATTTCGAACAGAAGGAAATTGCTCAGTCGCTGCTCCCCACTTGTTCGAATCTGTGCACATGCAGCACACATGCACAACGTTCATTACCAATTGTTTTGTCTGCAATGTGCTCAAGCAAGCATGGCCACAGATTGTGATCAAGCAAGTAAGAAAAGAAAATAAAGGGAAAAAAACAGGACAAAGGCAGTACAAGAAAGAAAGCAAACGAGCAGGCATTTTCGTAGGAATTGCTCAACTTGCAGCATGTCTACCAAATACCAAAGCATGAACCCTTGCCTGCCCCCCTCTTCATTCTCCATGGTGCTCAATTCATAATAAATCGCCAGCACCACCAGCAGGAGCGAAAGGAAATAAACAGAGAAGATGCACAAAGGAGCTGACCAAACACCAATCTGGCAAAAGGGTGGGACAGCTGGGACAGGGAAACAAATTGCCACTGACCAGCAAATCAGGGGAGCCAACATCTGAAAGTACTGGGGCTGTGGACAGGTGCCCTTGTAGCATGTCAGCATCCACCTTGAAGCATTGTGGAAGGTGACAGTGGGAAGTCAATGTGAGTGGTGATAGTGGAAAATCATTGCTATGGACACTTGTCAGAGGTGGCCAAGAAGAATGTCCATGGAGAATCATTGCTATGAATGACACTTGTCAGAGGTGGCCAAAAAGGATGTCCAAGAACAAGAGTGGTGAGAGTGACCATCGTGAATGACACTTGTCAGAGGTGGCCAAAAAGAATGTCCAAGAACAAGAGTGGTGAGAGTGACCATCGTGAATGACACTTGTCAGAGGTGGCCAAAAAGAATGTCCAAGAACAAGAGTGGTGAGAGTGACCATCGTGAATGACACTTGTCAGAGGTGGCCAAGAGGAACGTCCAAGAACAAGAGAGGTGGGAGTGACCATCGTGAATGACACCTGTCAATGGTGGCCAACAAAAATATCCAAGAATAAGAGTGCTGACGCTGTCAGTGACAGCGATCATCGTGAAAGACACCTGTCAACGGTGCAGCCAAGAGGAGCTGCACAGAGGGTGCCTCAACAGTCTACAATGGTCCATACAACAGGGTCCATAACAATGGTCAAGTGAGAGGAAGGTTTCTCAAGCAGGATGATCACATTTCTAGGGATTGGCGTTGGCCTACAGCGCTATATTGCTTTCCGTGCTATATAGCGCTGCACAAGACCTTTGTACAACTGGCACTATATGCCAATCTGTAGGGAGAGGCATTTGTCAGTGCTTATTGTATTAATATTCAATGTCACATACAGCGGTGGAAAGCTTGACATGTAGCAGTAAATGCCGATCCCTACAGACTTAGTAAGGTGCATGGGCAGTCTCCAATGGCCCATAGCTTTGTTACAGAGAATGACAGGAAAACAATTGGAAACACATGACCCAGGAGTTGCAAATATGCTTTCCCTTGCATCAACCACCTTCTTTGACACCTCATGTTACAATAGGGGAACGCAGTCAGCAATGCGAAGGGACACTTTGCAACAAAAGCCATACAAGCAGGGAGTGGCATTCATTTGAAATTTGGCTCAGTCTGCTTCCCTTTCCTGGCTAGAATGCCTCTGCTTGCGTAGAACTTGACTATGCATACAATGTTGCCATCAAGGCTCTAAGCAAAAAGGCCCCAAGTTACTATAAGGCAACAAATTCCGTGCACGCATCTAATATCTGCACAAAGCCAACTTCTCATTTGCCATCCCTTGTGTGCAGGATCTAGCAGGCCCTGCGCCATCCCTTACCTTGCCACCAACACTTACATTCCAGACCACAATGCAATCCAGCAAGGGAGGCCTTGAAAACAGGCTTCCACCCAATTTGCATGAGGATTTACCGTCCCTCACCTTACCAGAATCCAGCAGGCCCTGCGCAGCTAATCAGGTCGCCATCCACTACCTTCCCTTAGCATCGCTCAACCATTCCTTACAGTCCATTACCCTCCCTGGACTTGTCCTCATCCCTTACCTTGTCGGGATCCAGCAGGCCCTGCGCAGCCAATCAGGTCGCCATCCACTACCTCCCCTTACCATCGCTCAACCATTCCTTACAGCCCATTACCCTCCCTGGACTTGTCCCCATCCCTTACCTTGTCGGGATCCAGCAGGCCCTGCGCAGCCAATCAGGTCGCCATCCACTACCTCCCCTTAGCATCGCTCAACCATTTCTTACAGTCCATTACCCTCCCTGGACTTGTCCCCATCCCTTACCTTGTCGGGATCCAGCAGGCCCTGCGCAGCGAGGCGCGCAATGCGCCTCGCTGCAGCTGCTACATCTTGTTGGCTGGAATAGCTCAATGCCACCGTAAGGACCATGTCTGTGTTGTTGCACGTTGCCCGCTGCGCACTGGAGGCACAAGAAGGCAAAACGTTAAGAGACATAGATTATGATGATGTAAAGAATGCCATTAATGATAATTAAAATACCAAAAATAGTGACAGTAACAACTTATTAGTACTGTCAGGACCATGACTGCGTCGTGGCACGGTGCCCGCTGTGCACTGGGGCCACAAAGAGAGTTACTATTGCTGCAAGGTGCATGAAGAGACAGAGGGTGCTGCCGTGGCACGGTGCCCGCTGCGCACTGGGGCCACAAAGAGAGTTACTATTACTGCAAGGTGCTTGAAGAGACAGAGGGTGCTGCCGTGGCACGGTGCCTGCTGCGCACTGGGGCCACAAAGAGAGTTACTATTACTGCACGGTGCTTGAAGAGACAGAGGGTGCTGCCGTGGCACGGTGCCTGCTGCGCACTGGGGCCACAAAGAGAGTTACTATTGCTCCAAGGTGCATAAAGAGACAGAGTGTGCTGTCGTGGCACGGTGCCTGCTGCGCACTGAAGGCACGACAAGAAAAGAAAACACGCAGGCTGCAGAGCTTCTCCTTGCATTCAACAAAGAAGACAGGTCACCTGCCCTGGATACGTAGGGCACAAAGAGAAAAAAGAAACAACATGCCAAAAGCAACAAAAGCACTCTGTGTATCAAGGAAAAGAGGTCCCCAGAGTAAAAGGAAGCAAAAGACACAGCAGGGGCTCCCTGCATAAATTAAGAAAACCCTCTGCGTTAACCACTTCTATGTTGATTAAGTAAAACAAAGCAACCAGAGACAGAGCACAGGGGATATTGCAGAAAGTATCCTGATGGCTCATTCTCCTCGTGCCATGAGGAGCGGCATGCTGCTGCTGCTGCTTTGCTCCTTAAGTGGGTCGACATTTACAAGGTGGTGCATGAGTTTAGAAGATTGGCTTAGAACCGCTAGAAGATTTATGCAGCCTTGGCAAGGCATCAGCAAACTTGGGCGGCAAAAGTTAAGGATTCAATACTACAAAAAGACTGAGCAGCCCTTATGCATCGGCGAACTCGGATTGCAAGAAAATGGAAGTTAAATTCAGATCAAAGTCCTGAGCAGCCTTGAACAGAAAACAGTGGACAGAAGCACACCATGCACAGCTTATCTCAGCAAACCAAAACACACCTGGAGACCTGTGCTTGTAGGGAGGGTGGCAAAGAAGAAATGTCTCCAACAAAGTCCAAACGCACTCCCTGCAGGCATTAATTCCAGTGCAGCAGCATGGATTAAGGCAGCAACTCGAAATTGAGTGCTAGAATCATCATCTCGCGTCATGATCATTTTCAGCTGATACTCGTGTAAGTGGCTATGTCAATGGGAAGAAGTAAGCATCTGAGATTTCACTATGATCTCCCAAGAACCCGACGTGCAAGAAAGCCAAATGTCCACCTGATGTGGAAATGATTGTCTTTCCAACTTCATCCAAACCAACACCATGTGAAGCAGCAAGAAATGCAGGATGAAGGCCGTTATGAAGCAAGCAACAAGCACTTGTGAGCACTTCCTACCACTGCCATGATGCCACTTGGGAGATGCGGCTATCGACTGGACCAAGTAGGCACCCATGCATACGCTTTTGGGGGTGAAGCATTGAAGGAGGGCTTGCCTCTCATGTGTAAGGCTAGAAGCCAGGCGTCTTACGTGAGGACCTTCTGCCTCTTATCTATAATTTGTCCTCCGTCCTCCATGCAGAAGGCAGGCGTGGAGGCGTCGTTACCGTGCGTCAATTGGTGCCAGTGCACCGTTACCGTGCGTGCGCTTTTGTGGGTACACATTCGCGGATGTCCTTCTAAGGTGGTGGAAGCGTGCATTTGAGGTGGAAGGTGCTTATGGCAAAGGGCATGAAAATTATTGGAACTTCATTCCAATGGTAGAGGTAGAGCATTTGGGTACCAACACGCGCCGTTTCAGCAGTGGCAGCTAGTAACGATGGTGGAAGGTACCTATAGTGAACAGGTTCAGGTTGATGGAGCTCCGGCTTCTTCATCACTGGCTTTCTACACCTCGTGTAGGGTGATGCCTCCCTCGTGAGGTGTTTTGTGCCTGATTCCCTCATTTCGCTGCCAATGTTGCTCCAACACACCTGATGCTCATAAGCGCTGAGGGGAAAAGGAGGGACTGCACCTCACCCATAGCTACATACTACGTAAGGCAAATGAGATAATTTTGCGACCTTGAAGGGAAGGATAAATAGACAAGCCTCTAGCAAGCAAATGTTGCATGGAACATGTGGAGGAGTGTTGGTGGTTGCTAACCCTTCTATCTGACCTGAGGAACTACTTAATGCAGAAATCGCAACAGGGACGTGGGCATTTGGGAGCTGGAGGAAGAAAAGAAAACAGCACACAGTGCAGTCCAACGCAAACCCCAGGGGCAAGGTGAGCACACCGTGCCAGCCGCACCTGAAGCTTCAGCTTTTCCACCTCAGTGTCTAGAACATCACTGATCGTGTTGAGAATGAAGCCGACTTCGTGCTCGCCCCGCTTCCAATTTTCTTGGCTGAACGCATACACCTGTGGAGAGTGCACGGAGTGTGTGTGGAGCATATACAGAACTTGACTCCTCAATTAGTGGGAGGTCGGATTCAGGAGCGAATTTGAACAAAAAAATCTCCGGTAATGTGCATGAGGGATGGGATGGCACATGTCAGCAGTAGCAGACTGCGAAAGGATTGGATGAGGAGCTTTCAAGGAATGTGGCATGAGAGTATGCATGGGGCATTTTCAGGTAAAGAGGATGCGGGTAGGTGTAGGTGAGAATGAGAGGGAGACGTGTGGCATGGGACGAGGAGCTTGGCATGAAGGGCATCCACCGAGCCTGGAGTTCAAAAACGAGGAGCTTGACATGGAGGGGGCATGTTTGGAGCACAGGGTGAGGAGCTCTCAAAGAGCATGGCATCAGATCTAGGTGAGGGGCACATGTAGGTAAGGAGCACAGGGGCAGATTTAGGTGAGAACATAGGGGCATGTGTGGGGCACGGGATAAGGAGCTCTCTAAGAGTGTGACTCAGATTTAAGTGAGGGGCACATGTAGGTAAGGAGCAGGGGGGCAGATTTAGGTGAGAAGGATGGGGCACGTGTGGAGCACGGGGTAAGGATCTTGTGTGCCTGAAGTCCAGGAGCATGGGATCAGGATAAGGAGCAGCGCGGAGCAAAAAAATATGTGTTGGGCAGTGTTGGGCACCTTGCGAGCAGGAACAGCCAAGGCTGCTCTTGCCGAATTCCATAATTAGAAACGTTCAGAGACTGCTACTGTTGCACTCCATGCGTAGGAGCATATAAAAGGTGCTGCTGCCACACTCCACTAGAAGGCGCATTCAAAAACCAGGAAACAGGATTCCTGCAACAACATGTGTTTCTCTTGCAAAACAAAGCAATCCTGTGCATCCTGTTATCACATGGAAGTATCTCGGACTCCCTGGACTCAGACACTAAACAGATGCCTAGAGGGATCAAGCTTGGTGAAAAAAATACAGCCAGGCCAACTTAGCCTACAGCAGGACAAGCGATTGGTTTCAGGCACCTCTTTACTTCAGCTAAGCTACCCTCATATGCAGGAACAACTAAGTAGCCCTTTCCTTTCCATTCCGGCCGATGGCAGGTCATGCACAAGAAGGGGCAAGAGCATTCAAATGTGTATAAGGCAAGAACGCTTAGAAGCACACGAGACAAGGATACTCAATTGCACACAAGGCAAGAGCAGTCAAATTGCACACGAGACAAGGATGCTCAATTGCACAAAAGGCAAGAGCAGTCGAATTGCAAACGAGACAAGAATACTCAATTGCACACAAGGCAAGAGCAGTCAAATGCTTACAAGGTAAGAACATTCACGTGGTTACAAAGCAAAGTCCCTGCTTACCCTGGGTAATGCAGGCAAAGGACACAAACCAAATGTGCAGACCTCTGCGTATGCATACCACGCAGGGCATATAATACAAGATGGTCGTGTATCCTACACCTTTCAACGTTAGCGTTGTGAGGCCCAGACCTCTGCTCATATTCACGAGCTCCTTGAACCTCATGCCTCCCACAAATTTGAATGCACAGACCGGCGTATGCATATCACCCCAGGATATATGCTGTGAGCAGCGTGGCCGCATTGACATGTGTATGTCATATGATGTGTGCAAGGCATTGCATGCGTGAAATGACATGTATAAGGCGATGTATGCGTCATATGATGTGTGCAAGGCAGTGCATGCGTGAAATGACATGTATAAGGCAATGTATGCGTCATATGACGCGTGCAAGGCAGTGCATGCGTGAAATGACACGTATAAGGCAATGTATGTGTCATATGATGTGTGCAAGGCAGTGCATGCGTGAAATGACACACGTCTCTACCTCGTTGCAGGCGCATGCAATGTAGCTCATCAACGTATGGCCATGGTCGATAGCAGTGAGACTGTGTATAAGGCAATGTATGCGTAATATGATGTCTGCAAGGCAGTGCATGCGTGAAATGACACACGCCTCTATTTTGTTGCAGGCGCATGCAATGTAGCTCATCAACGTATGGCCATGGTCGATAGCAGTGAGACTGTGTATAAGGCAATGTATGCGTCATATGTCTGCAAGGCAATGCATGCGCCAGGCACCCTCCTAGGCTATGTAGTGGTATATGTGATAAAAAAATGAAGTCTTGGGCATCGTAATTCGTATTCGCTTTTACGGGCCACCACACCGTTACATTTGGTAGCGAAGCTCCGGGTTCGGATCTCGTTGGGAGCATAATGGTGATTTTCTAAATCGTCGGTTCCGCTAAGTCGTCGAATGCCATGCATTACCTATCGCGCTTGTGGACAGTCGGTTCTAACAGGGGGGGTAATGTAGTGGTATATGTGATCGAAAAATGAAGTCTTGGGCATCGTAATTCGTATTCGCTTTTATGGGCCACCACACCGTTACAGGCTATATGATGCAAGCAAGGCCATTCCTGCTCTTTGCTGCAGCTAAGCTGCCCTCAGAGGCAGGTATAGCTATGCAGCTCTTTCCTTTCCTTCCCGTGCATGCTACACCTCTCACCGTCAGCGCTTTGAGGCCCAAAGCTCTGCTTGTGTCCACGAGCTCCTTGAACCTCATGCCGCCCTGTGCGGACATGGAAAGGCCGTGCAGGTGAGCAAGTTGAAAACCGCTCAAACATTTGAAAAGCTTGAGCTGTACTGTTAGCGTGTCAGAGCACCGCAGCTTGAGCATCACTTGTAAATGGCACATCACAGCCTTAGCATACTTGAGAATGGCACATCACAGCCACAGCATTACTTGTGAATGGCACATCACAGTCTTAGCATAACTTGAAAATGGCACATCACAGCCACAGCATCCCTTGTAAATGGCATGCCACAGCCACAGCATCACTTGTAAATGGCATGCCACAGCCACAGCATCACTTGTGAATGGCACCCTGCAGCCACAGCATCACTTGTGAATGGCACGTCACAGCCAAAGCATTACTTGTGAATGGCACAGCACAGCCAAAGCATTACTCGTGAATGGCAAACATCAGCCTCAATTTTAAATTGGTTTGTCCTACTGAAGCTTCAGCCCTAGACGTAGATTGCACCAATGCCCGGTTCATTGATTTTTTTCTGCTGCTGCTTAAATACCCAACAAAGATGGCACCAACATCATGCGCCTGTGCAAGCCAGGACCCTCTGCATGAATGCCAGGCACGTTGCTTTTTTTTCTGCTGCTGCTTCAATACCCAACAAAGATGGCACCAACATCATGCGCCTGTGCAAGCCAGGACCCTCTGCATGAATGCCAGGCACGTTGCTTTTTTTTCTGCTGCTGCTTCAATACCCAACAAAGATGGCACCAACGTCATGCGCCTGTGCAAACCAGGACCCTCTGCATGAATGCTAGGCACATTGCTTTTTTCTGCCGCTGCTTCAATACCCAATGAAGATGGCATCAACGTCATGCACCTGTGCAAGCCAGGATCCTCTGCAGGGCGCTGTGGCAGGTATAAGAAAGAATGGAGGCACACATTTAAAACCAAAACTCTCCATCATTGATAGCCATCAATATCGGCGATAGGTGCGTTCGCGTGGGGCTGGCTTCCTTTTTCTGGTTAAAACTCATGGCTCTTTGAGCCAGAGTTCCTCCTTGTCCTCAATTGATGTGGGAGTGCTTTCACTAGCTTTGCAATTCTTCCTTTTTTTCCTTTCATGAGGCTGGCAGCACCCTACCTGCTCATGGCCTTTGGTGACCGGCATTCCACGCGCTTGCGCCCACCTTGCATTGCCATCCCTGGACATGTGTGCGTACATGGGTGCACATGTATGTATGTGTGTGCGCATTCTTGTGCATGTGTGTGTGCGCGCGCGCGTAGAAAAGTGTGGTGCACAATGTGGGTCTTAACAGTCTGTAAGATTCTGCACGAAAACACACACACACAAGCCCTGCAGCACACACGCACTTACATGATGACTGCAAGGTGCTTGGGAAGCGTCAACCCCTGCAGCTCCTGCTGCGCTGACAGCAGCTCCTGCTCCCTTGTGCTCTCTCCTACCCCGTTGCGTATGGCTGCGGCTGCTGCTGCTGCTGCATGCCCCCACCCTCTTCGCCTGGTGCGAACAGCTGGCACTCCATGTGTTACTTGTGAGGATGGAGGGCATGAGTGGGGCCCAGCTAAAGGCGGTGGTTGTTGGGGGTGACTCGTGATGGTAGGGATGCGTGCCCTTGGCGCAGGCGAATGACCGTGTTGGCCCAAGGGCGCTCCCACAGCATGAGGGCAAGGGATTGCATGACACAGCTGCATGTGACTCTAAATCAATGTCTTTTATATCTGTGCTCATTTTCCCAACCGCTGAAACATGACAGTTGACTGGCTGTGCTAACTGCCAAAAAATAGAAATAGAGTAATTGCGTGCGTGCACAATGCACTCCCTCAACCACCAGCAGCAGGGCAGTGCATGTGCCAAGGGAGGAGGAGAAAGGGTGCCAAAGGGGGGGCACGCAAGCCGGCTGGGGCACAGGCGCCTGCCTCACGCAGTGGTGGTGTGCGTGCAGGGCCGACCAGGCGGTGGGGCAGGCTATCCCACCCCCTCATCTTCAGCTCCCCAGCAGCAGCCAGCCTATAGGCCTGGATCCCCCTACCAGCAGCCATACTACCAGCCCCAAGAGCAGCTGCCCCCTGTCCAGGCCACACCCCTGCCCCCTCGGCGCACCACAGCAGCCCTGGTGCCCACGCAGCAGCAGCAGCCCCTGCAGCCCTCCGAAATCTACCTGGACTTCTCTCTGGTCAGCGGCAAGCAGGTCATCACGCGCACGCAGGGCCGCAACCTGGGCACCGTCACCACGGCGTGGGTGGATCCGCAGCGCTACGAGGTGGTGTCGCTCGACATTGACGACAAAAAGACAGTGGGCTCACGCGTGGGCGTGGCCAATGTGCCGCTCTCTAGGCTCACCCGTGAGTGCAACAGCTGGATCTCTCGTCCTCAGAGCAGCACACACACACACACACACACACACACACACACACACACACACACACACACACACACACACACACACACACACACGTAAGAGTGCATGCGCACGCATGCACTCACACACTCAACACACACACACACACACGTAAGAGTGCATGCGCACGCATGCACTCACACACTCAACACACACACACACACACACACACACACACACACACACACACACACACACCACGCTGGCAAGCATGCACACATGCTAGTAAAGAAGAAAGTCAGCATTTCACTTCATGAATGATAGAGAGCAGCATATGCATGTATGGCGTGCAAACCATTGTTGAACTTCCCTTGATTTCCCTGGTGCATGTCCTTGCTCTCATGAACATGGCTGCCGACATGGACGTGCACCTTGTGTGCACCCGTGCACATGATTGCATGCACGTGCTCCCCTCCCAGCAATCATGTGCACTGATGCACACACATGTGCTCAATCATGCCCTTGCCTGCATCCATATGCATCTCTGCAAAGACGGAAGTGTGCGCCCATGCACAACCTTGCATACACATGCACTCGCTTGATCAAACACATGCATGCAGAGATTGGAGATGTTGTGCTGGTCGATGACAGCTCGCTGTATGAGCCGCCCATGGATGGCAGGTTTGGCTACTACATATTGTCTGGCATGGAAGTGCGCACACGCTCAGGAGACTTTCTTGGCAAGGTGAGGTGCTTATCAGCATCCAGGACACAGCTGCTTAGTAACCAGGTGATGCCATGCACCAACTGTTTACTGTTGCACACAGCACCACTTGTGCTGCAGAAGTGTTCAGTGTTTCTCATGCTGCTGGGGGGCTTACATTGCCCACCGCCACCAAAAGCAGTGCACCTATACTCACGCGCTCGTGCACACACACACACACACACACACACACACACACACACACAAACACAAACATACACACAAACACACACACACTCATACACACACATACACACACATGCGTGCGCGCGCACCAGAGGCTGCATGCTGATGACTGCTTGCAAGACCTGTTGCAAGACCATAGGATTTTGGGCATGCGTTCTTGATCCAACCCTACCTGCACACGCTCCTGGCTTTGCCCTTCAGTGTACATCAAATGCTGCTCACACAGCACATTCATTCGCCTTGCATGGAAGGCACGCACACAGCACATTCTGTTGCCTTGCACGGAAGGCAAGCACAAGTACTGATGCTCTTTTCTCGACCATCCGCAAGCAGGTGCGTGACTTCTCCTTCTCGCCAGACACGGGCGCCATTTCGCGCATCATCTATGACGACTTTGGCCTCAGTTTCCTCCCTGTGGCCTTCTTCGACACCTACTCCATCCCCATGAGTGAGTGTAAGAAATCATTCGTTATGACCTTGGCCTGAACTCCCTTCCAGTGGTCTACTTCAATGCCTGCTCCATTTCCATGAGCAAGTCTCAGATATCTCTGCTCTCAACACTCATGCTCAGCTTCTACTTTTCTCATGTGTGGGGCCCGGGTCCTTTTTTTCCTGCTCTTTGTCCATGTCAAGGGTGCCAAGGGCCATTAGATTGGTGTGTGTGTGTGTGTGTGTGAAGTTTCTTGGCAGCCGCTCATCTCCTTATTTAGGCTCCTTTACGTCGTGCCCAACAAACCTGGCCCAATGAGTGAGAGGTCCCTCCCTGGGGGATTCGTACCTTCCGTAAATGGTCCATTCATCTTTTTTCTTTGAGTTGCCATGCACAGTGCGCTCCTGTCCAACATGCATTCGGTCCAACAGGTCCAACAGGTTCTCAAGATGCGCTCATTCCCACAATGCACTCAATCCCCTGCTTGCAGCTGCATCCTCATGGATCCACCTTCCCAGTATGCACTCACACACTCACTCCCTGCTGGCTGGAAACTGCTACTGGGATCAAGATGCAATTGCCCTCATGTGTCTCTTGTTCCTATGAACCCACGGTGCTGTGCACCCTGCTTACTTTCTTGTGGTCCCCCCTCCCCGCAATGCACACTGTCGCTCCCTGCTGGTGGGATGGCGTTGCAGGGATCACGATATGCGCACCCCCATGAGGCTCATTCCCATGATGCACTCACCCCTGCTGGCTGCATCCTCGCGAAACCCCTCCGTCCCATCTTGCGCTCACTCCCTGCTGGCTGGATGATGCTGATTATTGCAATAATCCGACAAAATTGTGTGGACTGTATTCGTACACTGACAGCCACAGGGTTTCAAGGATGCGTGCGCCACTGCGAGGATGTTGCACGATGTCTGCATGCGTGCGCCACTGCGAGGATGTTGCACGATGTCTGCATGCGCGCACCACTGCGAGGATGTTGTACGATGTCTGCATGCGTGCGTCAGTGCAAGGATGTTTTGCATGCGTTCATCAGTGCAAGGATGCTCTTGCACATGAATATCCATGATGCCCATCCACCTTGTCATTGTATTTTTGCTTGATGCTCACAATTTTCCTCCTGCCTGCTACAGTCTGTCCCATTCTGAAAGTTGTGATGGATGACAAGGATCCCATATCCCAATTGTACATGTCTTTGCTTGGAGGTCACCTCACCCTGTCTCGACTATTCCAGCCAAAACTGTTCATGCTTTTGCAGGCATCGAACTTGTGCTTCTGCATTTCGCATGCTTGCATGAAAGTAAGCGTGGGCAAATGCGGGAGCAATTGTACTTATGACCACTGTGTGCACGCCCTTACTGGCAGCCTGTAGGCAGCACACATCATGCAGCATGCACCACACAAAGCTACTTCAGAACGCTTTGTGCATGCCCTTGATGGCAGTCAGTAGGCAGCATGCATCAGCACACATCATGCAGCATGCACCACACAAAGCTACTTCAGAACGCTTTGTGCATGCCCTTGTTGGCAGTCAGTAGGCAGCATGCATCAGCACACATCATGCAGCATACATCACACAAAGCTACTTCAGAACGCTTTGTGCATGCCCTTGTTGGCAGTCAGTAGGCAGCATGCATCAGCACACATCATGCAGCATACATCATGAAGCACACATGCAACACGCATGCAAAACACATCATGCATGCGCACGCGAGTGCTTGCACCCTTATGACTCATGCTCCCTTACAGAAAGGCGAACATGCAGTCATGCATAATCAGTTTCTTAGGAATTGCAGATTATGATTATTATTGTTATTATATTACAAACACCCATATGTATCCATGCAGGTGATGTCATAGGCGTGGGCCCCTCAGGTCTGATTGTCTTGGATGAAGCAAAGTACAGGGAGCGACGAGAGAGTGCCGGCGTCTTCACCGCCATCCCCTCTTTACTGAGGTGTGTCACGACGCTACTGGCAAATTCTGTCAATGTCCCTTGCAGTTGGCGTGAATTCAGTGCTGAAAAGGCTGCACCTCTGTATTGAGCAATAGGAATGGTAACATGGGGTTGGCCATGTCTCTTGCCGCGAGGGTATCATCCCATGGCTAATACTCAATGGGAGGTATCGGCCCGTCTTGAAGATGGGTCTGTCTACACCTTAAAGACACTCTGACTCCCTCACAGGGTACCTGTGTATGAGATGCAGGGGCCTGCGGGTGTTGTGCACAATGACTGTGGTGTCATGTTTTCAGTACTGTGAAGTGCAGCGTGTTGAAGTGAGTCCTGGAATAATACATGATCCCTTTGCCCTTCCCCCCTCTTATGTCCTTTAACAGCATAAGGCTGCAGGTGCAGTGTATGGTGGTGTATTCAGTACTGTGACGTGCAGCGAGTGTTGTGGAAGAAGCCCTAGAGTAAAGAGACGATCCCTCCTGCACTCTCCCTTCCCCCCTGTGAAAAGGTCCTTTCACGCAAGGGAAGAGAGCAAGAGACCATTGGCGTGCTCAAAACATGCCCGGTTGCCCAACCGGCGCTTCAACAGCAAACAGCACCAACTCACAAGGCATGCCCACAGACAGTTACCAGCTCTCTCTCTCTCTCTTCTCCCCCCTCGCAGGTCCTTCAACAGCAACAGCACGCGCTCACAAGGCATGCTCACAGACGGTTACCGCGCAGATAGTGGAGGGCCTGCTGGATACCTGCCTCAGGTATGTGAGGAGGAACTCAGTTGATGCACATTGTCGCTGTGCGCATGAGGACAGGGAAGGTCTTGCAAAGCACACTTCCAGACGGCTACAAGGGTTACAAGGGTTACAAGGGAAAAAGGCCTCAGTAAAGTTTGACTGCTAGCCTGGTCTTGCAAAGCACACTTTCAGACGGCTATACCATGCGGATGGCAGGGGGCCTCTGCCAAAGACCCGCATTTGTTGCGCGTGCTTTTTGAAGCGTTGCGTTTCGTTGTCTCTGTGCTTATAT
This sequence comes from Dunaliella primolecta, assembly GCA_914767535.2. NCBI lineage: Eukaryota > Viridiplantae > Chlorophyta > Chlorophyceae > Chlamydomonadales > Dunaliellaceae > Dunaliella > Dunaliella primolecta. Next base: position 1,610,560 of record OU611765.1, read on the forward strand.
GCGCACCTTTTCTCCTTGGATTGGACTGGCTTGGTGGTAGGCACCAAGTCCTTCAAAGGAAGGAAAGGAAAGGAAAGGAAAGGAAAGGAAAGGAAAGGAAAGGAAAGGAAAGGAGAGAGTCACAAAGCTGTGCCTGCCCACAAGGCCAGCTTAGCTGAAGCAAGCAAGCAAGCATCCGCGTAAGGAAAGGGTTACAGAGCTGTGCCTGCCCACAAGGCCAGCTTAGCTGAAGCGAAAATGGTGCCCATTACAGACCAGTCCGACTGGGAGAACAAGAGCAATGTGTACAGGTTCCTCCTTGCTTTGAGCTAGATTGCAGGTGTAGGCAGGTACACACACATAAACACATCCACACACGCACGCAGACACACATGCACTAGATCAATTCCCAAGCAATATTGCAGGTGTAGGCAGGTACACGCACAAATAAACACATCGACACACCCACACACGCACGTAGACACACATGCACTGGATCAGTTCCCAAGCTACATTGCAGGTGTAGGCAGGTACACACACACATCAACGCACCAATACACGCATGCACTGGATCAGTTCTCAAGCCAGTCTGATTACAGGTATTAAGGCTGTGTGATCCTTCATTTCTTGTTTTGCACTCGCCTTAGGTAGCTGCATCATGGACACTCCCTCTGGTAGACGTCTCTGGACGCTTAATACAAATGTCGCGCTTGCCTTCAGAGGTCTAGCCATGGTCTCCATGTGTGTGAATCTCCACCTGTGAATCTCCACGTTTGTGCAGGGCTATGGCTGGGCGCAATGGGAGAATGATGTACGGCGTTGGGAGATGGAGACTGGCCTCAGTTATGAGCAGGTGTGTGTGTTTGAGGGAATGAGGATACCTGTGTTGCGTGTGCTGCAAGCGTGCAGGCCTCCTAGGAAGCTCATGTTTCCCCTTGGCACGGTTGCGCCACACACGGCATCACTGCCCCTGAGCATCTGCAACCAACAAGCTGCGGTTTGCAGCTGAATCCAGCAACACTGAATTGACAAGTGGAGGCTACATGTATACATCTCAACCAGCTAAAAAAGTGCGCGAGTGCGCATGCGTGCACGCACGCGCGCGCACACACACATACACACACACATACACACACGCGCGCGCGGTGGTCACCTGTCCTTTGTCTCATGCTGTTATGCATCCAACATATGTGCACGCAATGCAGAAGAATGCAGGCAAGCCAAACACAGATTGCTTGCTTTGTGCTCTTGCATGCTTGTGCCCGTACATGCAGTACACGATGCAGCAGAAAGCTGCCAAGCCGCTCCCCAGCCCACGGACCGCCGCCCTGCCATCTGGAGCAAGCAGTCCCTCCCCTCAATACGGCTACGCCACACCAGTCACTCCTCGCAAGCAGCCGCAGCAGCAAAACCCTTATGCCTATGGGCAGCAGTACCCAGCGCAGGTCAGAGCTTCATATGTGCATGAGGAAAGAGGGTTGAGGGTGCGAGTGTGGGTGCGTGGCATGCAAGTCTTTTGTCTGACAAATGTGCGCAGCGCTTCACCGCAGGGCTCCTCAAGCTCTTCACCGTCCACAGTCATTACCTGCTCTCTGTTTTCTGATGCCCTCCGGATGAAGAAGCATTCTTGGGTGAAGAGAAGAAGCCTGCGTTTAGAAAGAGTTCTCAACTGAACCAATTCTACCAACGCGCGCACACACACACACACATACGCACACACACACACACACACACACACACACACACACACACACACACACACACACACACACACACACACACACACAGGCAGCAGCAGCACGGCGTCCCGGTGGCGCGCCTGCGGACCCCCGGGTGCGTGTAGGTGGAGGTGCAGGCCCCGGTGTGAGCACAGCATCTCAAGGTCGCCCGCTGCCCCCCCCTGCTACTTCGTACCCCACCCCAGACGCCTCCCGGCAGCCTCAGTATGCACAGCCTGCAGCAGGTTGGTGTTCATGTGCGTGCCTGTGTGCGAGTGTGTCTATGTGCAAGTGTGTCTGTTTCACAATTGTTCCATGCAGCACAAGCCACCTCCTCTTGCCATGCCGAGTCTGTTGGCCAAAGGTTCCGAGTCCGCTTCCATGTTCCCATCCGAGGTGCAATGCTGGTGTGCTTAGACAGCTTGTCTGTCTTACGCCTCGCGTCGTACTCTGTTGCTTCACAAGGGTGAATGCTAATCCACAATTTGCATGGACAATTGCATGAACAATAGCATGGACACCCCCTGAATTTGGGCAACAGCGTGGCTTGAGTCAGTAGGGTGGCTGAGCTGCTACACATGGTCCGCAAGAGCACGCTGTGAGTTATCAGCTCATCACACCTTGGCCACCCTTCCGATGTGAAGCTGAACCAGGTCCGTCTCTTTTCTCTGGCTTGAGCTTGAGGTGCCTGCCTTTGTGAGGGGTAGCAGCAGGGGCTGCATCACCACCCACACTAGGAGCATAGTTGCACCTCTTGAGTATCAGCATACATTTCAAGACCGTTGAGCTCCCAAGTTTGATGCAATCAATTGAGATTCGGGTGGCGGCTTGGTGAAGCGTGGCTGAGACCAGGGATGAATGCACGATGGCGATGGTTACTACCAAGTGTATGGAAGTCCATCAGTGTGATTGAGGAGCGAGTGTGACTGACTCCAAAGAGTGATTCATGAAAGAGTGTGACCGACAAATATGTTCCAAACTGGCTAGTTGGTACGGAAGGAACAGAAAGTATGGGAATGGACTGCACCGTGACGCAGGTCAGTACGGACCTGCGGGCGGTGGTGCTGGTGGCGCAAGCGGCAGCGGCAGGGGCCCCACGCCTCAATTGCAGCAGCAGCTGCAGCCGCAGCAGCCGCCACAGCAGCAGCCCCTTCCCCCGCAACAGCAAGCAGGAGGGAGGCGGCCCCCAGGAGCACCCCCCCTGCAGCAGCAACCGCAGCCACAGCAACAGCAGTGGGGGGGAGCCATGCCGGGGGCAGCCTCAGGAAGGACGCCCCCGCCTCAGCAGCAAGGTGTACCCAGCGGTAATGGTGCACAGCAGCAGCAGCAGCAGCAGCAGCAGCCCATGGGGGGCATCCCAGGCCTTCCTCCTCAGCAGCAGCCGCAGCAGCGACCGGCGCCTCGCCAGCCTCAGCCACAGCAGGTGTGTGTGTTGTATGAGGGTGGTGCGATTGTGGGGCTTAATTATCTAAATAGAACATTGCGAGTGTGGGTCTTCTGTGGCTCATGAGGAAGCCATGGGTGTGGGTCTTCTGTGGCTCATGAGGAAGCCATGGGTGTGGGTCTTCTGTGGCGCATGAGGATGCCATGGGTGTGGGTCTTCTGTGGCTCATGAGGAAGCCATGGGTGTGGGTCTTTCGGGGAACATTGCGATCAGGCCAGGTTGCAGGCATGTGTAAGGGAGAGCAGTGCTAGTAAGTATTCTATGTCCCATGAGGACATTGTGGGTGTGGGTCTTTCAGGGAACATTGCGATCAGGCCAGGTTGCAGGCATGTGTAAGGGAGAGCAGTGCTAGTAAGTTTTCTATGTCCCATGAGGACATTGTGGGTGTGGGTCTTTTGGGGAACATTGCGATCAGGCCTGGTTGCAGGCATGTGTAAGGGAGAGCAAGACTGCTAGTATGGGCTGTGAGCAACGCAATAGGCGAAGTGCAAGATGTTGACAGCAAGTGCAACGAGTTATGGGTTGTGAGCATGCGTCTCAGGGGCATGCGTCCCCCTCGTGCAAAATATTGATCAGCAAGTGCACAGGCGCGCGCGCGCGCACACACACACACACACACACACACACACACACACCTTCAAAACAATATAATTCTTCTCTCTCAGGTGCCCCGGGCGGCGCTCACATCTGATGTGCAGCAGCCCAGCAGTTTAGAAACCAACAGGGGCAGCAGCCCCTCTGCGCAGGGACCAGGCAGCAGCAATGATGACAGCAGCAGCAGCAGCAGCAACAATGGGGGTCGGGAGATGAGGCAGCAGTTTGAGAACTGGCTGGGCCGTGATGTGACCAGCCCAGCAGTGCAGGTAGGTGTGTGTGTGATGTGATGATTAGGTGGAAGGATGGATAAATGGCTTGGCTGAAGGGGAGCACATGAACCATTTCTTGATGCATGTTTTAAAGCTACATTTGTGTTTGCATTTTCAATGGGGGCGACTGCAGACAAGACGAGTGCATCAACATGCTGACCTGAGGTGAGAGCAGTACCTGGGCATAACTTGTACAGCAGTACCTGGCCATCAGGCTTTGAGGCAAACTCGTGGCCAAAAAATTGCGTCTTGGTCCTCAGACTTCAGGCAAACATAAGCCTGTCATTCTAACTGAAATGTATGCACGTTTTAAAAGCAAACTCAGACATGTGTCATGTCCTAGCCTGAGCCTTGGAGGCCATAGTTCTTGACTGAGATCTGGAGCGCCAAGACGCTGCCTTTTCTGTAGCGGCATGGGGGGCACCTGGCAGACGCATCTGAGTGTGATGTTTAGCTGCGTTTGTTGCAGCAGCTTCTGGTGCAAGCAAACACAAGGCTTTGGTGCAGCATGCGCTGTCGGAAATGCAGTGTGAACTGCGTTTGTTGCATGAGCTTGTGATGCAAGCTCATACAAACTCCAGGTGCAGCATGAGCTGTTAGAGGTGCACCAAGGCAGGCTCTTCTGGGCATCCACCCGACGTCCGTCACTTACTAATGTTGTACACCCTGCTAAGAGTTGAAGGGGCTGGAGCAAAGTGCACCATAGGGGCCGCAGCGAGGGCGTCCTTAGGTGGTGCATACAGATGGATGGATGGATGTATGGATGGATAGAGCAAAGGGCATCTTTGGCATGTCTCTCTCCTGTTCGGTTGTGTTTTCTTGCAAAGAGTTGGAGACCTTTTCGGCGAATGCATCGTTGCAGCTTTGGAGCAGCTCCGTCTGATGTCCACCTCGTGTATCAACATTGCATGTCCTGCAGGAGTTGGAGCCCCACAAGGCGGGTCCATTATGGCATCTTCTACAAACGAGGCTCTTTCTGATGTCCATCTTGTGTATCAACATTGCATGCCCTGCGCAGGAGTTGGAGCTCTTAGAAGCAGATGCTTCGTGGCGGCCGGAGAGGTCGTCCAACAGCATGGGAGGGGAGGGGGGCAGCAGTTGGGGGTCTTATCCTGGACCTCGGCAGTTCTGATTCGATCAGAGGACGCGCCATTTAGATTCCTTTAGACTTGTGGATGGCATCAGCGGTTGTGGCCCATTGTTTTCTGTAGGCATGCTGTGTGTTGCCGTCCATTGTTTGGTAGCTGCTCCTTGCTGGTAGCAGATGAGGTGAGTGGCGCATACGCCTTCTCATGGCGCCTCCTGCCATACCGAGCAGGAACATGGAGCCCTGACTTGATGCTTTTCCTCTGTGGTGCTGGATGAGTTCAAGTCTGACACCTAGCTATTGTGCCTGCTTCCCTGCAAGCAGTCCTCTTCTTTTCAATTCTCAAACGCCACGAAGTTCACCGCGTGGCTGGGTGGTTGCAAGCATCAGCAAGAGCAAGAGTGGCCCTCAACTGGGTTACCACAGGCTGGTCCAGTCCAGCAACTAGGCACAAGATGTTCCTTTGACCTGATGAAAATCATGAGATTTGGGTGAGGGAAGGGCATCAGGTCGGTATTACGTGACGTGAATGCCTCAAGCTGATGGGAAGCATGCGGAAGCATGCCAAGTCATGTGTGGGAGGCAACCCTTCTCCAGAGAGGTGTTGGCCTTGTGTCGAGAGCTTGCTACCTGATCAGGGAAAAATGATTTTGGCTTTGGATGAAGTCTGTGTAGATAATGTTTGAACGATTTGCAGCCTGCTTCATTAGCTGAGCCTTCTTGAGTGGTGTGTGTTATGTCCATATTGACCATATTTTTTATGCGTGCATCTCCTTGCATGTTCTTTCCAACTCACTCCCCAATGCTCTCCCAAATAGTCTTCTGATGGCCTTCACATTGTGGATAGACTTACAAATTAGGTACAAGCCTCCATAAAGAGCATTTCTTGAACTTCAAGTTGGGGGATGGGGATCCCTGTTTCTCAAACCGACATGTTTCATACTTCAAATGTGACATTGAAGTATAACACATTTCTTTGTTAGTATGTGGGAAGTCCTTGAAGGTTTTTGTACAGCCTGCACGGCCTTATCTGTTGGTGTTTTTTCCCAAATTAAATGCATCAAAGCAAAATGTTCACTGTTACAACGGAAGATGCCATGCTAGAGGATCACCGAAGGTTACAGATTACAGTGAAAAAGAAGGCCCCCAGTCAAAACAACTGACTGTTACAATGAGTTACAATGGGGTTTGAACTTCAGCCAGGTAGTTTGGCTGCTCGGTCTGCTCAACTGTTCCAACTGCACAAAAAATATCCATTAGATCGGAAATAAAACGATAAGTCTCATTAGTTTGCTTCTGCAAGAAATGAAAAGCATCCTCAGAGCTAGCTTGAGAATAGCAAAGAGTGCCTGAATCGTCCAGAAAAATTCCATAAGGCGAGGGAAAGTCAGAAAATAACTGTGCATAAGCCCTTCGAAGAGAACACACAGAAGCGCAAGAACAAAGGAACACCGCATGCTTTTCATCTTGGAGTCCTTGTTCACATCTATCACAAGTTGATGTGTGCTCCTGCCAAAGTGACGTCTCAACTCTTATTGTATGAGCATATAAGTGAAAACGTGCTATGTTTCTTAGCGCGCGCTTGCCCAAATCAAGATGCAAATACCTGGGGACAGATTTAGATTTAGATTTACACAGGGGGACCTTCAGCCAGACTGTTCGGCTGATCGGCCTGTGACTGGTCCTCGCCAGCCAACATAATGTCCATAAGCTCAGAAACAAACGAAAAAAGCTTGTTGTTGTGTTGCAAGAGGAAATCAGAAGCATCCTGGACACTGGCTTGTTGTAAAAATGGTTGCTCCATTGAAAAATCACCAGAGAAACAGTTGAACAGGTAAGCGTACTTTCTTCTCAAAGCACAAACATCTGCGTCTCTGCACACCAAAAGGGCATGAGCCTCATCTTGAATCTCATCACAAGAACAGCGATCACACAAAAGAGTGTTCCGAGTATCCCAAGCTGCTGTCTCCACCTTCAGTGTGTGTGCCCTAAGTCTGAAACGGCTAACATTCGTCATGACATGTGGAGACAAATCCAAATGCATGTGCCTTGGTAAACGGGCAGGGGCACGCACGTTATGGTCAAAAGGCACTGCAAAAAGAGACTGGTAAGTTGCCAGCTTACTGTATGTGTCCCGCGGGTTCACTCCCTCAACATCTCTCCACGCTGCCCGCAGCCTGTGTCTGAGGTCATCAGTAAACTCTTTAATAGGGATAGGAGTGCCCTGCCGCAGAGCTTGCACAAAGGAATCACAGCGCCGTAAGCCTTGAAAAGCATCTAAAACTTGAGCAGTCCAGCAGGCTGGCTCACGCGAATGAATATTCAAATCCGCTTTCAACACTCTTCTCAACGTCTCACTGTTAGACCTCAGCATGCTATTATACATTTTGACAACAGACCTAAACCAGTAAAACTGAAGCGGCTCATGACCACACTCCCTCAGGACAGCCCAGTTTGTAGTGGTACGCTTAACACCCAGCGTGCTCTTAAGATAACTCATGTGCCGCACTTGCAGATCACTTGCAAATTCCTTGCCCCCTTTAATGTATTCAGTGCCCCACACTTGGCCTGCATACATTCCAGCTGGAACCACATACGTCTTCCCAAGCCACAGAGACACGTACGGCCTATTTGCCAGAAAATTCTCACGAACAAATTGACGAACCCGAAATGCAGACGCCATGAAGGGGCCAGTTGCATGCTCAGAGGACTTGGCCATGCTCATGCACTTGTGGAACATCATGCCAAGGTACCTAAAAGACTCCTTGTGTGCCAGTGGCACCCCCCCAATATGAAAAACAGGCAGGTCCGACCCAGAGGAATTGAAGTGCACCACCTCAGATTTAACTGTGTTGATGATTAAGTGCTTCCTTTGAGCATACGCATGCAAGCGGTTCAACATGGTCTGCAACGCAACAGGACCTGGGGACAGAAAAGGGCGCACCATGAACAGACAAGGGTCTCAAAGGAAGTGCCATCCAGTGATGATACTTGGCTAATTTGTTCGTGTGGTCACCGTGTTCTGCTACGGCATCAGCATTCCACACACCTCGCAGCCTTTTTCTCAGATCAACAACAAACTCCCTCATGACTATAGCTATAGGCTGCCCTGACCGAACACAATGAGCATACAAGGAGTCTTCTCAAGAGCGCGTTTGGTGCTAGCAAATTTATAAGTGCACTGGACAGAATGAGCATGAAGCTTCAGAGCCAGCTTGCAAGGGGGTTTACAAGGGGTTTACAATGGTGGCCTACAGCCCGAGACTCTGGCTGATGGCAGCTGGTGAAACAAGCTCAACCAGTATCAAAAATTGAGACCAAGTCTGACACAAATCTAAGAAGTCTGTATGAGTCTTGGTTTAGGAAAGCATTGATCTCAGAATCAGTGATAGTATGATGGCAAGCCAAGAATGGAATAAAGTCAGCGTTTGAGGGCGGAGCAAACACACGCAAAGTCTTAAACATCTCCTCAAAAAGGTCCTTGTATCTCGTGCGTAGCTCACGCACCTCAGTACATTTGCAAAAGAAAAGCACATGTTTTTCATCCTGGACTTCCCCACATTCACACTTATCACAGATACTTGAACCCCCAAGCCATTTACCAGACTCCACTCTCAAGTGATGAGCACGCAATCTAAATCTGCTAATGTTTCTCAAAACATGCTTGTCCAAATCCTTGAACAGATACGAGGGGATACAAAAAGGAGCACCTCTGGGACCACTCTCAGAATTCCCACACCACTTATGGTACGTCACTACCTTCTTGTTAACTGCACGAGGACAAAAAACATCGGCCCCTCTCCACACTTTCTGCTGTCTGTATCGCAAATCACCAATGAACTCTTGCATGGGGATTTTCTCAGCTCTCAGCATGTTCTGTTTGAACGAATCACCATTCCGCATCCCACCAAAAGCATTAGAGACTTCAGCAGCCCAGCAAGAGGAATCAAAAGAAGCCAGACTTAAATCAGCCCTCAGCACACGACGCAAGACTTCACTATTGGAGTCAAGCATGCTATTAAAAAACTTGATGGAGGCACGGAACCAGAAGAACTGCAGAGGCTCCTGGCCACACTCTCTCAACACCGGCCAATTTGTAGTACTGTTCTTTACTCCAAGAATGCGCCTCAAGGAACACAGATGTCTTTTCTGCAATTGACTATCAAACTCACTGCCTTCTCTCAAGTAATGAGTTCCCCACACCTGGCACGCATACATCCCAGCAGGAATGCCATACACCTTAGACAACCAGAGCATAGCATGAGGCCTGTTTTTCAGGTCATGACCCTTGGCAAACTCCGAAATCCTTCTCTGTGCAGCCATATAAGGCCGCACCGCATGCTCCTCAGCTACCTTAAAATCCATCTTTTTTATCCAATTTTTTATCCAGAGCCAGCTTGATGGCTGTATGGGTGTCAAGACCAAAGTCTGTAAGGGGCTCTGAAATGTGAGAAGTACAGATGATCCCGCCCACACGTAATAAAATGGTATGGAGGGTGACTTGAGCTGAGGCCCTTAGGAGATTGCGGCAGAGGTGCAGCTGCTTGGAGGCCTCAAGCTGATTCTTGGGCCGGGTGCCTTTCCAGTATTTGACCTCAACAAGATGGATGTGCCTTAGTTCTGGAAGGAGCTGTCCAGGGTGACGGACCTTTGAAGTAGGTGGAGTGGCTATGGCTGGCACTGAGTGCCCCCTGTTCCCACCGCGCCCCCCTCTATTTCTCAATGGATACCGGGAATTTGTCCTTGGCACTGTTTTCATTGGAACAACTAGTCACCTCTGAGGAAGGATTCTGCTGGCAATATCCAATACAAGTTGTTGGCGCTCGGATGCCATATTTGACATGGTAAAATGTTTGCACCCCGAAAGACTTTTAAGGGCACTGTCTGGCTCCCCATAGAGGGATCATTGTAGGATAGTGGAAATTTTAAAAAGTTCTGCGTGCTTTGGGTTGAAGAGGGTACCTGTGCGGCCCGGGTAGTTGAAAATGTCCTGTTTCATTTTAAAAGGAATGTCGGCATGGTACGGAAGGCATTGCTAACCATTTTATGGACTGGGAAGTAGACTATGATGATAAGAGTAATATCCTGTTTTGGGTTTAGCCTTTCCAGCTTGAAGTCCGTGTTTGAATGCATGTGTCCCCTCAGAGCATTTTAAAGGTTGGAAAATGTTTGAACTTTATGGCAGGTGAGTTGGGGCGCTCTGATGTACTTACATGGGTGCGGGCAGCTTCCTCAAAGGCAAGCCAAGTGGAGTCACGAGAGGGATTGCTTTCAAGGTCGACACAGGGGAAGGTTGTGTCTGCAGGAGGTATCATCATCCTGAATAGCCTTATGTTTGGCAACGGCAACTGAACATTTCTTGCCCGCAATTCAGGCCTAGAATAGGAGTGAGCTGCTGGTAGGAGGCCCTGCCACTTGTGGTGACGCCCCACCCCAGCCGCTGTCCACTGCACCTTGCAAGTTGCTGATCTGGGCCCCCTTGACAACTCGCTGGCCTGGGCACCAGCAAAGTGAGCAGCACATGTCTTCTGGGCATGCTCTGTGGCTCTTCCCAAATACCTGTAACAAGACCTGCCCAAGAAAAGAAAGAAGAGAAAAACTACATAGGCAGAGGATAGCCTCCCTACATCAATGAAGGGAAAGGAGACACATTGGCTCAAGAAGAGCTGTAATTCCCCTCCACCACAAAGCAGAGAAAGAAGAGGCTAGTGGTGATCTGGATAATTGCTAGAAGCACCCGGCTCCAGGACCTGGCTGTGAGGATTATTCTTGTTTTCAGTAGTGTGCCTAGTGGTTGCAAGTGTGTGAGCGTGCTTTACAGATTGTGCATGGAGTTCACGAGTAATCTTGTTAGCTCGTTGGTGGTCAAGGCAAAACTTTTGTGCGTTCATTATAACGAGTCCCACAAACACCCGGAAGGATGGTGCGCAGTTTCACAGCATTTCCACTGACATTCTTGCAAAGGTCTGCATGCTGCCGCTTCCAACTGCTGCCCAGGCCTTGTTTCTTCACAGTGTTTTATTTCAACCAAGTGCATGTGCCACTGGTTTGCACTTGGTTGATGGGGCTGTCTAACGCGGGTAGCTGTGCTGGTCCTCTGTGAGGTGCCATGCCTGCTGCGTAACACATGATGTGAGGAGGAGGAGGAGGAGGAGGAGGAGGAGGAGGAGGAGGAAGAAGAAGTGGGTTTGGCATGGTGGGAGGTAATCAGTGCAGCATCAAAACGGCTTGATGTGAGCCTAGATCTCTTAGGAACATTACATGGAAAAAGATAGGGGGGTATCGTCCTATTTGATGCTGTGCAGAAATTTGTAGGTTGTGCTGCGCCAGTCGATCATCATTTCCTATGTTCTTTTTAACCAAGCCTGCTCCCCCAGGGCTTTTGCTAAGCTTTTGTAATCATTCCTCTAGCAGCATTATGGCGTTCAAGTTTTATGTTAGAGATGATATGGTTTTGACAGCCTGAGAGTATGTGGAGCGCGCCGCCTAATTGATCCTGGGAGAGGGCACAACAGGTTAGTGATCTTTATAAGTGGACTGCATGTTTTTAGCCAAGCATGTTGTATGCAGTGAGGCCTGGTTTTGGTCTCATGTCCAGAAATAAAGAAAGAAATGTTACGCTTGCCATGCAGCTGCTTGCATTAAGGAAAGAGTCTCCCATTGGCTCCCACTGAAGAGGGCATTTTTTCTCCTTCCCGACCACAAGGATTTGATACGGGGACCTCCTCCTTGCTGTTGCCCTCCTCGCGCTTGACCAGGGCTCCATAACATGATGGTGGCTGAGCTCGATGTCCAGATTCTTAAATCGCAGCAAGCCACTAGGAGTTACAACATGTTCTTCTGCTTGTTACCTTCGTGATGCCTAAAATGATGTGCAGGATGAGCAGCATGCCATTTTCAACTCAAAGCTTGAAGTGCATGCACCAGATTTGCGCTCTTAGGCTTAAGTAAGCTTCCTTGTTCTTTGGCCCACCCTGTGAACCCTCTACCCACACGGTCCCTTTTCTGCCTTTCATTCACCAGGTATCTTTGATATGTTAGCTTTCATGAACCAAAATATCAACAAACTGTATCCAATTTTGCATGAGCTGCTTTTTCATTAACAATCTAATAGTCAGTCGTTTTGACTGGAGGCTTTCTGTGGCTTCTGGGGAATGCATGCAGCGTCTTTGTGCAGACCTTTTTCTTTTATTTACTTAAACCTCTGGGGTTCAAAGAGTTATAGAAATCCTTCAGCGCCAGGTCCCGCTTGGTAAAGAGTAAACCTCCGAAGCATTTTTGGCTGCTATAAACTCCTGACGAGGTGGTGCACCCCCTCGCCAGGATCAGGAGCTGGGTGCTTCCAGAAACCCTCCAAATCCCCATAAACTTCCTCTGTTCTAAAGCTTTATGATGGTGGGGATGCACAGCTATTTCAAGCCAACGTGCCTCTTCTTCACTAAAGAAAAACAAAAAAGAAATCATGTAGGCACTACCTACTAGACAGTGAGAACACTCCATACATCAAGTAAGGACTCCTTTTGGGGAAAGGAGACACATTGGCCCAAAGAGCCGTCAGCCTCCCTCTTCAGTGAGTAAGAAGGAAGCTAATGTGGGCCTGGTGGTATTCTGGCAGCATGCGGTCTCAGGGCACCAGAATCATAATGAGTGCTTCTGTTTTCAATGGACTGGTTCAATGGGTATGGAGCTTCCGTGCAAGTATGGCAGACCTTTACATGTCAATCTCTAGTTTTTCAAACCGATCCAGTGTGGTGCAGAACTGTGGTGCAGAACTGTGCTTCTCCCTGTGGGCCTCATGCTTTTTCCTTGTTGGTGGATGATTGGCTGACACATTACATCAGGCCTTTTTCGGGAATTGTGGTGGGTTTCTGGACATTCTTTGCCTTACCCAGGTTGCTCTGCTGAGCGCTTTCCATCATTCATGTTTGGCTGGATTTGTTCTTGCTCGTGTCCCTAATGTTCTCCAAGTTTTGTGAGTTGAGCAATTTTGGGCCAGGTCTGGTTTCAGGCCAGTGTTCCTGCTCAGCTGCCCTTGTAGGCGGATATAGCGATGTAACCTTACCTAATATTACCTAACGCTCTCCAGTGGGTGCTGGCACAAACACTTGTAGAAACTTGGGAACCTTGTGAAAGCTGGTTGAGGATGTTTCACCAGCAACTGATCAACTAGAAATTCGGGCTGTAGGCTACATATGCAAACCCATGTAAACCAAAACTGATCCAGGTATGGACAGTATAGATAGTCCCACTTACACCCCAAGAGAATTGTGTGCAGAGTGGTCTCGGCACCTTAAAACCTCTTTGCACAGTCCAACAACTTTGGAGCCTTTGGATGTCTACCTCATGCTGTTTCGCCAAACATCAGACCGTTACAAACATGATTTATGATTTATTCCAAAGAAAAGGAAATAAATAAACAAATAATTTTTTTCAAAGAAAGAAAGAAAGAAAGAAAGAAAGAAAGAAAGAAAAATGATGCAGGCAGTGAAAACACTCCCCACATCAATTAAGAAAAAGAGGATGCCTAGGGCCGAGGCACCGTGTATCCCCTCCACCAAGAGAAAGAAGATTCCAATAGGGATCAGAAGGGTTCCTAGCAGTAGCCTACTGCTGAGATAATGCCTGAGAGTTGAAAGAAGTCTTATCAAAAGCACATCTGGTGCTAACAAGTTTAGGCAGGTACAGCTATGTAGCCCTTTCCTGTCCTTTCGTCTCTGACAAGTTTATAAGCGTACCAGCAACCGATCAGCTAGAGATTCGGGCTGTAGGTTACCAATGTATACCCAATATAAGCGTACAGGACAGAATGAGCATGAAGCTTCAGAGCAAGCTTTATGGCTGTATGGGTGTCAAGACCAAGCTTTTTAAGGGGCCCTAAAGTGTGAGGGGTGTAGATGATCCCACCTACACCTAACAGCATGATATGGAGGGTGACTTGAGCTGAGCCCCTTGAAAGATGGCGACATAGATCGCGGTGCTGCTGCTTGGAGGCCTCAAGCTGATTCTCGGGCCGGGTGTCTTCACAGGATTTGACTTCCACAAGCTTAAGTTGCCTTAAGATGGACGTGCCTCTGTTCTGGATGTTGCTGACCAGGGTCATCGTAATCATTGTACAGTCGAACATTATTTTGGCCAGGATTGCATACAGGCCTCCGTGTTTCCGCTCAGCTGCCCTCGTAGGCGGATATAGCGATATAACCTTACCTCACCCTATGTGTAATGTTGGTTGGTTGATGACCCCCCGCCAGCTCAAGCGCATCAATCAGAAAGCAAGGAGATATGAGAAGCAAGTGGGTGGCGCGGCGGGGATTCACAAGATTTGGCGCATATGAGAACAACGGCTGCTCTGTGTGAGCCCCAGGCACCAGCATCGTTCAAATACATGGCCCTCCCTCAAAGGAAGATCAAGAAGAAGCAGAAAGAATAGTGCATGGGGAGTGATTGACTAATGCAAGTTCATTGTGCAAGCTTGATATGCTTTGCTGCATGCAGAAGGGCTGTCTGTGGCTCTGGTGTTCTGTGGACTTTCTTCTGGCTGGCCTCTGTGCACAGGGTGTCAGAACAAGAGTGCTCCAACAGGAGACCAGGTCTGGACTGTGGTGCGGAACTGTGCTTATTCCTGTGGGCCTCGTGCTTTTTCCTGGTTGGTGGACAATCCGCTGAAACTTTTTACCAGGCCTTTTTCCAGATGGTCGTGGTGGGTTTTTGGACAATTGCTACCTTACTATGATAGTATCCAGGTTGCTCTGCTGAGCGCTTTCCAGGTTTGCTACAGGTGTTTTGCCTGGTCCTTACCAAGACATCAACACTTCTGCATCATCATCCATGTTTAACTGGACTTTTTCTTGCTCAGTTCCCTAATGTTCTCTAGTGGGTGCTAGGCACAAGCACTTGTAGAAACTTGTCTTGTTTACTAGTTGTTAACCTCGTGAAAGCTGGTGAGAATGTTTCACCAGCAACCGATCAGCTACAGATTCGGGCTGTAGGTTACCAATTTAAACCCATGTTGGTTGGAGAGGACCGGTCACTGGCCAATCTACTGCACCCCATCAAAATGTGTACACCTCGACCATCACCATCATGATCGCCCTGTTTGGTGTAAGGACGTAACCTTGTTTGCTCACCCGATCAGCCAGGACACTGGGCTGCAGACCTTCCTGTCATCCCTTACGTGGATCAGGCTGATGTCCTAGGATTAGCCAAGTTCGTGTCTGCTTGCCTGAAATACTGTGACTGAGCTTCTAGCTCATTTTGCTTTTTAGTCTGGACTAATTTGGTTGCAGGCACGTTTTGCTTCAGCTAAGCTGCCCCCGCAGGCAGGTACAGCTATGTAACCCTCCCCTTCCCTTCCCTTACGTGGTAAAACATTGGTTTTGCATCCTGTGGGCATACCCCTTTTCTTCAGTTTCCTCGTTTACAGTTTCCGCCTCCGTGTGCTGGAATGTACCAGCACCAGGCCTATTAGTCCAACGTTGTGGCTAACGGTCCATTCTATAAATATGTAAATCTGTAAATAATCCCTTACTTGCGCGCCCTTACTCTCCAGAATGTCAACGCTGGCAGGGGCCCCCGCCGATCTCCCATTCACGATGTTCATTCAAATTAATACAGTACAGCGACATCTGAAAAGGAGAGTCTGCGTCACAGACTGACCAGTGCACACAGAGGAATTACATAAAGGTAAACCTTGAAATGCTGGTGTAGCGCTCAGAGCGCATAGGGCCAGCCCCCAAGCAAAAGTGGATCGCACATCCTTAACACAGGATGCACTCCAACCAACATCTTTTAGTCTCCAAACCCCGCCAATTTGCTGTAAGCTTATTTCTCCACAGGCATGTTCGCTCCCTGCCAGCTGTTGAAGCTGCCCTTGAAGTTCACCAGGTTGGGATACTTGTCAGCAAGCTGGCTGCAAGCCATTGTTGAGCGCGCCCCAGATTGGCATCCCTGCAAATACAGTGAGGTGTGCAGCAATTTCAAAACCGCAGATGCAGATTTTTGGAACTCTCCAACTGATTAAAAGGACAAGCTAGAAGGTTTCTGGTATGCTACCTAGCCAGTGGCCACGGTGGAGAGGGCCCAAGATTGGGCACCCTGCAAGCACAGCGCTGTGCATGGCAAACCTTTCCTGCGACAACACAAGTGAAAGAAAAAAGATAGGAGGGGCCCCTCGAGGCTAGGAAGGCTTAGAAAAGTTCCCTGTGACAGACCCGAAAAAAGGCCAAGTTAGGACCTCTGCACAACCCTCTTTTCCTGGAGCTGTCCAATGTTCGTGGCCTTGGGGGTTGCAAGGCAGGGGGGTATTAAGGAGGTTGTTAAGACCTACCTGGGGTCCCTCCAACCAAGACCCTCCCAAGAGTGGCTCATGAAATCCGTGCCTGAGTGAGCATTCAATTTTTACGATTGTGTGTATGTACCAGGGTTGACGAGTTGGCCGGTTTGACAAAATAAGTCCGCCAACAGTTTGAAACAATTTGAGCCTCGACGAACAGTTCAAACGCACGTTTGCCTGTTGACGAGGGGCTGGGAAGGGCGTATCGACTGCCCCCCAACCACCCTTCCCTCCCTTTCCCCCCCCTTCCCCCAGGCTATATAAACATTGTAATGGGGAAGAATATAGGTCCTGAGTGAAACTATGTCACCATCATATGTTTGGGGGGTGACTGGGGGGTGCTTTGGGGGCCTTCTGCCCCATTTTTGTCACAGGGCATGAAGTTCTATGAACTGGCATTTTAAAGTTCGCCAACAGTTCAAAAAAGTTCGAGTTCTAGAACAGTTTTACGTTGGCGAACTTGTCAACCCTGGTGTGCACTGAGTGACAACTCCCAAACTCGTGACCCATCCCTGCTCACCACCTTAAGATATGAACGTTGCAACTTAATTCACCGCTGCAAAATTTCTTCAATTTTTAGGAGAGTATAATGTTTTATCAACTCTTGTCCAGGGATGCATATTGGGTGCGCGATTTGTAATATAAATGGCCTGATGTCGGTGCCCATGGGTTTGCGGGCATTGCAAAGGGATGAGGAGAGAAAGGAAAACATTGCAGAACAAGCAAAATAGTAAAGACAATAGAAGCGCGAAGAGCAGATTAGGCAGGGAAGAGGAGCGCAGGGCTGAAGGGGGCAGAGCCAAACATCTGAAGCACGGGGGCATCCGCTATTAAAGCAGCAGCCAGCCCTATACTCAAATTTGTGGATGCAGAATCCTCCTAGGACAGCACCCAAGTCGCGTGATGAAGAAAATGCTTTCAAAGTTGTCCAGGAAAGTGTGCAGCAAAAGGCGCAGTGCACAAAAAAGGAAGAAGTCTTGGGCTGGGAATGAGGTTGCGCATGGGGTTTGCGGAAGAGGCCAAAGATATCTATGTGGCTGCTCAGGAGGGTGTACAGAGGCAAGAGGTGAATGCTTGCTTCTTGACAGCCACCCATATGGCACGCACATGGCAGGTAGTGTTAAGAGGCTGAGCAAACTACTGGCATGCCCAATAATTCATAGGACAGCAGACAAAATAGTTGACTGGTCTTACCACTAAAATCTTGGCATCCTTGTCCGGGAAAGCCTGGGCGACGCTCTCAACAAACTTCTCGCCTTGGACGTTGAAGTTCACAGCACCTGGGGCGTGACCATTCGCAAACTCCTCGGGCCTTCGCACATCCACGTCTGCAAATGTAGGATAGTATGTCATAGTCCACAAGGCTAAGTTGTGCACGTCCCCGCACCTGGTGCAAAGCATTACGTGGACAGGGAAATCAATGGGTTGCACACACAGCACATCCATGCACACACCCACACTCACACATTGCAGCCACGCACATTTGTAGCCATGCTTCTGCAACAGCTCATTGGCCTCCTCAGCGGTCATGACCTCGCGGGGGGCAGCTGCAGCAGACATCACAGGCCTTGAGGGAGAAACTCCGAAGCGGCGGACGATGGGAAGGCGGGTGTGCTGTACGGCCTTGGCCAGAGCAGGGCTGCGTGTGTATGTATGTGTGTGTGTGTGCGCGCGTGCGTGTGTGTGTGAGTGTGTGTATGTGTGTGTGTGAGTGTGTGCGTGTGTGTGTGTGTGTGTGTGTGCGTGTGTGTGTTTCTGCGTGTGTGTGTGTGTATGTGTGTGTGTGTGTATGTGTGTTTCTGCGTGTGTGTGTGTGTATGTGTGTGTGTGTGTGTCTGTGTGTTTGTGTGTGTGTGTGTGTGTGTGTGTGTGTGTGTGTGCGTGTGTGTGTTTCTGCGTGTGTGTGTGTGTGCGTGTGTGTGTTTGTGTGTGTGTATGTGTGTTTCTGCGTGTGTGTGTGTGTATGTGTGTGTGTGTGTCTGTGTGTTCGTAGAGCGTCGGTGGTAATCCAACCTTGCTTGATTAGCGACACAGAAAGTGATGCCAAGCACCGGGCCACGACGAATAGGCCAATGCAGCACACAACAATGCACAACTCAAGCATCACAAATTCAGCATCATCCACAAGGCGAAACAAGCGGACAAGCGAACACCTACCGAGTAGTAGAGATGCTTCGGGAAAGCGTGAAGGCCATTGATTACAAAATTATCAAATCGCGGACGGTGGTAATGTTGTTCCTTGGTAAGCAGCTGGAATTCCAGGACCAACTAACACTTCAAGGAAGTCGTTGTTCACAATCTACCAGAGTGACCTAATAAAATAACTCTGGTGTTGAAGACCTACATCATTTTGATCAAGGGTCTGGTGATGAGTGCACAATGGATGAGAGGAAGGTCCTGATATAAGAGGATTCGAAGTTTAAAAAACTGCAAAAAAGGGATTCAGCTTTCGGCGTGACAGCACAGCTGAACATTGCTCTTGAGGCAAAACAGCGGAAATGCTTCCTAAGGCATTGCCCTATTTGGCCAAGTTTGGTTTAAACCCTTCTTCTATATAGTCATATATGTCACTTAATGCTACTACTTGTCACTTGATGCTATTACTTCATGCTCGATCGAGCTGTGCATGCACGTGACCAGATTGTCCAGTATACTGGACGTATGCTTATAAACTTGCTAGCACCAGCTGGCAGACGCGCTTTTGAGAAGACTCAACTCTCATCACCAAGATCGATCTTGGTGATATCAGGCACAGGCTACTGCAAGTAACCCTCCTGATCCCCACTGACTTCTTTCTTTCTTTCTCTTGTTGAAGGGGATAAACGGTGCCTCGGCCCTAGGTATCCTTTTTTCCTTAAATGATGCGGGGAGTGTACACATACACAAACATATTTTCACTGCCTGCGTGGCTTTTCTTTTCTTTTCTGTCCTCCAAACATTGCCTGCCCGATCAGCCAGGTTATGAGCTGGGCTCTAGCAACCGCTTAGTAATTCGCACAGGTGGATTACTCCCCCCCGATACTCTCAAGCTTAATTGTCCCAGTTTTCTGGATGTGTGCCTAATCAGCCGTGGCTTGAGCTTTACTTTTTCACCACCAGAACCCCCTATCACCCACTGCACTAATTTAGGTAATCTATAGTGGTTTGGAGTCCTTGTATCAAAAGGATATCGTTGCAAAGAAAGGAGTGAAATGCTTAAATTGATTGGTCAGGTACAGCATTGCAGCTATTAACCTTATGTTTCATGGCATAGTACCTTAAAGGCATACATACCTTGAAGGGAATTACAGGAGCCGGTCTCCTGTTGCACCGCGCAACACCTTCAAGGAAATCCAGCACTTGGGATTCCAAAAGGGTTGTTCTTTGACTTTCTTCTTTCCTTTGTTTGAATATTCTAAATGTAAGAATATTATGTGGAGGTTATAGAAACACGTTTGGGGAGTGAAAACTGGTCCAAGGGTGGAGCTATGGGCTGTTTTTGGGTGATCTGAGGCCAGCAGAGTGATCCTAGGTCCTCTGATTTTCGTCATTTTTTGTGAACGTGATATTTTATGAAATAATACAAGTTGGCATGGTTAGATTTGTGAAAGAAATCTGGAAAAGATCACGTCCAGCGATACAGGGGAGTTGTCCACCTCTGGCAGTTTCCTTAGGAATGCTCATACCACACATCATGTCCATTCCACCCAAGTATATTTACCTAGATTATCCCAAACATTTCACGCGCAATTTTGTCTCTTTCTGCCTTTGTTTTCACTCTTAAAAGTGAGCAAGCTACTTGGAATGACAACACTTAAGTAAATATACAAGCTTGTATATTGTACTGGACCAGTATCGTTGGTGGTCCCATGATGATGATTCTCAACGTTTGCACAATGATGGGAAAAGGGCTCTAGGTCGAGACAACTTTGATTGAATGCAAAGGGAATGGAAACTCTTTCGGCGTAACAATACTGGAAATTGCTCAAATCTTGAGGCATCGCCCTTTTTGCTCGATAACCAAAATTGCGCATCATTGATTGCGCCGTCTTTTCCTGACTTAGAGTAGGAAATACTTCAAAGGTGATCATTTACTTCCCTCGCACTCCAGAGCCCCTGCAAGAGCTCCACCTTGCCATTTATAACCACTGTTGAAGGTCTGGAACTCCAGTCTTTCAGCTATCATCCTGCCTTCTTTCCTCGTTGCTGGACCTGTCTTCTTTCTCTGTCTGCTTCTCTCAGTCTGAACTTCGTGGTGGGTGGGTCATACGGTCTGTGCACCAATGTGGCCCCCTTTCCTCAATTGATGTAGGGAGTGTTTCACTGCCTACGTACTTTTTCTTTTCTTTTCTAACCACTGTGCTTGCTTGAAGCTTCGTGCTCATTCTGTCCGACATTACAGAGTCGGTAATAGACTTGCCAGTCCAATCAGCCATAATATCAGGCTGTAGGCCCCTAGTGACACTGTCGTGCTTTCCTTTACTAAAGTAGTAGGGAATGATCCACGGGTCATTCGTGAAACGCGGAATTTAAAGAATGGCAAACAATGGCCAAAACAGTGAACTTAAAGATTGGCTTTTTGAATAAGCGCTTAAATTCCTGATCCTCCCACCTCTTTCTCTGAGATTAAGGAGACGAGATTGGAGTCCATCATTTTCCACCTTCCTCCCCTCCTCTGTGCTTTAAGGCTGAGCCCAAATAACAAAGTCATACTCGGGCCCCTTAATCCTGGCATAATACAATGTTCATGCCTTAGGGGGGGAAGGGATGTTAGCCTTGCCAGGGAGATAGTCAGGGGGTAGTCAAACCTGCCCTGCCCATGGGTCCCTCCCACCTGAAGCCCTCCCTCCCAAGAAAGGAAAGAAAAGCTACGTAGGCAGAGGAAACTCTCCCTACATCGATTAAGGAAAAGTAGACACATTGGCTCGGAAGAGCCGTGAGTCCCCTCCACCACAAAGCTACAAAACAGAAAGTGCTAATGGGGATCTGGAGGGTTTCTGGGAGCACCTGGCCCCAAAACCTGGCTGTTAGAAGCATAATTGTTTTCAATAGCACGCCTAGTGGAACAAGCTTGTTTGCATACATAACAGAATGGGTATGAAGTTTACAAGCAAATTTAATGGCACATTGGTGGTCAAGCCTCAGTTGTTTAAATTGAATAAGGGTATGTTCAGTGTTACAAGTCCCCACCAACACCCAGAAGGATGGTGTCTAACGTGATAGCTTTTCCACTTATGTTTTTGTAAAGATCTCCCAGGAATGATCCATAAAATCCACGCATATACTTTGAAATTCGAATTTCACATGTATATCATATGATACACAAACGGCAGCTCCCAAACTCACAAATGACCCATCCCTGAATTCCTTACAGCCTTGCCAGCTCGCGGCGCACTCTTGAAAAGGCTCCTACCAACTCTCATCAAGATCAGGCACGAGTCACTGGTAGTAACACCGTGACCCTTGACCCATTGATCTTTTTTTCCTTCCCCGGTGAAGGTAATACAAATTGCCCTCTCCTCCTTTCTTTCATTGATGTAGAGGTTGGTTTTGCTGCCTATGCAATCCTAATTTCCTGGTAAAACAACACACATTTGTTATCACCAAGCTTTCTCCTAGGCTAGCTGTGTCTAGTTTAGGTTTGAAGGCCCTTTGGTGAGGTTCTTGCTAGCTGCTAGTTAGGGAACCTTTCCTTAATGCACGTGGCCTTTAGGCTGGCGCAAACTTTTCTTTTCTTTCTTGTTAACACCACTCGCTGGAATTCTGAGAAAATTGAATATTACAAGCACAAGAAGAAAGGTTGGTTAAAACAATCAAAATGCAAGAAGAAGTGTTGGTTGGTCAGTCAAAGAGTTTTAAATGCCAAGAAGCCTGCTTTCTTGGTGCCATCTGCAGCCTGCTGCCTAACCTATTCAGCTCCCTCCATTTCGCCAGCGTCCTACAAATCTAGATGGTATTACGCAATGCTGAGAGAAGCATTGTGAGCACGTCTACGTTAAGAGCTGGGATCTTGTCTGGCCTTAACCGGCACAAGCACTCACAGATCAGCAACACCACATAAAACCTGCATGACCTCATGACTCCCTGCTCAGGCAGCAGCGCCTCCAGGGTTGCATGAGCAACCCAAATTATTCTAGACAATTTCTAAGCGTCTTCATGCCTTCTTGCGTTCAAGCACCCACGCACAGCGAGCGTCATCCCTTGCGGCAGCATGCATGTTTCCCTTTCATGCACTATGCAGCGCGTGTCCCACTCAGTCCCCAAACGTTTGTACGACTACAGAGTCTGTGTGACCAAAGTCAGCACAGACAGCAAAGTGAGTGATCTCACGTTGTTGGTGTACTAAAGCACGCAGCACACATTGACAGTGATACACAGAGGACACACTGTACCAGGGACAGCAGACAGTACACCTCGGCAGTCATGCAGAGACGTCAAGCCCAACTCCCACGAGGTCAGTCGTTGATGGTGGCAGGGGGCCCTGTGCAGCACTGCAGTGCTTTTGCGTGATCTGCAGTTTGGCACCAGCATCTCCAAGGTTGCGGCGCATTGGCAAGAAAATGACCAGGAACATACACCAGGACTGAACACCCCATACGACAGACTGAAAGTCCCAGCTGCATGTTGCAAGCTCGCGCGCTTGCTTATCAAAGTGCCAAGGCTGGATAGCTTCACAGTTTGCATCACCGGCCATTTTCAGGCCGCTTTGCACTATGCAATTCACGGTTCAAAACCCCCTTAATGTTCCCCAAGCAATACAACTAGTGTGGTGATGAGTGTTTGATCAGATGAGTGATGCGCTTGTGTTACTTGTGATGCAAAGTCACTAGTGTGGTGATGAGTGTGGTGATGAGTGTTTGATCAGATGAGTGATGCGCTCTCGCTACTAGTGATGCAAAGTCGGTCTGCTGCTTCCCTATGCGCCAAAGTGCACATGCTTGCTGGTGAGGAAATCATTGGAAAGCATGCCACCTGACCAATCGATTACAAGGTTAAGGATGGTGCTCAGGATGGTGCAAGGCTAAAGACGGCGCCTGTGTGTCCAATTGCAGCTGTAACAGTGTGCAGAGTATCCATTTTGACCAGTGTTACGCCTTCTTCACTGTGCCTGAGTTCGGTGCATGCAGATGCGGCTGATACCCCCAAACTCCGAGTCAAGCAGTCTGAGAAATACATGCCCTCTGGCAAGCAACGGAGGAGGGCAGCAACAGCAGGAAGTATGGTGCTCACCGTGCGCCCACTTACAATGATGCATGATGCTGAGAAACCATGGAGTAAGGGCTCTTCCGTGGCTGCACAGCAACCCTGCACTACTAGCTATGTAACCCTATCCCTATCCCTCGCACTACAGCTTGCAGCAACCATGCACTTGTGCTGGCTTGAGCTTGGGCGGATAGAGCATGGTGCCTCATACACAGAAACCCACAAGCTCCATGAGCCAAACGGCATCTCACAGCAATCATACCACAGAAAGCAATGCTAGAGTTCGGCGTCTAGACATTGGATGGGCCTCAGCCTCGGGTGTCGTGAATGTCCTGGATGGGTCTCAGCCCAGGGTGTCATGAACGTCCTGGATGGGTCTCAGCCTTGGGTACCTTGAGCGCCTTGAAATGGGTCTCGGTTGTCTGGGATGTGTCTCAGCCTCGGATTGGTCTAGTAGAGGAGAGCATCGGACTCCTTCCTGCACCTGGCCTCGATTCCCCCCCCATATTCCCTAAACCTCCTGAACCTGGGATCCTAAAGTAGGGCTTCAGCCGCCGTGCAAACTTTGACTTCGCGTTGGATTCCTGGCACTTGGGGAACACCTTATCGGGGTACTTTTCACGCTTGTGAGCTCCCCCTGCATGAAAAGTTCCAAGATGCAAAACAAAAAAGAGACGCACGATGAGGAATGAAATGGTCTGGGAAAATGCAGACAACAATGAAGATTGGGACCAGAATGGGTGTGTTGGGTTTGTAATGCTGCCAGCAGAAAAGGCCAAGCGGCCACCAGAAAGCCGAGGATGCATCACGCTGTCTGCTGTTGTGTGGACAGCACACTCACTTAACCATGACAAACCATGGCGTTTGCGTCTGTGCTTTGCTTGAAGCACCTGAGGCTCTGTGATGTGTGCGTGTGTGTTTGTACGTATGTGTGTGCGCGCGCGTGTGTGTGTGTGTGTACGTGTGCGCGCGTGTGTATGCGCGCGTGCTTGCGCGTGCATGCGTTTTTGCGTGTGTGCACAGCAGAATACGGCACTGGCGAGCATGCCTCACTGCAAGCACCTGGGTCTGGCTACCTGCCCTGTGGAAGATGTGTTTGTGTGTGTGTATGCGTGTGTGCGCGTGTGTGCGCTTGTGCTCGTGCGCGCGTGTGTTTTTGCATGTGCGCAAAGCGGAATGTGGTACTGGCAAGCATACCTCTGCAAGCACCAGGGTCTGCCTACCTGCACTGTGGAAGATGAGCGAGCCGTTCCTATAAGTCGCCTCCCAATGGTTCATGTATCTGTAGTGCACCACGTGTGCATGCTGCTTCCAGTCCAAGCGGTTCCGTCTCTGGTAGTCAGTGAAGCCGTGCTGCAATGTGGATCCAAAAGCCATGTGAGTGCTCAAAAGACATAAATCCAACCAGTGAAGCCGTGCTGCGATGTGGATCCAAGCCATGTGAGCGCTCAGGGCATAGGTTTAATTACCCAATCTTGGAAACCTTTTGCTTACTGGCCTCAGAGGGGGGCATTGCCTGATGCTTGTCATGCACTTGCATGAGCGCTTGCTGCTTATTTGGTGAGCTCAGCACTGTCCTCTCACAAGCAATCTCGCAGCACACAGAAAACAACCCTTGCGCCTGCAAAGAGCATTTGCACTTCAAGTTTCATAAAGGCAGCGGAGCCAGGGGACCACTTGTTTTGGCTCTGATGGTTTTTTTGGCTCTGATGGTCAACCATTGGAATCTTTCCTTGCCTTTAAACAACTTGGACTGGACCATAAACGGGCCCATAAACTTGCTCGTAAACTTCATGCCCATTCTGTCATGTACGCCAACAAGCTTGTTACCACTAGGCGTGCTATTGAAAACAATAAAACTTCTCACAGCCAGGTTCTGGAGCCGGGAGCTTCCAGAAACCCTCCAGATCCCCTTTGGCATTTTTACTCAACAGCTTTGTGGTGGAGGGGACTCGCGGCTCTTCTGAGCCAATGTGTCTCCTTTGCTTCAATTGATGTAGGGAGAGATCCTTCTGCCTACGTAGTTTTTCTTTTCTTTTTTTCTATTCTTTCTTGCCCGCAAGCCCTGCACTGGTGATCCAATCTGATGATCCATTCCAATGATCCATCATCAGAAACGTCAGAACCATTGGAGTCTTTCCTTGCTGGCAAGCCCTACACTCTATCAACAAAGCATCACCATCCCTGGCACGTACCTCAGCGAACTTGCAATCCTGCAACAAGCCTCAGGCTAGCATTTAGGTGCTTGGACTCAAGGCCTTCAGATTCTGATATCCTGCAATCCTGCAACCAGCCTCGGGCTAGCATTTAGGTGCTTGGACTCAAGGCCCTCAGATTCTGATATCCTGCAATCCTGCAACCAGCCTCAGGCTAGCATTTAGGTGCTTGGACTTAAGGCCTTCAGATTCTGACATCCTGCAATCCTGCATCCAGCCTCTCAGACCTCACGAATTGGCAAGTCCATTTTGACTGTTAAACACGTTGCACGGAAAGCTATCAACAGCTTGTCCTGCACTCCCTTCCTGGTCATGCAACGGGTCTCCCAGCAGCTGCTACATGGTGAGTCATTGCACACTCCATGCCTCGTCATGACGAGCTCCCGCACAACCCTTGCTTCTGTACGGTGAGTCCATGTACACCTTGTCCACCAGGTCACACAAAATGCTTGCAAATCGCTCTGCACATTCCCTACCTGGTCATGGAAAGGGTCCCCCCAGTGGCTGCTACGTAGTGAGTCATTGCACACTCCATGCCTGGTCATGACGAGCTCCCATACAATCCTTGCTTCTGTACGGTGAGTCCAAGTACACCTTGTCCACCAGGTGACACAAAATACTTGCAAATCGCTCTGCACATTCCCTACCTGGTCATGGAAAGGGTCCCCCCAGTGGCTGCTACGTGGTGAGTCCTTGTACACCTTGTCCATCAGCTCCAAGGTCCAATTAGTGGAGCGCATGAAGATGACGCCCGTGTTGAGCCTCATGGTGTCTTGCCTGGATCAAGCCCACGGCAATGGTCCTTATGCAACTAGGGTGTAGGTCATAGTGTCTTGCCTGGATCAAGCCCACAGCAATGGTCCTTATGCAACTAGGGTTTAGGTCATAGTGACTTGCCTGGATCAAGCCCACAGCAATGGTCCTTATACAACCCTGCGCACACAAGCCTTGCACGCTGCACATACAAGCGCAGAAGTCCAGTGCAAGCCCTTGCTGCCCCTTATGCATGCAAAACCACAGTGCCCCACAACACAAGCACAGTACCTATGCATGCACATGCGTGATACCTTGCTTGCTGCCCCTAATGCACGCACAAGCACAGTGCCCCACAACACAAGCACAGTACCTATGCATGCACATGCGTGATACCTTGCTTGCTGCCCCTTATGCACGCACAAGCACAGTGCCCCACAACACAAGCACAGTACCTATGCATGCACATGCGTGATACCTTGCTTGCTGCCCCTTATGCACGCACAAGCACAGTGCCCCACAACACAAGCACAGTACCTATGCATGCACACGCACGATACCTTACTTGCTGCCCCTTATGCACGCACAAGCACAGTGCCCCACAACACAAGCACAGTACCTATGCATGCACACGCACGATACCTTGCTGCCCCTTATGCACGCACAAGCACAGTGCCCCACAACACAAGCACAGTACCTATGCATGCACATGCGTGATACCTTGCTTGCTGCCCCTTATGCACGCACAAGCACAGTGCCCCACAACACAAGCACAGTGCCTATGCATGCACATGCGTGATACCTTGCTTGCTGCCCCTTATGCACGCACAAGCACAGTGCCCCACAACACAAGCACAGTGCCTATGCATGCACATGCGTGATACCTTGCTTGCTGCCCCTTATGCACGCACAAGCACAGTGCCCCACAACACAAGCACAGTGCCTATCAGGGATGGGTCATACGTGGAACTCGTGTTTCCAAGAATAAAAACAACCTGATGTTGAAACGCGTATGCTTCAG
This sequence comes from Dunaliella primolecta, assembly GCA_914767535.2. Taxonomy (NCBI): domain Eukaryota; kingdom Viridiplantae; phylum Chlorophyta; class Chlorophyceae; order Chlamydomonadales; family Dunaliellaceae; genus Dunaliella; species Dunaliella primolecta. The sequence continues at coordinate 1,638,155 of OU611765.1, forward strand.
GTGTAAATGCCTAAATTGCCTTAAGTTGCCGTAAATTGCCGAAACATGAATTCAAACGTATTGAGAAATTGACGTTTGGACGTGTACGGCTCCTCCCAATCCCACGTATGACCCATCCCTGGCACCTATGCATGCACACGCACAGTACCTCATTTGCTGCCCCCTATGCCTGCACAAGCACAGTGCCTCACAACACAAGCACAGTACCTATGTATGCACACGCACGATACCTTACTTGCTGCCTCTTATGCATGCACAAGCACAGTGCCTCACAACATAAGCACAGTACCTATGCATGCACACGCACAGTACCTCATTTGCTGCCCCTTATGCATGCACGAGCACAGTGCCTCACAACACAAGCACAGTACCTATGCATGCACACGCACAGGGCCTCGCTTGCTGCCCCTTATGCATGCACGAGCACAGTGCCTCACAACACAAGCACAGTACCTAAGCACGCACAGCACAGGGCCTCGCTTGCTGCCCCTTATGCATGCACAAGCACAGTAGACATGCCTAGCAACAATGCACAGCCTCAGCGCGCCTGGTGGCGCAAGTGGCATGCTCATACCAACACAGCATTTTGATCCATGGCTTTTGCATGTGAACTCCTGTGAGCTGTCCTCACATCATCTTTTGAAAGCCGTGCGGTCAAGAAAACATGGTGGCCCCCTTTTCCTTCCTTGGTGGAGGGAGCACTGCACAGCCTCTGCAGGTTTCCTTCGTTTCTTTTTTCCTGTCTTCTCACCTCATCTCCAGCAATTGGTCTCGAGCCAGCATGCTCTGGTCGAACTCAGAGGAGAACACGGCGTCCTTGCCAGCTGTGAGGTTCATAAAGTAGGGCAGCAGCGGGATGTCAAAACGAGTGATGATGGCATCGCTGTCGAGCCACAGCACGTTTTTTGACACCATCAAGACCTGCTTCAAAGCCAGGATCTTTGACCTGCAGGCATCGCAGCATCAAGGATCGGCCAATTCCTGATGAGCGCAGTTCTCAATGGGTGCACTTTTAACGTACTGAAGTAGTATCATACTTGCCGTCGCCATTCAGCTCTCTGTGTGTGCACCAAACTCTGACTCTTGGGACTTTTTGATCACAAGCTATAGAATGACAGAGAAACTGTGCACTTGGTCTCAGCGTTTCGAAAGAGCATCTGGTCCTCATTGCATAAATGTGCTTGCATCTGCTTTGTAATCATTCAATGAACATCGTTGGCCCATACTTCATTCAAAAGACATTGTTTTTACATTTTTGGTGACACAATGAGAAACTGAAGGTTTTTGACCCTATATCACTCTAATGACCCCAAATCAGGGTTGGGTCATACGCGAGTTTGGGCTTAACAGTACGCGTATATACGTGTAAAATACGCGTATGTCTCGTATATACGTGAATTGGGAGGGCCATTTTGGGCCGGGAGGGTCTTGGGTGGGAGGGAGGGTCCCGACTACCCCCCAACCACCTACACACACCCCAAGGCCCACAAACACTTACACATGCCAAAATAGAAGGGTGCTGGGTGGCAAAGTGCGCAGCAGCTCTCTCTAGAGGTCTCTCGAAGGTCTGTCAAAGGTCTTACAGGGCATGTCGAAGCGATTTACCTACGTATTTTCTGACGTTTAGCAAAAAGCCATTTTTATGATACGCGTTTTTTCATCAATTTTTATGATACGTGAAAATACGCGTATTCACGTATGACCCATCCCTGCCCCAAATCACCCAAAAAAGACACACGTGGCTTTACCCTGAGGTGACCCTACGTTCCCAAACAAATGTTTTGATAAAGCCCTCAGATCACACCACAGACTGCATACGCCTTACCAGGATCAAGTCCGTTTACTGCCCGCGTGCTTGGGGATCGAGCTTTCCCCACAATCTTCCCCGTGTACTTTTCAGCAGGACCAAGCATTTTCCATAGCCGGATTTGTGTGCTTTTTGGCAGAAACAAGCCTGCTGTCATGATCTTGCCGGCTCTTATGAGCCAATGTTTCTCCTGTTTCCTAAATTGATGTAGGGAGAGTTTCCTCTGCCTGCATGTTTTTCTTTTCTTTTTCTTTTCATGAGCTTGCCCGCATGCTTTACCCAGGATCAAGCACACGTGCTCCTTTAAAGCACTATACCCTGTACACGAATTAGAGCTTGAGTAGGCACTGACGCCCTGAACAGGGAGCATGTCTGAAGGGACGTCAGGGCCTGCATGACAGATCGCCTCAGCGTTTCTCACACACCACAGGTGCAGATTCAACAGCGACAGCTGCTTGGCGCGACACGATGCCCGGAAGCAGCTCCTGGCAGGTTTCAGGAGGAACTGCATGTTTCTTCTTCACAGTGCGTGAGCACGATACAGCTGGACCAGAAAATGGTTGCATGTGTCCCTCTCTTGCTGTTCATACATCGGTTGGGATGGCGCTCGTAAGGGAAAGCCAAAAGTGTAGCAGTTGCCCATTGTCAAACGTTGCCTGTACATCACAGACACCCTTCACTGTGTTGCCGATGGAAGACGCACTCTAAGATTGCCACACTGGATGACTGCCAATGAATAACACACTTTACATCCATAGCAGCAGCTGGGGCTAACACACACCCCATATATTCATTGTGAACTTCATCACGTTATCAAAATAACGCAAAACACACGCACCAGTGGATGGCGCGTGTTGGGTCCATGGTATAGAAGTGGCAGTAGCGTGCTCCATGCTCAAGGGATGCCAACAACCTGGGCAAAGCAAAAGGAAGTAAGCTTTGATGGTGGTTCAGCTCAAGGGATGCCAACAACCTGGGCAAAGCAAGGAAGTAAGCTGTGATGGTGGTTCAGCTCAAGGGATGCCAAAAACCTGGGCAAAGCAAGGAAGTAAGCTGTGATGGTGGTTCAGCTCAAGGGATGCCAAAAACCTGGGCAAAGCAAAAGGAAGTAAGCTGTGATGGTGGTTCAGCTCAAGGGATGCCAACAACCTGGACAAAGCAAGGAAGTAAGCTGTGATGGTGGTTCAGCTCAAGGGATGCCAACAACCTGGGCAAAGCAAAAGGAAGTAAGCTGTGATGGTGGTTCAGCTCAAGGGATGCCAACAACCTGGGCAAAGCAAAAGGAAGTAAGCTTTGATGGTGGTTCAGCTCAAGGGATGCCAACAACCTGGGCAAAGCAAAAGGAAGCAAGCTTTGATGGTGGTTCAGCTCAAGGGATGCCAACAACATGGGCAAAGCAAAAGGAAGTAAGCTGTGATGGTGGTTCAGCTCAAGGGATGCCAACAACCTGGGCAAAGCAAAAGGAAGTAAGCTGTGATGGTGGTTCAGCTCAAGGGATGCCAACAACCTGGGCAAAGCACAAGGAAATAAGATGTGATGGTGGCTCACAGGGCAAGCAACAATGGCAGTTCCAACAGGACAAGCAGCAATGGAGGTTCAGCAGGACAAGCAGCAATGGGGGTCCAACAGGACAAGCAGCATTAGTGGTCCATAGGGCAAGCAGCAATGGTGGTTCAAAGGGCAAGCAGCAAATGTGCCCGAAATGCACATTGAGAGGACTCCCGCGGGGCCTAACATAAGGATCTCAGGAACAGGGTTGACCTAGGACTCATAAGTAAAGTCAGGCAATCCCATAAATATTTACGCCAAAGATTGTATTCTCTCTGCCAAAAAGCTGATATATATATAATTATATACATTATATAAATATATACAATATAAAAGGCGTATTAATACGGAAGTGGCCAACCAGTACATATGTGCAGATACGTGTAAGCTTGAAGGGAAAAGCAGTGTAAACAAGGCATCAGCATGCAGTATTTGCAGCAAGTCGGAGCACAGCAGAGGCATGAAATGCACAGCATGCCATCATGTCAAGAAGGTTGGCCACTGCATAGTGTATAACATACCAGCCAAACATTTCCACTTTTTGCAGGGACAAGTGGGGGAGGCGTCGCAAGCGACGCTGAAAGATTGGCCACTGCATAGTATATATTACACCTGGCTAACATGTCCACTTTTTGCAGGGAAAAAGTGAAAGAAATGGTGCATACAGGTGGGACTGGCCGACCCTATATATCAAGGAAAGAGAGTTAGAGGTGCATTTGCACTCCTACTCTTGCACATGTCCTCGTCCAGCACCTGGCAGCCTTCCCTCACACATTGCACCCGGCTGCATCTCTTTCCAAGCATTTGCCTCTTGCAATAATTTTAAAGATAGAAAGGGAGCAGCACACATATACATACACACACATATGGCATTCTTACCTCCTCTTGCACAAGAGCACATGCGCTCACCTGTTCATACGTATGCATGCTAAAATGTCTGGACGGAGATGGTGGCTGGTCACTGTCACTATGGTCAAGTCTGCCTGCCGTGGGTCACTGGAACCTGCATGTGCATATGTTGGTGCTCTTGGATGATGGTACGTTTTGGAGCTCAAACACGTCTGCTTAATGCAGGTCCTAGTGCGGATCATGAGAACCTGCAGGTGGAAAGCATTGATCGTGCAGGATGGGGACTGAACCTTTCACCTCCTGGTTGGTTTGGTTTGATTACACAGGCACCTTCTGCTTCAGCTAAGCTGCCCTTGTAGGCAGGTACAGCTATGTAACCTTATACTATCCTAACCTAACCTTTCGCCACCTGCGAGTCACTCGAAGCTACAAGTGCAGAACGATGATGGTGCCTTTGGAGGTTGTGCAGCATTGATAGTGCCCCCAAAGCCTAACACTGTGACTTGTAATAATCCCTGCCCTGACAGACGCCTGGATTCTCTGTTCTAGCGCACTTTTCATGGGTCTATGACCATGCCAAAAAATCGGCAGGCATCCCATCATGTGCAACAGCTGCACTCCACTCTTCCCTCTTTCAATCAGCACGAGTATGACCAGAAGCTCACTCATCTATTTCAAGGCGGTGAGTTCCCTAAAGCGGCACCGCACAATGGCGACGCCCCCTGATGCTCACTCCAGAAAAAAATTTCTGCCTATTCGAAGCAAATGGAGTCAGCCAAAAGGCCTGCAGCCTTGAGCAAGCATAAATAAAATAAAATAAAGTGTAAGCCTATGCTGGGCAACAGCCAGCGTGCATTAAGTGCAGACTAAACCGTCAGCGCTGACACTGAAAGTGAGTTCTGCAATCACCTTGGAAGCAAAAGGAGTAAGGATCCTCCGCCCACTCCTGCGCTAACCTGCATGCAGGCAGGCCCATAGCTGGTTTCGCCCCTGTGTTGATCTCGAGTATTGATAGCATGGCCGTTTGACAAACACAGGTGCTCAAATGCTTGCATATGCGAGGACATAACCAACAGATCCCCAGTCTACATTGTTCATCTCCAGGAGTACCAGCCTGTGACTTGCGTGAGGCCGTTGGATGGCTTTTCGGGATTTCATTTAAAATGCCCATGAAGTGCAGTGTACAATAAGTCGCTCTCGAGTCAGCCATCTCCACCAGTAAAAAGAAGTAATAAGAGTCCTTACAGGCAATACCAAGGGCACACACACACATCGTATCATGCTCGGTTTGTATGACGTGTTGCAGGCGCCACCCTTCACTCTTGAATGTGCATACCTTAAGCGAGCCCCTGCTGATAATGGCTGCAGCGTTTCCTGCTGCTGCAGCTGCTGCTGCATTTGCTGTGCTTGATCCTGCAGCTGCTGTATCTGTTCTGGCCCACTCAATTGACCAGGCTGAACCTGGCCCCCTTGCTGCCTGCAACCAACCAGAATTGTCAAGCCGCCACGTTCTCAGAAGAGCTAGTCTTTCTTCAGAGCTGGGCAACTGAAACAGTCAGGCTGGGTGGTCCAGCAAACAGCTGCAGCAGCAACATTGAATAATGTCAGCAACCAAAGCCTGCAGTGTGGTGATAATCACAGGCCGCGGGGGAAGCTAGGAATCCAAGCAAGGCCGCAGCAGAATTTGGCTCAATAGATAGTGAGGATAGAGAGTTGCTTATCCGGAAGGCTGTTTGTTTTCTTGGAGACTTGGAGCATCACCTAAGCCCTCTGTAGCCTCATGACACGCTGCAGGGCAAACCAGTTGAGCTAATCAATGGCATCCTACAAGGTTACAAGGGCCCTACAAGGTTACAAGGGCCCTACAAGGTTACAAGGACACGAGGTGCGACAGGGGAGGGGGGTGATACGATGGCTGCGGCGCTAGCCGCAGACGAGTCTACCCCCCCCTCAATTGCACCTTGTGCACTTGTAGGCTTACAGGGCTACTAATGAATAGCTGAACAAACAGTGTTTGTCATAAGGTATTGAGGTATATAGCAAATGGCTACACAGCGTGCCCCTGTCAAAAAAAGAATGAAGCACTTGAAACAATACAGGCACAGCCTAGCCGTGACCCTAGGTACGTAAGCTTGTAGGATTGCTCATGAATAGCTTAAAGAAGCACTTGCAGCAACACAAGCACAGCCTGGCCGTGACCCCAGGTAAAAAAAGTGTGGCTCAGGATCTGCAAGGCCGAAAAAGGAATGCTCAAAGCACCATCCCAGAGATCCAATTGCAGATATAGGCCAGGAATACCCTTTCCCCTCTCTCTCATGGCTGACTGGAGCACTGACACTCGAACATGGCACTTGAGCAGGTATGTGTGGCTGACTTAAGCACTGACACTTAAACATGGCACCTGTGCCTGGCCCTGCTGCAAGCTTTCTGCTTGGGTTGACACCTCAGAAGTGATGCCCCAAAGAAAGCACATCAGCAGAAATAATTTCAAAAAATCAGCCTCAGGAAGGGATTTAGGATTATGAGAAGGGACTCAGTCAGGGACATGCATCGAGGGATGGCAAGCACCTCGTGTCCTCATGATCAAAACACTGTTGCTCAGCCGGTTGATGCAGAAAAGACACATACATACATGCATTAAAAAAAAAGTACAGGGCAAGCAGCAGCAGAAGCAGCTTTTTGTCGATCACTCTAATGACAATATGAATGAGGAATGTACATGAAGTGCAACGTACCCACTGTTCATGCCCCCTGCATCTGCGCCTGTACTCCCCACGCCTGCCCCTGTTGTTGCCAACTGCACTTTGTTGGGCACCCACGTCCCCATGCGTCCTGTGGTTGCGTGCGCGTGTTACTTGTTAGCATTCGAGTTCCCTTATGGCAGCCGCTGGACTCTTCTACTCGTTTTGCACCATTGATCTATCAAATCATGATGATGCAGCAAGCAATACACGAGCTGCACTGTACAGTGGCAACTTACTTGATGTGATTTCATGCGCAATGAACGCAGACATGGTGCAAGCCAGCGCCAAGAATGATATGTTGTAGCAGACACGGCCCCTTTTTGAGGTAGGGCCTGTGTCCCACATCATCTTTGCTCCTGTTGAGGCTCAGGAGCTCAAGCCTGGTCAACCCTTGGCCAAACATTCCTCACAACTTCCAATGGATCAAACACCATATTAATCGTTAAAAATATGGTATATAATCAAGTTGTACACATGAGTTGGGGTATGCGGTGCGGAAGCCGACTTCGGTCTTCTGACAAAGATGTCAGTTGAGATATACTCAACTGAATTCTTTGTTGAACATCCGGTTCTTCAGCATTGTGAGAATTCAATAATTCACAACATATTTGTATGGAGCTCCCTCTCCACTTGCTGCCACAAGGCGTGCAGCAGCTCATCCTATCCCAGGCTTTGGACCGATCAGCACCACCTCCATGTGCACAGCAGCATCACATCGGCAATGGCACCTCAAGCATGCCAGGCGTAGCCCAGGCCCCTGCATCCTTGTGGACGCCTCACAAAGCCGTTCAGCTCCATAATGGGATGGCTGTGCAAGATGGTTTTCTGTCAGAAGGGGAGGTGCAGGTAATCGTGTGTGTATGTGTGTGTCTATTTGTTTGTTTGTGTGCGTGTGTATATGTGTGTGTGCGCGCATGTGCCTATAGAGCATTTTTGTCACACACACACACAGGGTTACAACTCAACATGCGCGGCTTGAAGTGTGGAATAGTTTCAAAATTGAATTGATAATGAATTTTAGATATTCATCTACAATACAGGCTGCCAGGAGTGCAAGTCAGTCGGCTCTGGCTGAGCAACAGCGGAACTTTGGAATGGGAGGAGGCTTGCAATCCTGGAACCTGGCAGCTGTAAGTGAGCAATACGTGCAAATACTCCCTCGTTCTTGTGGATGTATGGTGTCAGGCATTGGTGAGGCATGCTGCTGCTAATGATGATGATGATGATGATGATGATGATGATGGTACCACTGTTGGTGCTGCTGCCGCCTCTGCCCCCGCTGCTGCTGGTGCTGCTCCTCGTGATGATGATGATGGTGCTGCTGCTCATGATGACAATGATGACGATGATGATGATGACAATGATGATGATGATGATGATGATGATGATGATGATGATGGTGATGATGATAGTGATGATCGCGTGGCAATTGCCTCCCCTTTGCCACTACCTCCTTTCTTTCTTTGTAATTTCTACATTATGGGCAAGCACAAGTGTTTTATTAAGTAAGCTTAATTCCTCTTGGCTGCATCTTCACCCACATCATGAAGAGCGGGTGAAGGCCATTATCATACAATTATTTATATGTATGGAAGGATGACAAGTACATGTAATTCCATCTACCAAACCCCAAGCAACAGAGCTGCTCTTAGTTTCTCCTGGACTTCCACAACTTCCAATTTTCCCCAAAAATCCATGCACAACAAGCTCATATTGTATTTTTGGGGTCCCTCATGCAAAAGGCCCCTTATGCACGCAAGTGTGTGAACTGAGCGCGAATGAGCACTCAGGAATGGCCTTCCCCGGCAAGTGCTTGCATTCTTTTAATACATGGTATGCACCATGTACCTGAAAAATGCTTGCATTATTTAATAGACGTAGGAGCATTTGCATCCACGTCTATGTCCTTGGCAAAGCTGCGTTTTTGATAGGACGGCATATGTATCCACATCCATATATGTTTAGTTGAAGTTCATATGTGTCCATGTGTATGTGCATGCTTCTATGTTAGATCTGTTTTTTTTTTGGATGAAGACACGCGCACAACCCACACGCACGCATGCATACACACACGCGCGCGCGCACACACACACACGCACACGCACGCACACACACACACACACGCACACACACACATACACACACACGCATGCACACACACACGCATACACGCACACACACACCACTTGTGCACTTGTGCTTTCAGGCCCAAGTTGACCCTGCCCGCTGGCTGCATGAGCATGATGAAGCAGCACCTGGGCAACACGTGCTGGTGGATGAGCTTCTGCATTTTCATGCACGTGTGCTTTCAGGCCCGAGGTGACCATGCCCGCTGGCTACATGAGCATGAAGAGTCAGCAGCAGGGCGCCACGCGCTGGTGGCTGTGCTCCACAAGCTGCAGGCCCTGAGGCAGGACCTGCTGTGCCAAGGGTGAGCATTGCAGTCTTGCTCAACAGGCATAGGGGAGTGCCACAACATGAGGGTGGAGGCTGCTGGCTGTGCTGCACAAGCTGCAGGCCATGAGGCAGGACCTGCTGTGCCAAGGTTGAGCAGGGGTACTGTTTGTGGGTTCAGAAGTGCACGCCATCAGCTGCTGGTCAACCTTGCAGTTACAGGTTGCTGGCCGTGCTGCACAAGCTGCAGGATCTGTAGCAGGATTTGCAGCAGCAAGGTGGGGCAGCAATGTTTTCCCTCCTGCTGAGCACTTTGAGAGTGCGCAGGCACCGTGATTATAAGCATTGCTGTGTTCGCTGCAGATTTCAAGCAAGGCGCTGTTGCACTGCTCACATCCTGTGCTTCACATCATGCTGAGCAAGGACGTTGTCTGTGTCGGTGTTGTGCTGTCCGCCTGCACGACAGCATCTGCGACAGTGGTTCTGCTACGTAAGCTGTGAATCCTCAGAGTAGGACCTATTGCTCAATGGTCAAGTGGTTGCAGTACATCCGGATGGAGCTTCAATATGTGCTACAGCCGTTGACACTAATACCCTCACCTCACACGCATGTACGAGGTCAACTTGGCCAGGAGTGTGACCTACCAGCAAATCCAACCAACTATGATGATGCGCTTGCAACACGCACGCACGCGCGCACACACACATACACACACATACACACGCACACACACACGCACACACACACACACACACGCACACACACACACACAAACACACACAAACACACACAGACACACACACACACACGTGATAAAGCTCGACATGCTTTGGTATAGCTTGCAAGGATTGTGGACTCGCTTGGCATAGCATACAAGCTGAGGCACCATGATTTACGCTTTTTAACCTCAATACATGCATGTGCATTGTCAACTGTGGAGGGAGTTTGACCTTTAGCTGGCCCATAATTTACTGGGGTCAGGGACGTGCTATGTGCAGCATATACATAGCACCATCAACTACACTCTCTCACCTCATACATGCATGCGCAGAATAGACTGTGGAGGGAGTGTGACTTACCAGCTGGCCCATTATCCGGGATCAGGGGCACGCTATGTGCGGCATGCAGATTCGTCCCCCTCGGCCCCATCGCGCCGGATCACCGCCGTCGTCTACCTGAACCCTGAGTGGAATGCATTGGTGAGATGCATTGGCATGGGTTGGATCAAATTGGTCAGCTGCACATCTGCAGTGAAATGAGGAAATGCACAAGGTTGAGGAATCTGGTTGGGGGGTGCATTGGTAAGATGTACAGGCATGGATTGGATCAGGTCGGTCGGTTGCACTTCTGTGGCAGGTTGCGGAAATGCGCAGGGTTGAAGAGTCCGGTGGGATGCATGTCTCAAGAGAAGCTGTGTGCTATGAGGCTCAATGGGCCTCCCAACAAAGCTGCGGAGCTCAATGCTATGTCAGTGCTTCAAAGCTCAGTGTGCTACGTCAGTGCTTTGAAGTCCAGTGTGCTATGTCAGTGCATTGGCGCTCAGTGTGATATGTCAGTGCTTTGTAGTTAGTGCTTTGAAGCTCAGTGTGCTATGTCAGTGCTTTGAAGTGAGTATTTTGAAGCTCAATGTGCTGTGTCAGTGCTTTGAAGTTAGTGCTTGGGAGCTCAGTGTGCTATGTCAGTGCTTCAAAGCCCAATGTGCTAGGTCAGTGCTTTGAAGTGAAGTGCTTTGAAGTCATTGTCTTGAAGCTCAAAGTGCTGTGTCAGTGCTTTGAAGTCAGTGTTTTGAAACTCAGTGTGCTATGTTAGTGCTTTGAAGCTCAGTGCTTTGATGTCGGTGCTTTGAAGCTGGGTGGGCCTTCACATGAAATTACGAGGCTTAGTGAACCTTCAGACAAGGCAGGCAATGCCATCAGCAGACTCCTGTGTGCTCACGTGAGGATCGCAATGTGTTGAAATTAAGGCGCCTGTGTGACAATTAGAACCCTGATCCCATAGCCCAGTCACACGCTCATCACCCAGGACTGGAGCTTAGCCATAGTGGGTGTCACGTTTCTACCTTGTAACCCCCTCGATCCTTGTGAATCCCTGCCACTTGGGTTGCACTCTCATGACTTACTTGTTTTTTTGCTGCTTCCCCCCTTTTGTTTTGAGCCCTGCTGCTCCTGTTTTCCATTGTGGTGTTTACTGCTTGTTTTTGCAGCTCCCCCCTTCAAGGCTTGTGTTTTGAGCCTTAGTGTTTCTATTTTTTTATTGTTGTGCTTTCTGGCACCAAACGAGAGCTCATGCACCATCCATCCCTGGAGCACAGTGCCAGTCTTTTATGAAAGCTACAGACGCATTTGCACATGGACATGTCATGCAGACCCATGGGGGACAGCTCATGATCTACCCCCCCTCTGCTGCTGCTGCTGCTGCTGGACTTCAAGTGGAGCCCTTGGGGGGGCGGCTGGTGGTGTTTGAGAGCCAGATTGAGCATGAGGTGCTGCCAGCACATGCGAGCAGGTGATCTGAAGGGGTTGCTTGATGGTGTTTAGGATCCAGGTCAAGCGTGAAACCAAGCATGAGGTGCTGCTTGCACATGCAAGGGCGTGATTTGAAGGCGGCATTGTTGGTGTTTGAGAGCCTGATTAAGCGTGAGGTGCTGCTTGCACGTGCAAGGACATAATCTTAGGGGGTAGTGGGTGGTGCTACAGTCCAGATCAAGCATGAGATGCTGCCAGCAAATGCAAGCAGATGAGCCAATTCGGGCGCTTGGTAATGTTTAGACCCCAATTGAGCATAAGATGCTGCCAGGAAGTGCAAGCAGATGAGCTTTGAGAGAGGCACGGTGTTTCTCAAAAGTCAGGTACAGCATGACTTGTGCGAGTTAGTGTGCCTTGGTAAAGGATCAAGACTTGATAAAAAGTAGGGTGCTGCTGGTGAACAGCCGCAACACTACTGCCTCCACAAACAAGAAGGTGAGGCCTGCACAGTAGGAATGTAGTGTGCCAAACAGCCTGTGTCAGAGAATGATTCGCACAAGTCCGTACAATACAAGTAATGAAGTACCTGTATCATGAGTGGCGCATGAAGTATACCAGTCAAGTAAACGGGCTTGGATACTCAAAGGAGAGACTGGTGCTCTTCGATTCGGATACATACATTTAAGAAGTGGGCCCTGCACAAAGTGCTTTTGCCACAGCTTTGTTTTTGCCCTGTCAAGCAGCTTAAATTGCTTTGCAGCACAAACGTCTGGCCATCACAAACTCTAAGGCACCAAGGTTCTGAGAAATTACTTGCCCATGCTGTCCAGGCAAGCATACATGGAACGTGGCTTTCTGTGGCTGACTTAATGGAAAAAGTCTTCCGTTATATTTATTATGTCTGCATTCATTGTGGCACATGCAATTGCAAGAAGTTGTGCTGGCTCTTTGATTAATACTAACTCAAGTATAGTAGTGGGAGACCATCAAAACTGATTACAGGGGGCGTTTCGTCAGGAAGGAGTCTATTTTAGTTTCACGAAAAATAGCACAATAAATGCTATCAAGCAGTGGTGATTAATTTATGTCTTCAATTCATGTCTTGCAATAACATTTTAGTCAAAAAAAATTCTGTCAGAGGGGGGATACCATTGATAAAGTGCCAAACTTTTCCGGGCCTGCTGGAGCTTTTAGGGCATGAACTTTTGATGCAGGTTTGCTCTTTGTGTGCCATTGGAACAATCCTCGTCAAAAATTGGTGCCTTTGGAAAAGTGCGCCCGTGTGTGTGTGTGTGTGTGTGTGTGTGTGTGTGTGTGTGTGTGTCGGTGAGAAGAAGAAAAAAGACTGGAAACTAAGTTTCAAGAATGGGGTCTACTGACTTCCATCATGATGTCTGAGCAAGCAGGATCACTAGAGGCATTTCGGCAATATCACCAAAGGTATCATCACTAAAGGCATCACTAAAGGCATCACAAGGATCACTAAAGGCATTGTCACTGAAAGCATCACTAAAGGCATCATACGGATCACATGAGTGTGTCTTGCACCTTTAGATGGCTGGGAAAGGTGCTAGAGTTCTTCCGTCCTAGGCCAAAAATGGGTCCAATCATGCTCTCCCATCGCGACTATTTGAACCCCACGACCTGTAGAACTATATTATTGGACAACATTGGCGAAGGAATGAGGTCAATTGGTGGTCCGGCTGCAACTGGGTGTGCCAGAAATGGCTGAAATTCACCAGAGGTGGGCGACGGGCCCAAATCGCTGAAAATGTTCTTTCCCACCAATGTTTTCCAAATCTGACCATGCCAACCATTATAACACTAATAAAAACTATGTTCACCAAAAAATGAAGGAAATCGGAGGACCCCAGATCACTCTCCTAGTTTCAGATCACCCTAAAATGGCCCACAGCTCCACCCTGGGACCATTTTTCACTCCCAAAATTTTGTAGTTATAACACCTGTATGCATTGCTAACATCCTGCATAATCAAAAATAGGAAAGGAGGAGGTCAAAATTTGACCTTTTTGGCACCCCTCATGCTGGATGTTCTCTAAGGGAAATGGCTGAAATTCTGTATCTCCCCAACCACTGGGTCTTTTCACTCCATTGTTTTTGCAATGATATTCATTTATTACAAGGACTCCAAATCATTTACAATCACCCAATTTGATGAAGTAGGTGGTCAGATATGGAGTTTTGGTGGTGAAAAGTAGGGTTCACGTTCCGGTAAATAGCAGAAGTGGCCCCAATTTGCAGTTTTCAAACTCAGAAGCTATGGAAACTGACTAACGAGCAGTACATTTTGGTCCTAGGCACAAAAACTGCAAAGTGGGGCCACCATGCAAAGGGAACATTTCAAAAGGACCCCTTTTGGGGGCCTTCGTCGCCCACCTCTGGAAATTCACTCTGGCCCCTGGCGATGTTCCTGCACACCTGCCATTATAGACATAGCATTTATATTTGTAAAGTAAATTCCGGCCATAACTTTCACCTGGCTTGCCCTTTGAAGTTGGATTACTCCCTTTTCAAAGACACTCTCCTGGAAGCTTCCTGCATGTCCTGAATATGCAGGACCCTGTTCCTTTATGTAAATAACACTTGCATAATTAAACTTGGAAGAACTTGATCTGGCCGTAACAGGAACATGTGGGTGTTCCCAGACCAAAGGTATAAGCGTTTGCTGAGAATAATGCCCTTATTACACTATTAAAGCTTGGTCTGGGAACACTCATACGTTTCTGAGATTTAACCTCAGGAGGCCTCATGGATGTTTTTTTAAAAACAACTCCAAGCACACAAAGGCACAGGAAGGAGTGTCGGCTGTTCCAGCACAGATGCAAGTCCATCAACCATGTTCTACATGTGGGTATTGTCTGATACCCTGTTCATCCCATGCAAAGGGGCGTGAATCAGGCGCTCAAGTATGCATTTGGGTTTCGTCTTACGTTGTGGCCATTTCATGCATGTACTTATGCAGTTGTGCACCCCACCTTCCGCCCTGGTTGATTCATGCATGGACCTTTGCAGCAGTGTTTTTTTTTTCACTCGAGAATGCGCTAAGGTTTGACCCTTGCCCTGCTAACATACACATAGATTCCATCTCACACCCTGGCCATTCCATGCCACACACCCAGGTACGCGCTCACTGCTTGGTTCCATGCCGCCCCTCCCAGCAGGCCAGGCACGCTCCCTTTCGTGCCCACTGCACAGAGCTCATCAGAGCACCAGCTGAGGGATCAGCAGGGGCAGCGAGAACAGCAGCAGCAGCAGCAGCAGCAAGATGGCAAACTCCAAGGAATTCAGGGCGATCAGCAGCAGCAGCAGCAGCAGCAGCAGCAGCAGCAGCAAGGACAAGGGCAGCAGCAGGCAGGAAAGTCAAAGCGGCAGCAAGGACGAGGGCAGCAGCAGGCAGGAGAGTCAAAGCGGCAGCAAGGACAAGGGCAGCAGCAGCAGCAGCAGCAAGGACAAGGGCAGCAGCAGGCAGCAGAGTCAAAGCGGCAAGAGCAGCAGCAGCAGCAGCAGCAGCAGCAGCAAGGACAAGGGCAGCAGCAGGCAGGAGAGTCAAAGCAGCAGGAGCAGCAGCACAGCTGCCCACTGCAGGGTCGAGATGGCCCAAGTCAGAAGGAACATTGGCAGCACCAGCAGCACCACCACCGCCACAACTACCACAATCATCATCAGCAGCAGGCAACAACGGAGCATGAGCGGATATTTGTGTCCATCGCTGCATATAGAGACCCCGAGTGTCAGTGGACTATGCACAACCTGTTCAAGCAGGCCATGCACCCTGAGCGGGTGTGGGTGGGCGTGGTGTGGCAGGTGATGGGTGGGTGGATACGTGATTTCCAGTGGACTTATCCATGGCGTGTCCATACAAGCTGCCATCCCATAGAGCATGCAGATGGGCGAAATGTGGCAGGCAATGGGTAAATGAATACATGTGAGTGTTATTGAATTTGTTTGCAGCATTCCATGCAGGCTGCCACCCCCGAAGCATGCAGATGGGTTTAACGTGCAGTTGGCGGGTGGGTGGACTTTGTCTCGTTGTCAAGAATGTGAAAGTTGATACCAACGTGTCCATGAAAAGCTGCAGCCTTACCCCCCCATCAAGCATGAGGGTTGGTGTGGTGTGGCAGGTGACAGGTTGCTATGAACAAATCTCGATTGACAGTGACGCAATGCCTGAAGACGCTTTATTGAAGTTCAAGAAGCTAAAAGGGAACAGGGCACATGTCTGGCCAATCCCTTGGAGTTGACTTTATGTGCATCATCACATTCGTGTCCATCGTCATATTTGTTTCTTTTTTGCAACTTGTTGTTTCTTTTAGTGAAGCCGTGGAGCTGCGCCATGTCTCCAGGGCTTCAGGATCTGTGCATATGTATACCGCGCAATGCGCATAATAACATGGGTTTGGGCAGCCTTACATGTTGGAGTGTTTAGTGTAGCAGGTGATGCGTATGTTGGACGCGCTCTTCATCCGTGCTTTTGCCTTCAGCATTGAGCTTCATTTAGGATTATTTAGGATTTAGGAGTGTCCTCACGAAGGGCAAGTGTAGTTTTGGTTTGGGGCCTTTTGTTTGCGTACTAAAGCTTCATGGTTTGTGATTATCGGTGTATATCATTCACAACTTTTTTGTTGCTGGATGTGCAGTTCAATCCCTTTCTGCAGAAAGTAGATTTGTGAGGATGTGGCAAGCACGGAGCAGGATCCCTATGATGATGCACCTTATATTCTGCTTGCGGCTTATGTGCACCGTTTCCGTGCACCGGCAAAGCCACTTTCACACGCATAAGTATGTTGGGTAAAGAGGGCTGAGCATTAGTCCAAACGCCTTTCAGGGCCTCTTTGGCCCTCTCTAGAGGAGATCTTGACAACCCTACCAAAATGTCACTCTGGGCTGTGTGCAGGTAGATCCCCTTGAGGATGCGTCCTTTGTACGCGTGGCGGGCAGTGAGCGTGGTGCAGCAGCATTGACGGCGGCAAGGGATCGGGCAGCGTCGCAGGATGGTTTTGCACCTGGCACTTCAAGCTTGCATGCAAGCCCACAGCTTTCTGCTACAACAACAACAGCAGCAGCTGCTGCTGCTGCAGTGGCTGAGGGCCGTGTGCGCGAGGTGCGATGACATTGTATTGCTTTGCGCGTGTGCCTGTTGCAGCCGCTGTGCATATGGCTGAGGGCTAAACGCTTGAGGAATGATGCATCTCACCCTGTGTGTGTATGCGTCCAGTGCGTCTGTTGGGCTCGTGAACTACGTGCATTGCACTGCTTGATGATTGCACGGGTGTGCAAGTGGCTAAGAACCACGTGCGTGAGATTTAAAAGCATGCACGCTCACTTGCCTGCGCCAAAAATCATAGGCCAAGGATCTGGCATTGCTTGGGGCTCGTATACGATGCAAGGCAGCAATCACTCAATACCTTCAAGAAGCACAAGGGTTACAAGGGTTACAAGGGAAAAAGGCCTCAGTCTTCAAATCTTCAAGGAGCACTGCACTCAGTGCGAGGCACGGGAGGTTTGGGGTGGAGAGATGAAGAGGTGCTGGTGAACACATTTCATGCTGGCTCTCAGGTGCTGCAATGCAGCAAGGAGAGAGGACCAAAAAGCTCGGGCTTCTACTAGAATGCCAGGGATGATGTCGGCATAGCTGGGTATCGTCAAAAAAAAAAGTTCATAGGTCAGAAAGCAGGACTTTGGCTAAGCAGCTGCTGCTGGGAGAAACAGCGAAATATGCTTTTACTTACTTTTGCAGTAACCAAGATGGCACGGCAGTATGTCAAATTTGGTGCAATCAACACAGAGGGCATGAGCATGGCCCATGCGCGAGGTTGACTTAGGGTTAAGTTTAGACGTCAGGCTCTCTGCAACATGCAATTTAAATTCCCCTGCAATATTCAGCAGAAATGTCATCATATTTGGAATATTACAGAGGGCATGCACATGGCTCATGCGCAAGGAAGACAAAGAAAAATTGAGAACTGTTCCTTCTCCTCCACACGTCCCCCTGGAACGAAAAAATGTAAAGGTCAGCACTGCCCATGCGCAAGGATGATTTTGGGTCAAGGTTGGGTTTGGACACCAGGCTCTCTGCAATATGCAGGTAAAATGTCATCATTAATTTGGGAACATTAAAGAGGGGCCCTCAACGACTTGCCAATGCAATCGCACCTGTCTGCAAGCAAAAGCCGCAGAGGTTGCACACCTGCATTTTGCAAGGGAGTTTTAATGGTCCTGGTAATCTGCACATTACAGAGAGCCCGGTGTCAAAGCTTGACCCAATGTCGCCCTTGCACGTGGGCCATGCTCATGCAAGGCCAAGAAAGGAAGGAATAGAAAGGTTATACAGCTGTACCTGCTTACAAGGATAGTTGAACTGCAGCAAAAGAGCAGAGGGGGTCAGCTGAAGCTTAGAATTGCCTGTTTTTAGCAAAAAGGCTCTCATACAGGCTTAATGCAAGGCCAGGGCTGTTTGTTTTGTTGAGTGCTCCGCACCCATCCATTTTCATGCAGGTCATTGCGCTGAACAAAAAGCTCCAAGCATGCAAACCTAGCGCCCACCACCTCACAGCCTGCTTATCAGCGCATTGATGGCCGATTAACGAGGTGGCAAATATATGAATGTTTTGCTGCATGTCTTTGCCTACAGGTGCGCTTGCACTGGCGAGAGGCTGAGGGTCCGTGTAAGGCCAGGGCCCTAGCAGCAGCGCTGTGGAATGGAGAGGAGTTTATGCTGCAGATCGATGCACACATGAGGTCTGCCACGTGTTGCCTTTTACCTGGCACTCTTGCAAGCATGCTTGTATCCAGGAATGAGGAGGAGCGTGTGCCGAGCATTGGCATGAACATGACATTCATGAGACGCATTGTCCATTTCACCACCGAAATTTGAAAGGCCAACATGACTGTGGAATGAGTGGTTTGGCTTCGCGCGGAGGGTGCGTGTGCCAGAATGTGATGGTCATGCCTGGGATGAGGTGGTCATGCTGATTGTGGTCGTCATGCAGAATGTGACGGTCATGCCTGTTTTGCCAGGCATGAAATTCACATTCTGGCTCACACACCATAATATCCTGCCAAAACCCCAGCCAAAATGTGAATGCCATGCCTGTTTTGGTCAGCATTCTCTTCTTTCCAGCACTCCTTTCCAGCATTCTATGCAGCCTGGATGCGGAGTGACGGGGAGCGCTGGCTCCCCATAACGCCCACGGGCCTCACAACGCGCGTGAGGTCCTTGAAACCTGTTTGCCCTTAACTTGACCTCTGCTGTGCCGAGATGTCTTCTTGTGTAGCTGGGATACACATGCTGTGTCAAAAGATATGCTGTGTCAAAATACATGCAGCAAGACGTGTGTCTACTTGTGTGATTGTCAAAAGATATGCTGTGTCAAAATACATGCAGCAAGACGTGTGTCTACTTGTGTGATTGTCAAAAGATATGTGTGTGTCTACTTGTGTGTGCAAGCATCGCAGAGCATGTGCGCACGCAAATCACCCTTGCCTTCTAGCCCTCTTGACTCAATGATCTCATTTGATCCCGTCATCCAAATCCCATCACGCAACCTTTATCAACACAAGCGGTGACCATTCCATGATCCTAACCATTCCTCTCATCCTATCTGCCACACACACACACACACCTTGTGATCCAATGCTTTATTTATTTTGTTGGCATGCAGTGCATGCCATATGATCTGAGGTCCTTTGCAGCTCAAGCCAGCAAATCTGTTCACTGAAGGAGGGCACGCATGCATGCACGTGAATGTATCCTTCAATGCCTCTGCCTGTCTTTGCCTCATCCTATTCTCCAAAGACAGTGCTGAAACCATCCCATGGCATGAAAATCCCTGCACAAAGACCAACATCCGACAGTAAGGATGGAACATTGTTTGCATCACATACTGGAAGCCATCTCATGTGTACATGCTGCCAATATGGTATCTAGGGGCCAATCATTTATGACAGAAGTGGTCTTAAAGGAGTGCAAATGGTGCAGATTGACCTCAGTATTTCGCACTTGGATTCAGGCGAACGACCACTTTTTCCTTCGAACCTTCAAACCTCTTTGTGGTACATGCTTGGCTCAAACTCTGGATCTTCAGGAGTTTATCTTGCTCTGTTTGGGCCAGGAAGTCGTTTTTGAGCAGGGTTTTTGAAGGAACAGCCTCTAAGAGTCCTGCCTCAGCCATGCCTCCCTGCTCATGCAAAGGTTGCTCTCTTGTGCACACAGGTTCATCAAAGGCTGGGACGTGGCATGCATCTCGCAGCTCAAGCGAGCAGAGCAGCTTGTTGGCCTGGCCCCCTCACTGAGCTGCAGCAGCAGCAGCAGCAACAGCAGCAGCAGCAGCAGGGAGATGCCTCGGGGTGTTGTCCTGTCCACCTATCCAGGTGCCTAGCAAAAGTGCAGTGCTTGGGAGCAGCTGGCATTTTCATGGAAGGCTGACCATGGGTGCGAATGGCACAAGAGCAAATTGGCATGGGTGCAAATGGCATGTATGAAACATCTGACCATATGCTGTAGGTAAGGCGCTGGATGTCCGCAAGTGCAGGAGTCCAGTTTTGTTTCTGACAAAGGGCAACTCCATTGAGGCAACTGCAAGCCTGATGGGAGTAGCTGAGCTGTTGATGCCAATATCTCTTGTGTCTCGTCAATTATTGGCCACAATTGTGGTCTCGCGCCTGATCAATTATTATTGTTCTGGTCAATAAGGTCACTTTTTTTTGTAAACTTGGTGTGTGTTCCCCACCAACATCACCCACCCAGGGAGCCGCATGACAAGACTTTGATTTCAGGTCGGGTTGGCAACTGTTCTTGCATGCAGAGGGCTATGAGGGTGATGGCGCAGCAGCCTCTCTCCCCCTGCAACCAAGTCCCATGTTGCTGTGCGTAGACCACTTTGATGAGGAGGGTATGCTGCGCACGCGAGGACGACAGCTGGCAGGTGCTTGGCGCGACTATGATGCACAGTGTTTTGTGTGAGGAACAGTTTTGTGTGACGCAGCGCACCACTGTGTCGTGTGAGGATCATCGCATCATTGTGATGCACAGTGTTTTGTGTGAGGAACAGTTTTGTGTGACGCAGCGCACCACTGTGTCGTGTGAGGATCATCGCATCATTGTGATGCACAGTGTTTTGTGTGAGGAACAGTTTTGTGTGACGCAGCGCACCACTGTGTCGTGTGAGGATCATCGCATCATTGTGATGCACAGTGTTTTGTGTGAGGAACAGTTTTGTGTGACGCAGCGCACCACTGTGTCGTGTGAGGATCATCGCATCATTGTGATGCACAGTGTTTTGTGTGAGGAACAGTTTTGTGTGACGCAGCGCACCACTGTGTCGTGTGAGGATCATCGCATCATTGTGATGCACAGTGTTTTGTGTGAGGAACAGTTTTGTGTGACGCAGCGCACCACTGTGTCGTGTGAGGATCATCGCATCATTGTGATGCACAGTGTTTTGTGTGAGGAACAGTTTTGTGTGACGCAGCGCACCACTGTGTCGTGTGAGGATCATCGCATCATTGTGATGCACAGTGTTGTGTGTGGGTCATTGCATCACTGCAATGCAAAGTGTCATGACAAAAATCAGGTCTCGATGGCCGCAAAAGTGTGCACGCGTAGGCAGCAGCCAACATCTGGTTCACTTTTTTCTCTACGTATCACTGCACGCGTCATTGGGTATTGTTGCTCAAGCTCACTGTTGGGTCCTTCCTTAGTGCATGCTGGCTCTTGCCGAGCGAAGAACTATCCTATCTTGAACAGAGGCTTCTTTGCAAAAGCCAGCCAAAAACGCATGGCGACAAAGTGTCTGGCAGGCATCTACTGAGGATTTGTGTGCTTTGTGATTTAAGACGCAAGCGCGGTGCGCATCTATGCACGCGACACATGGGGAGGGGTGAAAAGACTTGGATCCTGCTAACTTTGTCCAATCACTTCATGCTTGAGGGCCTGCGACTCACAGTGCTAATTTTCTAATGTAAGCAACGTGAGAGAGAAGGACCAACTGCAAATGGAATCCTCTGTCAATTTTCTCATACTTGGAGCCTGCGGCTTGTGAGCATCGCTTATTTTCTGAGGTGAGCAGTGTTGAAGAGATAGACCTACTGTAAGCAGATACTGATATGTAAGCAGCCAGCGCTTGAATAAAGGAGCTTTCTCTCGTAAGTCATAGGCATTTATCAGTGCACCTGAAAAGGGATGGACCCTGGTAATTTTGGTATCCATGCTTGCAGGTTGCTTAAAAAGCCTGACTCATGCTGGTGCGCTCGCACTCAATACTGAGCGGAACCACATTCACTTTCCTTCCAGTTTTCATAATCACATGCACTGTATGATGCAGCTTTCTTTTACAGAAATAAACGGTTGCTCAAGACAGCTTGCGTTCTCATTACCGGTGAATTGTACTTGTACAATCGTTAAAGCGGGGAACAATGCTTTGTGTTTCCAATGCGAACAATGATAGGGATCAATTGTCCTTACATGCGCAAAAATTTGCATCTCATCAAGCAGAGGCCAGCACCTCTTGTGCACAGGTGGTCAAGCGGGCGTGCCAGCGTCCACACTGCAACGCGTTTGGCAGAGGCGAGGGCGCAGGAGAGTGGACCATGCATTTTCAGCTCCTTCACATCAACAGGAGCAGCAGCAGCAGCAGCAGCAGCAGCAGCAGCTAGCACAAGGGAGACAAGGCCAGCAACACCAGCAGCTGCAGCAACATCAACAACAGGATTGGATGCAGGCGCAGGTGCAGCGTGGTGACCCCATCCCAACAGACCTGTGGGCTGCGGGCTTCAGCTTCTCACGAGCTGCTGCCCTTGTGCATGATGCCCCTTACCCCCCGCCTGGGGCCCTGCCGCACTTGTTCCTAGGGGAGGAAACCTACATGCTGGCCAGGTTGTTCACACATGACTGGGACCTGTTCAGCCCTGGCATTCCTATTGCCTTCCATCAATGGCGTCGCAGCTCACGTGCCTGCACAGCATTCAAGGTTGGTGTGCCATGAAGGAAGCCAGCACGGACGGATTATTCTTGATTTGAGTGATCAAGTTCTGGACTGCATTGATCGGGTCCCCTGCTTGCTCCCCTTGAGTGGGGAATGCGCTTCACCCTTGTTCTTAGCCTTCATTAAAATGTTCATTTAAAATGAGGAGTCTGTTTGCATGGGCATCGTCACCTTGATCACAATTTCACCCATTGCTGTCTTCTGGCTCTGTGTGTGTGTACACGTACGCAGGCACGCAGCGCTGCTGAAACTGTCATGGCCTCCCGAGTGGCGCAGCAGCAGGCCATCAGCTTGCAACGAGTGCGGAACGTGCTGGGGCAGCATCAGGAGCACTGCAGGCAATTACAGGGCAATCGGGGTGGTCAGGGTAGTCAGGGTTACCAGCAAGAGCATTGCAAGAACTTGCAGGATGCTCAGGGACAGCGCTACAATGATGATGATGTGCCCCTTGATGGTCGGCTCCATGATTTGCTTGTAGCTGATCAGCTGAGCGATGTTCATCATCAAGATCAGCACAATACTGTGCTGTGTAGAGGTCAGGAACATCACTTCAGTGTGTCTCATCAAGGTCAGCAACTGCTGGGGGAGGGAGGGGGAGTAAGTTTTGCAGAGCCTTCAAGATGCTGGCAGAAAGGTGGGGCGTGGGGACTTGGATGCAGTCGGGACTTGCAAGAGCTGGAGGTGAGGTGTGGGATCTGCTTTGCTGAGCAGCAGGTGGTGGATCCCGACGCCCTGATGGGGTGGCTGCCCTCAGACGCGTTTGCATTCAGTGTGTGAGAGCCTCCTTGTCGGATGAGAAGGTGTGGAATCAGCTTTCTGCTGGAAGGGCAGGTGGTGAATCCCAATGACCTGATGGGGTGGCTGCTCCCAGATGCATTTGCATCATGATATGAGTGCTTGTGTGACTAGTGTTTGAGAGCCTCCATTGAAGATTGCTCAGATCAAAGCTTGCTTGCACTATAGCAATGTCATACAATTTGAACTCCCCATGCCCACTTTCTGGTCACAGCAATGCCCCTCATAGATGAGGCTAGTGTGAACAATTGTAAGGAAGTGTGAATCATTCAGTAAGAGGGTAAACAGAGGAATGATCGCTGTTAAAACTTGTCAAGAAGCTCGCTGTCCCAGTCTGAACCAAAAGCCTTAATCTGGGAGTTGGTCATCGTTAGATCTCCTCCAAAAAGAAAAGAAAAGAAAAGCCTACGCATGGTCATCGTTAGATCTCCTCCATCAGTGCTCTTTGCGACGTCAGCTTTGCCTACCAGGACGCCTTGGGCTGCAGGATCAAGACGTACACAAAGGTCCAAGACATCCAGGCAGCCGGCTTTGTTTTCAGACAAATTATCCACCATGCAGTTTAATGTTCAAGAAAAGACAAGTAAAAGAAAACTGGGCACGCAGCAAGGACACTCCCTGCATTATCTCGAAAAAGAGGCACATTGGTTCAACTAGCCGTGAGTTCCTCTCCACTAGTAAATAACAAAAAAAGCTGATGTGGTTCTGGAGGGGTCTGACAGCATCTGGCTCCTGGGCACGCATCTGGGGATTGCTGTTGGTTTCAAGGGTGTGTCTGGTAGAGAAGAGTATGTGTGCATGTACAGGATGGTCATAACGCTTTCATGCAAGTTTGGTAGATTCTTCAGATCAATTAAATCTGTCCCTATCAGCACAGCCTGAGTATACTGCTCATGCTTCTCCAAACCGTTGAAAGGCTCGAGGATCTCAGCCGTCCAACACTTTGCAACAGGGGCTGCATTCAATGCCCTAGCAGTCTTCAGTACTTTCCTCACAAGCTCACTATTTGAATTCAAAATAGAGTTGAAGAAACAAATGGCCGCCCAAAACCAATAGAACTGCAGGGGCTCTTGACCACACTCACGCAGTACAGACCAGTTGCAAGTGGAACACTCAACTCTGAGCACGCGCTGTAAAACAAAGGTGACCACTCGAGTGGTCACCTTTCCGCAGAGCTCTGGAGCGAGCAATCCATCTCGGCTGCTTCCTTCATATAACTTGTGCCTATACTTACCTGACCGGTGCGTAACCCTGATCCTGAAGGGGGTTCGCATGTTGGAGCTGCTCCCATTGCACTTTGGCTGGGGCTCCAGCAGCACTGCTCTACAGGGTATGTGCATGATTTATTTTTGCACGGCCCAGATTGCGGCACCGCCGCCACAGGCACAAAAAAAGGGGTACGCTGATACCATGCAGAACGGGTCGGCTCTCATCAGAACTGCGGAGTCAATCTGCATTGGGCTCCATCAGTACTGGGTTGAGGGATCACCTGGGAACACGGAGTGTTGTACTGCTTTACTCGGTGAGGCCCTAGCTAGTTAGGGGACGTTTCCTTAATGCACGCAGCTGGACCTGGCTTGCGTAGTCTTTTCTTTTCTTTTCTTTACTTGTGCCCCAAATCTGGCGGCCATACATGCTAACAGGAATGATGTACGTTTTGGTCAACCACAGAAGAGTATGCAGCCTGTCCACAAGCTCATGCTCACTCACAAACTGCCTAACAAGCACGCAACCAGCATGAAAAGTGGGAACAACACTCTCAGCTGCTGCAGCCATATTTACCGTTACGAGCAAAAAACACACCTAGGCACTTAGAGTCCTTCTTAACGACCTGTTCAGCCCCATAGCGAAACACAGGCAGCTGTGCATTAGACTGAGAATTAAAATGCACAACCTTTGACTCTGCAACGTTCACGGTCAAGCCTTTCCTACGTGTGTGAGGCAGCATTCTTTTAAGCATGCACTGATCTGCCTTGTTGGAAGTGATGTCACGACGAGAGTCTGCTGTGCCGAGAGTGTGCTGCAAGTTAGTTGAGTTAGTTGGACAGTGGTATTCATCCTTGTGGCAACACAGCTGAGGCTGTGTCTGGTCATGGGATGTCAAGACACTGTTATGGCTGCGTCACTTTCTCAGCCTGACAGTGAAGCTAAGGTCGTCTGCATTGAGCAAGTGTGTGACCCGCACCCCCTCAATGCCTGTAATTGCTCCCCCAATGCTTTCAGCCGCATGATCTAACATTGATACATAACTTTGAAGACAAAACCTTGAGGAGAACAGCAGAGGAGGGAGAGGGCAACCTTGTTTGACCCGTTTGGCTAGCTGCACCCGTGCACACCCGAGCCCGTCAACCAGCACGTACTCATCACCTTCATACAAGTTCTTGATGATAGCCCACATGTGCGCAGGCATACAGATGCGCTGATAGTGCTCTCAAAGCTTATCCCTAGGACTAACTGTCTAAATCCTGACATTCAATGAGAATAAAAGAGGCTATATCACTCTCCTATTCCTGCTCACGTCTTGCATTTTTAAAAAAATAAACGAAAGGAAAATGTCAAAATTGACACGTGTTCCGCTTTTGTATTGCACCGCTCTTTTGGATAGGATAGGTAGGATTACAGAGCTGTGCCCGCCAACAAGGGCAGCTTAGCTGAAGCAAAAAGGTGCCTGTAATCAAACCAAACCAAATGTGTACTGAATGTGAAACAAAGCCTTGTGCTGAGTTCAGAAGTGTCAACTGCTGTAAAGAATAACACGCACAGCGCATTCCACATGAAAAAAAAAAAGAAGAAAAAAAGTCTACGCAAGCCAGGTCCAACTGCGTGCATTAAGGAAAGGTTCCCTTATTAGCAAGCTGTCTAAGGCCTCAAAGATGAGGCTCACAGGCCTAGCCTAAACTAAGCTAAGACTCGACAGGAAATAACAAATGAGGGCCTGGCAAGTTGTTGTCAGCCATGCGCTATGCAGGCATGGGCCCTCCTCCTCCTGCTCTGCAGTGCCTCGTCCCCAGTGACGCTCCTATCAATAGAACCCTTCAGGTTTAAGGTATGCCTTGTGTTTATAATTTTTCAAGGGTTGGAGTGCATGGCAACTTAATTTAGAGGTAAAAGTTTCTGCATTATGTCTGGTAAGGCCCAGCTCAACCAGAAGAGCGATGGTGTAGTCATTATAGATAGTGCCTGCCACACCCAGTAAGATGGTGTGCAAGGTTACCTTATTATTTCTGTTTGGGTTTCTGAGACCACGGGTGCGAAGTCTGGAAATGGCACCAGCATGCTGGTCAGCAGCTGTTCGTAGGCTGGGTAAGGGGTTAGTGTCAGGGCAAAATCTAAGTTCCACAAGGTGGATATCCCTATCTTGAGCAGGTATCCCTTTAGGGTCGAGATGGCTTGCTCTCCCTGGGATAGAGCGCACAAAGATAGCATCAGGACGGCTTTGGTGTCGGGCAGAGGGGCCAGCACCATTGGGAAAAGCCCAGTCAGGAATTTCCCTGGAGATGTTTTCAGGGACTTCAATGCCTTGTTCTTGGAGCTTTTCCCTACAGCAAGCACCCATTGCAACAAGGAATGAGCCATGTGCACCTTTGCTGAGGGCTTTGCAACAGAGACTGAGGGCAATGTTGTGTCTGTTTATGAACATCCCTTGGCATGTTGGGTGTGAGCATCCGAGGACAATGTGATTGATGCTGTCCAACTTGCCGCATAGTCGGCAGTTGGCAGGGCCAGAGGTGTGATTAACCTGACAGCGTGCTTCTGGGTGTAAATTGTGCTAGTGCGGTACTTGAGTACTTTGTTGCTTAAGGGTAACCTTAGGGTTGCTCCAAAAGGAATTGCTGATTTTTTGGTTAGCAAGTTTAGGGGATGGCTTAAGTAAGCCTGTGCTGGTATTGCTATTATGAGATGGGGGTTGTGTGAGTTGCTGCCAGCTTGTGTAGTAGCAACTGGATATATCAGCAAAGCCAAGTTTATGTTTGTTATGCATGTGTTTTTTGAGCTTGTCTTTCAAGTTAGTGAGGTGAAGAGGTGTGGCAGTATGGGAGTGCCCTCAGGAAGGTTTGACGGATAACCAAAAGGAGTTGTGGAAAGGGTCCTTGGCATCAGGCAATGAGATATCTGTGTTATCCATAATAGCTGCAGTCTGTGCGCAAGCATCAGCTCCCTCATTGCCAATGACGCCTGAGTGGGCTTTAAAGAAGTTGAGCTGGTGTGGTGAGTGCTTTATGATGGTTGAAATAGCTTGAATGAGCTCTGCATGCAGGTGGGTCCGCATGCGCATTGGATTGAGAACCTGCCTGTAGATTTGGGACAAACAGGATGCACTGTCCGTGGCTATGTTTTTGTGGCCCTGTTGGAGTGCAACAAGGATGCCAGCCAGTTCTGCTCTGTTGATTGTGTTAGTTGGGCCACCGTGGCCGTGACGGCCATTGGGTTTGATGTACAGTTGTATTTGTGGTGAGGGGTGGTCACCCTCATTGTTTGGTTTGTAGACGCCTGAGCCAACTAGAGGGGGGGAATCATTCTTGGTTTTCATGACGCTACCATCAGTGTAAGTGGTGCCTTTCCAACACTGAATTTTGGGTGTGAAGGTGGTATTTTGTGTGTGATGGTGATCTACTACTGCTTGTGTGTGCTTGTGTGAGCATTCAAGGGGCACCTCGAGGGGAAGGGATAAAAACGTTTTTCTCCAATTGTTTGATATTAGTCGTTGGTTGGAGCTCAGGTTCCTAGGGGGGGCAGGATGAGCAAGAGGTAAGCACTGGGCTGGGACATTGTGCTGAAGCTCTTCAAACCAGCGCTCATTGGCATTTTGTAGGGTCTCCCTTGCTGTGTGTTCCAGACAACAAGGAGCTGTGTGGGGTATGTAGGATGGGTGGGGTTGGGTACGGTGTTGAACCAGTACTGGGGGGGGTCAAAATGGATGTGTCTTGCAGGGAATTTGGCAAGCACTTTTATGTATCCTGGGTGGTTGTTAAGCCAATTCATGTAGGCATTGCCGCTGGAGCCCCTCCAGTGGGGTAGGAGTATGAAGGTGGCAACTGGCAAACCGGTTTGAATGGAGGAGTGGAGCGCGTGGCGCAGGAGTTGAGTCATTATTTCATCGTCGTGAGGGGGGTGACAGAAGGAGTAACCAGAATAGCACACTGAGAGGGCATCCGTGCAAGCTCCAAAGGTCTGGTCACAAGGGTTGGCGCTGAAGTACTTCTTGTAGGAGGGTTCAAAGTCAAGAGGATTTGAGTACCTTTCCATGGAGACCATGCAGCACTTTTTTAAGGCTGAAAGTATGTGGGAGGTGTGATCAGCATATTATAACCGTAACCCTTTTTGCTCTTGGCAAGGAAGTCTTTGTTCTTGGCTGCCACTGGAGTAAGCCCATGATTTCAGTCGCCATGTCTTGGACTGGTGGCTGGATTGTGCTGTGTAGGCCTGCTTGTTTGGCTGCTTCATAAGCTTCAGCGAGGGTTGAGAGTCTTCCCGTAGTGAGCATGCCCACACATTTGCCGATAGTGTTGTATACACAGGCAGCCTCATATGTGGAAGAAGAGGGTATTTCCACTGGTATGCTGATCTCATTACTTAGGTCAAGCTTTTGGGTTTCTTTCATGAGGTCAACAGGCCTGACATTTATCTCACACTGCCATGTTGGCAGGATGTCTGTTTGAGGGTTGGTGGGCAGGAAGTCCAAGTTGGCATTTTTGCGGATTGCACGGCCATTGGTTGATAGCCATGAGGTTTGGAGATAGTTCTGGAGGTTGCCATCAAATCCTTGCTTGGCGAGGTTATCAAGACCAACACTATTGGCTTGGGGATCTGGTGGTTGTTCTAGTTTTTCCTTCTCAAAGGCTTCTACATGGGTCCAGAGGTCAGGATGCTTTTGCAGCATTTCAGCTGTTTCCCATCTGGGATGCCATGTGACATGGATCATCTCCTGTTCTTCAGAGAAGTTGTTCTTTCAAGCAGTTGCTTGTTTTTCAGCTCGGGGCAATGGAGCATAAGCAGGGCAATCCCAGTGCTCCTGAGATTCGCTCAGCCTCCAGTCTTGTTGAGAGCATACTTTGACTTTTATGAGGCATTCCCAGTGGTAAGTACGGTGGCATGTATCACAGGTGGGCATGTCATCGTAGCATTGGGATTTGTACGTGTGTTCTTTGCTTACTGGGCTCCAACAAAGTTGGCAGCATGGGTCTTCTGCCAGCCTTCTGGGTATGTGAGTTATGTCGTCCACTTTCAGCCCTTCATTGAGGAAAATGGGTAGGGCCCATTTCTTAATCGTGACAGGGTGCCATTGGACTTTGTATTGACTTTGTTGGGTACATTGTGGGGAACGTATGTGCTTACGCAGGTGCTGCCAATCCAGAATACTCTGGATCACATGGTCATAACGGAAGATTGTGTTGCTTGCACACATTGTGCCTATTTCGTTGGCTTTATTTTGCTTGTTTTGAAGAGGCATATCATTACTAGCAGTATTCCCCTGCTTCTTGCCAATAGAGGCATGCACAAACTGTTAAGTGCCCGGGCAAAGCAGAAGGGACTGAACCTAAGAGTACTGAAGCAGCACAGAGGAGAAGAGCAGAATCCGTTGCACTCGTATCTCAATCCATCAGCTTCGAGTGGACTTGTCCTTTGTTGCATGGATATTTGCAACCCTTGACGTAAAGCACCACATTCTCTAGAACCGCTTGCTTTTGGTTACGGAGGGGTCCTGTGAGGTATTGTAGGATGGTACGTTCCATAGGAGAGGATACACAGGGCATGTTTCTCAAGGCATTGCTGCTTTTCTTGTCTACGTCACGGTATGGTAAAGAAAGAAAGATTTTCGCTTGCTGTTCGGCTGCGTGCATTAAGGAAAGAGCCTCCCAATGACTCCCACCGAAAGAGGGCATGGTAACAAGGTCTGATAATAAAAGTAAGAGCATCGTAAGACCATTGTAACCATGTATACCAGAAAACACCAAAAAAAGAAAAAATGACTTCGCACGCAGTGGGAACACTCCAACATGAGCCAAGGAAAATAAGTCATGTTGGCTTAAAGAGCTGTAAGTCGACCTCACCAGACTCTTTGGGATCCTCGCTAGCTTGGTAATAGGGAACTTTTCCTAAAACCATGCTTCTTTTTTTTGGCTGGCATAGCCTTCCAATTTTTCTTGCCAGAAAGATTGGTGTATTGGTAAAGCAGGCGACCAATCGGTGTAGCAGGCAACCTGGGATGTAGATTGTCAATCTCCAAGTTAGTGGAAAATAGGGAAAATAGGGTTTAAGCAGCGGCTATTTAGGCATGTTTTCTCCAATCTGGGACTGACAAGCGCTGCAACGCTGTTTGCCCGAGTTTCTCAGACTAGGGGCAACCAATGCTTAGAGCACATAAAAAACAGTGATTTTGGGGGAGACTTGTTCAATTCTGCATTTCCAATTTGGAAGTCTTTAAAGAAAAGCCACTGAACATGCAGCTGTCCACCACACACACTTTGGCGTATCACTGGGCTCTGTACCAGGTTGATGGAACAAAAGGAAACAAAACAAAAAGCCTTCTCTCCCTCTTGACCTACGACAAGATATTCTTCATAAATCTGTCACGACGAAAGTCTGCTGCAGCGAGAGTGTGCTGCAAATGCCTGATGGTCTGTCACAGTCAAGTGTGTGAGGTGTGACCTGTATTTTGTTGGGACTTTTCCATGGACTCACTCTCTTTTATCCTTCTTCTTTGGAGCATCCCTCTGAGTATTGGCGCGTTTTCCTTTATCCCTGGCCATGTGCCAGGGGTGTCGCTCCTGATGTAACGATGCAACCTGGTCAGCTGGTTCGCCCTTGTCCACTCTCTGTCTCTCCCTGTGCTGTGCAGCCATGCCAGCACTCAAGCAACACAACTGAAGCAACAGCAGCAAAGCTAGCATCAGGCAGTGGTGCAGCTCACCCACATTAAATCAGCCTATCAACATGCAGCCCAAGCTTGTAGCAGAGCATCAGCGCGCTCTCCCCCCTTCACGCCTCTTTTTGGAGTTGCGCCATCCGAGAATAGGAAACTGCACTTCAGACACTAATCTGTTTTTGCGTCACACTCTCAGCCTGACAAATCATTACACTATTTCTTGTGCTTACGCCTTTCCATTTAAAACCTTCAAGTGGAAATCCAATGGCATCATGAAAATAGGTACCTTTATGAGCTTAGAAGTTGCAACGTATGTGATTGGCACACTGTTCAGGATGAAGAGCACATTTTCCCAGATTGCCCTTCACAGGATTTAAAAACCTGCGCACTCAATGCCAGCACCTGTTTAGTTCTGCACCTCCAAGTAGTGCATCACATCTTAGAGATTTCATGAACCAGGCTGATGCCTTAGGATTAGTTAAGTTTGTGTCAGCATGCTTGAATACTGTGATAGAGTTGAACATTTTGTTCTTGTCCTCCAGCTGGGACTGGTTTAGTTACAGGCACCTTTCTCACTCCAGCTAGCTATCCACGTAAGCACTGCTTACTTCTGTACCTGGCAGGTACAGAAAGAAGAGAAAAAGAGAAAAGAAAAACTACGTAGGCAGAGGAAGCTCTCCCTACATCAATCAAGGAAAAGAAGAAACATAGGCTCAGAAGAGCCATGAATCCCCTCCACCACGAAGCTAGAAAAAAATATTATATTGGGGTCTAGAGGGTTACTGGAAGAACATGGCTGTGAGAACTTCCCGATACATGAAGAATTATTGTTTTCAATAGCTTGCATAGTGATAACAAGGAACAGCTATGCAACCCTTTCCTTGTGGAGGTCACACACTGTGAAGACATCAGGCCCTAGAATCAGCTCAAGCCCTCCACACTGCCGCACCTTTCAAGGATCTCAGCTCAAGTTTCCCTTCATACCATTCTGTTAGGTGTGGGCAGGGTCATCTACACCCCCCACACTGAGAAGCCCCTAAAAGAGCTCGGTCTTGACACTCATAAACCCACCAAATTTCATTCTGTCCAGTATGCTTATAAGCTTGCTTGCACCAGACGCACTCTTGAGGACACTTTTCTCGACTGTTGTCACCGAGATCAGGTCAAGGGGTACTGCTAGTAACCCTCCCCTGACTCCTCTTCTTCTCCTATTTTTTTTCCAGCATCTGACACTTCAACGTTTTGGAGTTCGTGTGCATGACTCTGCATGCTTGCTTCACATAGAGCAACAGTGCGTATGTTTCAGCAGTTGACACTTATGAACTCAGCTTATGGCTTTGTTTCCACTTTCAGTTGTCATTCACACAAGTTTGGTTCCAGGCATCTCTTTGCTTCAGCTAAGCTGCCTTTGTAGGCAGGTACAGCTATGTAACCCTACCGTTTCCTATCTTCTTCTCTTGGTGGAGAGGATATGAGGTGCCTTGGCCATAGGTATCCTCTGTTTCTTAATTGATGTGGGGAGTGCTTTTCACTGCATTTCAGCTAAGCTGCCCCACGCAGGCAGGTACATTTTTGTAACCCTTCCTTTTCCTTTTCTTTCCACTGCATTCATAGTCTTGGTGGGGCCCAGTCATTGCTAGACCTCTGATGGCAAAATTTTCAAAAAATGGGATGACGCAATACAGGGTCTGAGGAGGAGGAAGGCTCTTCCCTATCCTCAGTTGGTGTGCTCAGTAATATTTTTTTTACACATCACAGTGTGTAAGTTCAGGTGGATGCAACGAGAGTTGAATCCTGTCAATAGAGATTAGGCAAAACAGACAGAGCCAAAGACACAAGGCGCAGTCACACCATGTTAGAGAAATGATAAGAGCACCGGCAATAGAATTTTAGCAATATCTTAGATTAGAGGAAGGGAGGCGTGTGTTTTAAATATATGCTTATGAGAGAGGCGTGAGAGCTTTTCCAGTCTCTTTGTGGCTTTTTCTCATGCACTGCATCTCAATGCAAGCGCGAAAGCTCCTCGACTCTCCTTGTGACCTCCTCTAATGTGTAGCTCGGCCCCATCAATGAAATGACCTGCAAGCGTGCATTGTGAGGTGAAATGGCCTTTCAACCAGCGGTAATGCATGAAGGCAAAATATTGCTGCTTCCAGAGACGCAGGATATGGGTAACATCCTCCAACTGACGTTTTAACATTTTGCCAAAACATGAAGGCAAAAGATCAATGCTTCCATAGATGTAAAATATTACTGCTTTCATAGAAGCAGGATACGGGTCAAAATCCTTCAATCTGGGTGGACCATCGCTAGCTTGCTAGTTAGGGAACCTTCCCTAAATGCACGCGTCCTTTTAGTTTGCGTAGACTTTTCCTTTATTTTCTCCAATTGACGCAGGAAACGGGCCATATACTGTGGCCCACAAGCTGGGAATTATGTTACCGTAGGAACTTTACAATTTTGCGAATAATTAAATGAATAATCAAATAATTATAAGACCCTCTCGCGAACTGGAAATTTTGATATATTAAAATTGAGGGGGACCTCGCGAAATTATAGCAAGCATTTTAAAATGGAGGCCCATCCTGGCAGGGACGAAGTTCTCAAGCTTTATACATGGCTTTCAGAGGCCCTGCACTGAGGAGGATGGCCCCGTGCTCAGTATCAAGCAAATCACAAGAGGTGCAAGCAGGGATGCAGCAGCAGCAGCAGCAGCAGCAACATGGAGCTGAATATGGAGCACAGGCTGCGAGAGCCAATGCCTAGAAGTCAGGCCGTGCGTGGGTCCAGCAACGCGCCCTGCACCTGCCCCCTAAGAGGCAGGTGGAGGCCTAGTGCAAGCACTCATGATGCTGCTCGCACGATGCTGCTTGCCAGCAAGCGCCACCAGAGCCAGAAAGGCAGCAAGCTTGTCCTTCTCCAGCTGTCAGCCCATAGCAGCAAAGGCAGCAGAGCAGCAGGTTTGGGTGCGCGTGGAAGTAGGTTGGCACTGATGGAAGTAGGTTGGCACTGATAGAAGTAGGCTGGCACTGATTGTGGCAGCAATTTTAAGGGGGACTCGGGGAGGTTCAGCAATGAAAGTAGAGATGTGTGCAGGCCTGGATTGATTTGCTGATCGAGTTGTTGTTCTTGTGGATTCGCTGCCAAAAAGCGTGGAAAACAGTGGAAGTTTGTAATTAAGGCCCCGGTCACACTAGGCTAAGTTGGAGTCCAAGTTGTTTTTTTTTCTTCAAAATTTCCAAAGCAGCTTTTTGGTGTTTGCAGGTTGCAGGACATTAAAAAAAGCCCAAAAGTTCAATCCATTTGCGAAAAGTCCATCTGACTGGGTTTCTATTTTAAGTGAAAAATCGCGGACCCAACTTGGAGTTGGACTTGAAGGTCGGTCACACTGGGAAGTTTGCTCCGGTCAAGTCAAGTTGAAGGAAAATCGGATAGTTTACCATAGACTTACTTGTGGAGCACAGCCACGAACAGAACGACTCAGGGTGCGAGGAGCCTGGCCTCCGTGCAATGTTTCTGCCCTTCACTCTGGCGCTTCATGGCTCAGCACCCCCACTACCAGCTTTTTCATGCTGAAAGGAGAAGTTTAAAATAAAAAGACACAAGACCAGTGTGCAGGACAGGGGGAGGTCAGTGTCACTTGCATGCAAACCAATTCCTGCGAACATCCTGCTGCATGCGTTGCACCCATCCATCATGCTCCTTCTGGCTAGCCAATGCCATGTTGTCACTGCTGGTGCACAGATTTGAGCTACTAAGCCGGATAATGCTGGTCAAACCGAAGTCATGCGTAGATGGGGTCCCCCCCTGCGCGCGCTGCCATTCTCTGCTGCCAATCTCTGCTGCTGCTTGCCTTTTCTGCTGCTGCATGCAAGCAGGCAAGCCTACCCAAGGCTAGTAAGGTGCTGCTGATGAGCTGCTGCAGTGCAATCCTGCTCCATCTCCCTCCGTAGCTCCCTCTGCAGCTCCCGGAGAGGGAGCAAATCCTCCAATGCAGCGCATCCGTATCTCCTGCTTGGTCCTCGTTTGTTTCTCCATCAATTTACGGTAAAAATCATGAAAGAAACTGCTTCCAATGATGGTATGTTTGACAGGAATTTTTTCTCGCGCATTCTCTATTTTCTACGGCTTGCGGGGGTCCCTCCGCCCTCCCTGGCCGAGTCTGGGAGAAGGGCACACCCAACTTGGAAACCCAGTTGGCCGCCCCCCCCCAAATTGGAAAATGCCAACTCGGGCCCCAACTCGGACCCCAACTTGAGCGGTCACACACAACCAAGTTGGCCCCCCCCCAACTTGGACCCCAACTTCCCTTGTGTGGCCAGGGCCTAAATAATTGTTTGGAGGGCCTCGCGAAGTGGTAAAGTTTGCAAAGAATATCATTAATTAAATCATAAATCATTTATCAAAACTCGCAAAAATCTAGGGTAGCAAAATCAAAGGGTTCCTACGGTATATGATTCATATCATATATGTACCCACGTGCCCAACCCTAACCCATGGCAAAGTCAAAGGCAAGTGTGGTTTGTACACCAAATATCAGTCACAGCCCAGTGCTTCCAAATTGGCCAAATGACCAGGGCCGTCTTGGTCAGACTAAAAGGGTTGCCAGTAGGTTAAATAAGGGGGGGCTGCCTGATGCTTGGTTGGGCCTCCAAGAGGCAGAAATTCCGTCTTGGTCAGACAAAAAGGGCTGCCAGTAGGTTAAATATGGGGGGGCTGCCTGATGCTTGGTTGGGACTCAAAGAGGCAGAAATTCCGGGGGTGCATGCGCAGCAGCACTGGTTTGCATGAAGCGCTAAAGTCATGCATACTTGACAGCATCCATTTGCTTGAATCTCTAAAAGTCATGCATACTCGACAGCGTCCACTTGCTTGAGGCTCTAAAAGTCATGCATACTCGACAGCATCCATTTGCTTGAATCTCTAAAGTTCACGACCCGCCACACCCTGGGCACCTCCCGGCACAAACTGAGTATGCAGAGTTGCTCAGGGGAGCCCAGGCACCTCCCGGCACAAACTGAGTATGCAGAGTTGCTCAGGGGAGCCCAGGCACCTCCCGGCACAAACTGAGTGTGCAGAGTTGCTCAGGGGAGCCCAGACGAAAGTCCTGCATACTGAAGATTGGCTGGTTGCAGCGGGGCATGAACTCAAACCTGCTTGGCTGACCTGACTTAAAAGTTCTAAAATTCACGACTTGCCACACAAGGAAACAGACCGCTGTCTTTATTGCAATTTTGATACTCAATTTTGGCTCACATGCCTCACTCATTTGCTCATACCTTTGACCAATCATATTTACAAGATCCGGTTCACACACACACACACACACACACACCTACCTACCTTCTCAGCATGTGGTGCACTTAAGTCCAAGAAGGACTCGATGAGGTCTCCATCCACAAAGCCTCGGCTCTCCGACACTTTGCGCTCGCTGCGGAATGCGCGGAAGTCTGCGTGGTCCAGGCCACCTACGCCTCGAATCACCTTACGCAGTGCATCCTGCATGTGTGTGCATCCTGCATGTGTGTGCATCCTGCATGTGTGTGCATCCTGCATGCGTGTGCATCCTGCATGCGTGTGCATCCTGCATGCGTGTGCATCCTGCATGCGTGTGCATCCTGCATGCGTGTGCATCCTGCATGCGTGTGCACCCTGCATGTGTGTGCATCCTGCATGTGTACATGCGTGTGCGTGTCTTTAAACCATTCTCTCTCTCTCTCTCTCTCTCTCTCTCTCTCTCTCGCGCTCTCTCTCTCTCTCTCTCTCTCTCTCTCTCTCTCTCTCTCTCTCTCTCTCTCTTTCGCTCACGCACACACCCTGTGGTATTTGCACCCAACAATAAATGAAACAGATGAGGTGCATCAGGGAATACGCTGCTTGCATTTCCATCTCGAGATTAGGTGCATCGAGATTAGGTGCATTTCCATCTCGAGATTAGGTGCATCAGGGAACACGTTGCTTGCATTTCCAGCTCGAGAGAGGCTCTGTTCTGCCACTGGTCATTGCAGATTTTGTGCTTGAACCATTACTTAAACAAAGCACACCACCATTCATGGAGCCAGTGCACACCTTGTGCTTTCCCTCAATCTCTGTATTTCACAAATATGCACACACGCGCGCGCACACACACAACACAACACACACAGCACAGACCTGCAGGCGGCTGAGGAACTCGAAGAGTGCCGGTGGCAAGGAAGCAAGAACGCCAATGGTGCCGTTGGTGGAGCCATATAGCAAGGTAGGGATGTTGGCAAGCTCGCTGCAAAAAAAAGTTAGCAAGACAGCAGACAATTATGCACTCTGCCAGAACACCAGGGTTGCAGGGATTGATATTTGTTTGAGTTTTTGGAGCATTGATTGATATATTTGTATGTATGCTTCACAGCTGCATGACCAGCAGTGCAGGTACGCGTTGTTGCCCCACAGGCGCATGATTCACGGGTGTGCACGTGTGTGTATGTGCGTGCGTGCGCTCTCTTCCACTTGTGCGTTTATGTATGTACATACATACACCGTATTTTCCATTTTTTTGCAGGGAAATTGTAAGATGTATAGCGTACACATGTGGCCAACACTTTTCATGCCAAGTGTATGATGCAGGTATGCATGCCCCACAGGCGCGTGACCTCCTACACAGCAAGACGAGTGTGGTTTTCTGTGGAGAGACACCTCACAAGAGCAGAACATCCGTTAGGCAAGCACTTGATGAAAGGCCAATGGATCAAAGATGAATTGGAGGGAAAGCACAAAAAGATGGCCAAGAGTTCAAGGTAAATTAGATGCATGACACAGGAACACCAAAACATGCACACCCAGGAGCAAAGCTTCATTCCAGTTCAAAGCGAGAGACTCGACACGAGCATGTGATATTGCCTGCCATATGGACAACCCTGCATGGCAGGCACATGGCCAAAGACCCAGGTTTGGTTTGACCCTGCCAAGCTTCTTCAATCATTGTTGACAAACAGTTCTTCAACGTGAGTGCTTCTTGGGCTGCTTTCCTTTTCTTACACACATTTGTGGCAGGTGCAAGACCGCTCATCCTGCCAAGCGGGTTATGTTCCCTGCCACTTTCAGACTGCATGGGCCCCTCTTTTACTTATTCATTCTTTCCTTACAAACCTGTCTGGCAGGCGCATGACCATGAACCCCTCTTTTACTTATTCATTCTTTCCTTACAAACCTGTCTGGCAGGCGCATGACCATGAACCCCTCTTTTACTTATTCATTCTTTCCTTACAAACCTGTCTGGCAGGCGCATGACCATGAACCCCTCTTTTACTTATTCATTTTTTCCTTACAAACCTGTCTGGCAGGCGCATGACCAAAGACCCTGCTCTGAAGCGGTTTATGTTTTCTGCCAGGTTGTACTCCCCTACAACCTGCAACCAGCAAAAGATAGGACTGTGAGCGCTAGCAAATTGATCAGCGTTCTGGCCATGTTCTGGAACACACTCCCAACAGCAGGAAGGCAAGTAAAAGCTCTGGGTCAACCTGAAGCAGGTGTTACCTGTCCTTGTTTGGCTTTCTTTCAATTGTGAATATTTCAATTGGGAATACTTCAATATTTCAATTGTGAATATTTCATCATGAGTGTGTTCTTAAGAAGCCAAACAAGCAAATGTCCTTAAAAGCCTTGCATCAACTGTACCACAGAGCACCTACTTCAAGTTTCTGGCGCTCTTCGTCCGTAGTTGCATCCGCATTCTTGCGGACCACAAACACGTTTCCACTGCAAAACAACAAAACAGACGCGGGTGTAAGCAAGCAGAAACATAGAATAATGTCATAGAATAATGTTAACTCCACAGTGTGCCTCATCCAAGCTAAGGCAAAAGAAAGGATGAGAGAAAAAAACCTATTGTGCCTGATCCAAGCCAGAGCGAGAGGAAAAAGACATGCTGTGCCTCATCCAAGCTAACACAAAAGGAGAAATGAGATAAGACGTCCTTGTGCTGAAAAAGCCGATATTACAATGAAGGAAGTAAGTCAGTGACACTCATTGAAGGATCACGCAAATGTTAAGGTCTGGCAGATCGATTGTCAGGACTTGCTTGTTCCAAACTCCTATCGGCGAACAGGCTATGTGCATTGCATTTCGGGGAACAGATGGGTCATGACACTCTTTGCATAAATGGATCTCACATTTGCATGCTCCTTACATGAATGAACCTTGCATAATTGAATCTGACACTTGTATGCTCCTTGCATAAATGGATCTTTCACGGATGACTCATGACACTCTTTACATAAAATTGAATACCTGCCTTGCACCGTCATAGGTTTGCCCTACTCAGAAGGAGCTGACAAACACAAAATCTCGGAAGCCAGGTTGCCAAGAAGCACTTACCAAATCTCGGAAGCCAGGTAAGTATCATCATTCAGCATCTCAATTGCCATGCACCAATTACTGTTGTAGTCCTGCAAGCAAAATGAAGACCAGTTAGGCTTTAGACATTACCTGAAGATTGGCTACAGCTCAGTCTTCGACACTAAGTGAATGACGATTAGTACAATCAATGAAGCTGTGCAAAAGGTTGATGCAATGAAGACAATCAAAGCAATGAAAAATTGATAGTGCGTGAAGCTTGAGCATACTGATGGGGACAACCTTAGTCAGCCTTAGATATTGAGAGAATAGCTAGGGCACAAGCACCACCCACTCTGGTGGTCGTGGTAAGGTGGAAGCATTGGTGGTAGTGGAGGTTTTATATGTCTCATATGCACAAGTAAAAGCTCAATGTGCCCTGCAAATGCAAAAGCAAAGGCTCAATGTGCCTGCAAATGCAGGAGCAAAGGCCCAATCTGTCTGCAAATGCAGAAGCAAAGGCTTAATGTGTCTGCAAATGCAAAAGCAAAGGCTCATGTCTTTGAAGGCCCGATGTGTCTGCACATGCAAAAGCAAAGGCGCAATGTGTCTGCAAGGCTAAATGTGTCTGCAAATGCAAAAGCAAAGGCTGAATGTGCCTGGGGGCTTCTGCCGTGGACTGTTTTCCTTAACAGCCCTCCAAGTCCTTTATGGAGCAAGTGATCCGGGCTCAATGTGCCTGGGGCACCTGCAGTGGACTGTTACCTCAGCAGCTTTTACACCCCTCCACGTCCTTTTTGGAGCAAAATGATTTGGGCTTAATGTGCCTGGGGCACCTGCGGTGGATTGTTACCTCAACAGCCTTTACACCCCTCCACGTCCTTTTTGGAGTAATGTGATTTGGGCTCAATGTGCCTGGGGCACCTGCAGTGGACTGTTACCTCAGCAGCCTTTACACCCCTTCACGTCCTTTTTGGAGCAAAATGATTTGGGCTTAATGTGCCTGGGGCACCTGCGGTGGATTGTTACCTCAACAGCCTTTACACCCCTCCACGTCCTTTTTGGAGCAAAGTGATTTGGGCTCAATGTGCCTGGGGCACCTGCAGTGGACTGTTACCTCAGCAGCCTTTACACCCCTCCACGTCCTTTTTGGAGCAAAATGATTTGGGCTTAATGTGCCTGGGGCACCTGCGGTGGATTGTTACCTCGACAGCCTTTACACCCCTCCACGTCCTTTTTGGAGCAAAATGATTTGGGCTTAATGTGCCTGGGGCACCTGCGGTGGATTGTTACCTCAACAGCCTTTACACCCCTCCACGTCCTTTTTGGAGCAAAGTGATTTGGGCTCAATGTGCCTGGGGCACCTGCAGTGGACTGTTACCTCAGCAGCCTTTACACCCCTTCACGTCCTTTTTGGAGCAAAATGATTTGGGCTTAATGTGCCTGGGGCACCTGCGGTGGATTGTTACCTCAACAGCCTTTACACCCCTCCACGTCCTTTTTGGAGCAAAATGATTTGGGCTCAATGTGCCTGGGGCACCTGCAGTGGACTGGTACCTCAACAGCCTTTGCACCCCTCTAAGTCCTTTTTGGAGCAATGTGATTCTGGTTCACAGTGCCAGGGGCGGTGGACTGCTGCTTTGACAGCCTTTACACCCCCCTCTGGCCTTTTTGGAGCAGTGATTTGGAACTGCAATGCAACCTTACGTCATCACGACCACAGCTGGTAGCGGTCCTATGACACCGCAGCCTTAGCTCCTCATGATGTTTCTGATTGGCTTCTCGTGACCAGCCATAACAGCACTGTGAGCTTGCACCATGAGAGGCATGCTGATGTATGCAACAGCACACATGCATTTGAGCACCTTTTGTGGCTGCCGAGTACTGAGCTGCAATCACTGGTCAGATGCTCACCTCCTTTGCATTTGGGCTCCTGCTGGTGAGTTTATTAGGTGCCAGGATGCAGCGAGCCTTTTGCAGAAACCTTGGCCAAACCAGCAAACCACCTTCCAAACAAGTGAGCCAGGTGCTTTGCTAGTTCGAGTTGGCATAACACATAATCGAGAGACCACTGAATAACACATCTTTTTTTGCGACTCACTGATGCTCGCAGCTCCAAAGCCCCCTCCTCCGGTTTGTACAGCAGCAAGGACATGCTGCGCATCAAATCCCCCACTAGGATGTGGTCTCCTCTGCACGGCACACATGCCAATTTGGGTGCATCAGAAGGGCACAAAGGGAAGGGGGTTCAGACGCAGCTGCACAGTTCCAAGGACATGCTGCTCAGCACGTCTCCTACTATAGGATGTGGCCTCCTCTGCACGGCACACATGCCAATTTGGGTGCATTGGAAGGGCACAACAAGAAGATGGCTCCAGGGGCAGCTTAAAAGTAGCAAGGGCATGCTGTGAATCAGG
The DNA here is from genome assembly GCA_914767535.2 of Dunaliella primolecta. Taxonomy (NCBI): domain Eukaryota; kingdom Viridiplantae; phylum Chlorophyta; class Chlorophyceae; order Chlamydomonadales; family Dunaliellaceae; genus Dunaliella; species Dunaliella primolecta. The sequence continues at coordinate 1,680,353 of OU611765.1, forward strand.
CCCTACACTAGGATGAGGCCGCCTCTGCAAAGCACACATGCCAATTTGGGTGCATCAGAAGGGCACAAAGGGTCAGACACAGCTGTACAGTTCCAAGGGCGTGCTGTGAATGAGGCCCTACACTAGGATGAGGCCGCCTCTGCACAGCACACATGCAAGCATGGAACATCACAGGGTCCAGCAGGGCTATGGAGGAGGACTTTCTCATAATCAGTCGTCAAACCAATCCTTTACCATACCATTCCATGCATCTGTGCTTTTCACATTCAGTAAAAGCACATGTCTGCACAAGACACAAACTGTGAAACATAGCTCATGATGTGGTGTGAGCTTGAATGCTCAAAGGGGGTAGGACAGGGGGAGGGTGAAATAAACATAGATGTCCGAACCAATCCCCATCTTGTCAACATGTTAAAGCAGTACTGAAAAACAGACCACTGCCAAAGCAACGGGTGGTCTAGTTGGGTGAATTTCAAGTGGGTGCTTGATGTGGGTGCTTGAAGTGATTGCTTGCTGCAAGTGCCTCATGTGGATGCTTGAAAAGACCTGTGTGAATGCTCAATGTGAGTGCCTCATTCGGACTCCTGATGTGGATGCTTGACGAGAGTTCTTGATGTGGATGCCTCATGCGGACTCCTGATGTGAGTGCTCAATGTGGATGCCTCATGCGGACTCCTGATGTAGGCTCCTGATGTGGATGCTTGATGAGAGTTCTTGATGTGGATGCCTCATGCGGACTCCTGATGTGGATGCTTGACGAGAGTTCTTGATGTGGATGCCTCGTGCGAACTCCTGATGTAAATGCTTGACGAGAGTTCTTGATGAGAGTGCTTCATGCGGGTGCTTGGTGTGGACGCTTGACAAGAGTGGTTGCACTCGATGTAAATGCCTAATGCAGATGCTTGATGTGGTTGCTTGGTAAGAATGCTTCATGTAGTTGCTCAGTGCGTGTGCCTTGCTGACATACGGCTGCCAAAACACACCTTGCTGCTAAATGTAAGGCCAAGACATTGATGGTGGTTTTGCACTCCGGCTGCAGCTCCCTGGCGCCATCGGACCGCTGCACCCACCTGCAGGCAAATCAAAACACCAAAGAAACACACGACTCCTTTTAAGTTTTGAAAATCAGCTGCGGCTGCAGCCCCTGGCGCCATCAGACCGCTGCGCCCACCTGCAGGCAAATCAAAGCACCAAAGAAATACAGAACTTTCACGTTTTGAAAAACAGCTGCGGCTGCAGCCCCTGGCGCCATCAGACCGCTGCGCCCACCTGCAGGCAAATCAAAGCACCAAAGAAATACAGAACTTTCACGTTTTGAAAAACAGCTGCGGCTGCAGCCCCCTTATATCATCAGACCGCGGCGCCCACCTGCAGACAAAAGCAAGTACAAGCTCTTGGTTTGAAATATCTGCAATGGCTGCAGCTCCCTGGCGCCATCAACCTGCCACACCCACTTGCATATAAGTGAAACAAAGAGAGAAAGCGATGCAGATGCAGCTCATCAATCCAGGATCAACTGTAGAGGTATCCTGTCCACTCAAGACCCTAGCTCAACAGGCCGTAAATGAAGGTGAACAAAAAGTGGATAGGCGGCACGCAGTCAAGGAACCTGTGATGAATTACCATCACCACTTATTTCATGAATTCCCCCCCCCTTTTTGCTTCAAGCATTTCAGTGGGTCCATGGAGAAGCTCACACTGCTCTCCCTGCGTCAGGTGGGGTGCAGAAAATCAAGGGATTGTTTGCATGCGGCAAGTCACACGCCCTCAGCATACGCCACAAAGAGGGAGTTATTTGACAGTGGAAGGAATAGGCTTTGCTGAGAATCCTCTGCCGGTGGAAGGGATGGGCTTTGCTGGGAGTCTTTCGACAGTGGAAGGAAGAGGCATTGCCGAGACTGGCCAGTGTGCATGAGAGAGGAGACTTCAAAGCCAGCACGGCATCAACCACACCATGAGAAGAGGAGTCTTACAAACCCTAACCTTTTTAGCCATGCCTCTGCCCCGTGGAACAAGAAGAAGAAAGAAGAAAGGGTGTGAACATAGCAGATGAGTACTGGCCAACCTCGACTGACAAGCCAATGAAACAGAGACTGGACACGAAAGGAAAAGAAAAAAGGTTTACAGTCTACATCAGCCAAAAGGGCGCATGCATCAATGAGGGGTTCCCTAACTAGACTGGACATGAATTTCAAAGCTCCGCCTTTTTTCTCTGTTTCAGAAAGAAAGCCGCCTACTCTACAACCTCAGTCATTTCGATGACTTTTGGGAGCTGTACAGCCTTCATCACTGAAGAATGCTCCCTGAACCTCCATCACCACGATGATGAATAGGGTTTTTTCTCACTGCCTACATAGTACTTACCTGCTTTCCAAAAATGTTGTCTTACAATCATAAACACCAGGCACACATTAAACTTGCAGGGTTCTTTTGGTAGGGGAATTACTGGGGGCGAGGCAGTGCAAGGCAGGAGGAGGAGAGTCCGAGCCCACAGGCGTGTGGCTGAGAACCCGCCAGGCCCTCACTACTTCACCTCCCATTGGCTCCTAGCTTGTTTTAGGCTAGGCCTGTGAGCCTCAGCAGCAAGGCCCTAGCTAGCTTGCTTGTTAGGGACCATTTCAATAATTCCACAAGCGGACCTGGCTTGCACATAATTCCTGTTGTCCCATGTTTTCCCTTCCCTAAAAAGGTCAATCTTATTGTAAACGAGCCATCACTGTGGTTGCCTCATGTAAAACTGTGCACGTTGATGCACCAGCATGGCTTGATCAGCAGCACCCTCACTTGTTCCTACAGACCTAGTAGATAGTAGACGACCTAAAAAATAATTGAGAGAAGGGCACAATCCAAGCTATCGATGCAGCTGGACAGCAGCCCTTTGAAAGCGGCCCTTCAAAAAGCAGCCCTTTGAAAAGCAGCCGTTTAAAATCCTACGCAAGGAAATGGAAGCAAGGCCTCAACATGTACAGCATTCTCAGCGGCACCCCCACCTGTGCTCTTGGAGCATGCTGTAGCAGCTGGACAGCGGCCATCTTGATCCGTGCGGCGATGATAGCAAGGTCTGTGTCAAAAAAACAAGATCAGCGACACTCCTACCAGCATGACAGCACCAGCGACACCCTCACCTGTGCAACTGGATTATGTTGTTGCAGAGAAGGACAGTTGCCATTCTGACCCACGGTTGTGTCTGAAATAGAAGACCAGCAACACTCCTTCCAGAAAAACACTCACCTGTGCAACTGGATCACATTGTTGCAGCTGGACAGCAGCCGTCCTTGCTGGAAAGGCAGCACCTGGTACACGGACCCCCTCACTTCCTTCTCTGCCACCAAGCGCAGCTGCGCACAGCGACACGCAAGGCACAGCAGGTACAGGTTTTCAGGTGGTTCAAACACAAAGCCCCCTCACTTCCTTTTCAGTCACCGAGCGCAGATGCGCAAAGCAACACAAAGGGCGCAGCAGGTTCAGGTTTCCAGGGGTTTTGAACAAAATCCCCCTCACTTCCTTCTCTGCCATCAACTGCAGCTGCGCACAACACAGCACAAGCCACAGCAGGTACAGGTTTTCAGGTGGTCTAAACACAAAGGCCCCCTCACTTCCTTGTCTGCCACCAAGCGCAACAAGCAAACCGCGGCGTCTGTGGCGCAGGCTCGCATGTGTGTTGCCTGAAGCACTCTATGCATCTGGATGGATGTGCGACATGCACGGAAAAGGAGAGGGAAAAGTCCAGTGCAAGGGTGCAGCATTGTGCCTTCCACCTATATCAAACACACAGGTGAAGGTTCATGTTCATTTTCTAGCTTGCATCACAAAGCTCCCAACCTACAACCCATCCCCTTGCTGGATGGCTGCTTGGGCATGCAAACCCTGGCACAGTCCAATTGAAGCTCAATCATTGTCAGTCATTTTTGAGAAGAATGCTTTTGGAAACAGATATCTGTGTAAGCCGTGCCGTTTTTCACAGTTGTACACCCCCAATCTTGCTTCTGTTCCAGCAGAGAGTAGCAATTGAGTGCTTTTAGGGTTTCCAAACCACAGCCTGCTATTCCAAAGGAGCATACCACACTTTCCCAAACCACAGCCCCCTATGTCACTCCAAAGGAGCGTGCTACACTTTTCAAAAGCGCAGCCTGTTATTCCAAAAGCAATCAGTCATTTCTGAGAAGAATACTTTTGGAAACAGATATCTGTGTAAGCCGTGACGTTTTTTACAGTTGCAAACCCCCAATCTTGCTTCTGTTCCAGCAGAGAGTAGCAATTGAGTGCCTGTAGGATTTTCAAGCCACAGCCTGCTATTCCCAAGGAGCATACCACACTTTCCCAAACCACAGCCCCCTATGTCATTCCGGAGGAGCGCACCATGCACGGAAGTCATTACATGATCCTACATGAGGCCAGCAAAGTTCTGACGCCCTTCCACCGGCCACAGCACGCCTGATGCTGTCCCACACCACGCACCTTGTTGTCATCATACAGCAGCACCATGATGCGTCCCTTTGTGGGCTCTGGCTCGTCAGGCAAGCACAAGCTGGTGCCCACCTATAGTCACTCATGCACGTGCAACATGGGTACATGTTAGCTTGTGCTAACCGGTTGCTCGCGGACATTTGCACACCCATTCTGATGGCACATGCATCTGAGGGCAGGCACATGCATTTCCAGGGCATACGCATCTGAGGGCACACGTATCTGAGGGCACACGTATCTGAGGGCAAATGCATTCTGAGGGCACATGTATCTGAGGGCACATGCCCAGGCAGAATCCTGAGGGCAAATGTTTTCTGAAGGTACATGTATCTTGAGGGCTTATCCTGCAGCTGTCAGAGGCCGTTACAGTTCTGCAGCGCACGATACACCTTTAAGGCTTAGCAGGAGGTACTTGCTAGCGTCTGCGTGCAGGCGTAGGATGCTTCAGTTGAACACAAGCAGGCATGCGTCCAGCTGGAATGCAGTCTCTGGTGCTTGAGAGCAAGCTTTAGCAAAAGTGAAATGTGATGGACACTCAGGGAAAGATCAGGGAAAGCAGAGCCACAGGCACTGTCGAGCTGTAATGCAGCCCTGATCAACTCTGCATGGACACACACACACACGCGCGCACATGTACACACACACACACACACATCCTGCGGACTGCAACTATATGCACCGTCCAGTAGATGCCAGTGCACCGCATGCAAAAGTGTGCATACGCTTGCGAAAGCGAATGCTGCACATGGGTACATGCGAGAGCACACTTTGCAAATGTGCCTCATGCGAGCACGCTATCCAAATGTACATATGCACACTATCCAAATGTGTATGTGCACACTATCCAAATGGACATATGCATACTATCCAAGTGTACATATGCGGCGTATATGTATATATACAGATATCTGAAGCCATCTGTCACATTCTCTTCCTGTCAGAACTGCAGCAAGCATCCCATGAAGGCTTGCCATTGAGAGACCTACTTTGCACCATCATCATTGAATCATCGATGTGAAACAAAGGAGAGCTAGCTGAAAAGTGCAGCACAGTCCAACCAGTGACAAAGACACAAAATCTGGGACAGGCACACATTGTCTGCTCATACTTGGCCATCGGACCATCAGCCATGAAAGAGGAACGAGGTATGAGAAGCAGTCGGAAGAGGATTGGCAGAAAGCTGACCAACAGTTCACCACCACCGTACCCACTCACCACATAGTAGGTGGCTGGGTCATCACCCAGCTTTGTGCTCGTGATGGATTGGCACATTTCGTTCACATTCAGCTGCATCGATGCTACTATGTCCATGCCAGCATCCCCTATAATGCGCACGTAGTTGGTTTCGTCCTCCAGGCCCTGCAAGGTGCATGGCATAGCAAAAGCAGAGGAGCCTAGTGTAAGGCCCTGCAAGGTGCATGGCATAGCAAAAACAAAAGAGCCTAGTGTAAGGCCCTGCAAGGTGCATGGCATAGCAAAAGCAGAGGAGCCTAGTGTAAGGCCCTGTAAGGTGCATGGCATAGCAAAAACAAAAGAGCCTAGTGTAAGGCCCTGCAAGGTGCATGGCATAGCAAAAACAAAAGAGCCGAGTGTAAGGCCCTGTAAGGTGCATGGCATAGCAAAAACAAAAGAGCCTAGTGTAAGGCCCTGCAAGGTGCATGCGGTGGCGAAAACAAGAAGAGCCTATTGTAAGACAATGCATGCATGGTGTTTGCATTGGCAGAAACAGAGGAGCCTATTGTAAGACAATGCAAGCATGGTGTTTGCAGTGGCAAAAACAGAGGAGCCTATTGTAAGACAATGCAAGCATGGTGGATGCAAGCAGCGCAGATGCCACTGCATCCATGCGGCCATCCAATCCATCCATGCATTCTTGTCCTCCAGGCCCTGTAAGTGGTGTAAAAGAGGTCCATGTGGATGCTGCTTGGTAGGCCGCAGGGTGCTGATATGGAAGGTCAGTCGGGCCTTAGCAGACAAGTCTCTTTGCTATTTTTCGCTTGTGGGGCTTGAAGAGTGCTGCATGCCCTGCATGCGCCAAATGATTGCTTTGCGAGCAGCTTCCAAGTTCGTACCAGTGGGCAAAAGCATGCCACTTTCGTATGTTGGCCTGAAGAGTGCTGCATGCCCTGCATGCGCCACAAGAGTGCTTTGCGAGCAGCTTCCAAGTTTGTACCAGTGGGCATAAGCATGCCACTTTTGTATGTGGGGCCTGAGGAGTGCTGTATGCCCTGCATATGCCATATGAGTGCTTTGCGAGCAGCTTCCAAGTTTGAACCAGTGGGCACAAGTATCCCACTTTTGTATGTTGGCCTGAGGAGTGAAGTATGCCCTGCATGCGCCGTAAGGGTGTTTTGCGAGCAGCTTCCAAGTTTGACCAGTGGGCATTAGGGGTTCATAGTCTAAAAAGAGGCAGGAGCCAGCAAGCAAAGTAGGTCTCCTCACACTGCAAGATCATCCGCACACAATTTGTTCCGACTCAACTGCGTTGAGTGCAAGCAGATGACATACAGATGCGAAGGCACAACTCACAAAGTTGGCGATTGTGAGCACGCCAAAGGTGCGCGTCTCGGGCTGGTGCACGATCCTGCGCGGCTGCTCGTGCAGTGGGACCGATCGGACGTGCAACTTCTGGATCTCGTCCACTGTGCCAATGGTCAGCGAGTTCTCCTGCAGACACATACACACAGACAACGCAAGGATGTCATTCATCCTTTTTGGGACTCAATTCTGCTGACCGTTTTATTTTCATTGCAACCATTGTGCCTACTATGGACGCTGTGCTGACTTATACTAGGCATAATGCCCCCTCCCCCGTCTCTCCATCAGCCAGGCAGCTTTCACTGCTCCTCATAAGCACCAACAGCTGTGTGAAAGATGTGCACTTCCAATGTTCTTAGGAATGGGTCATACTTGGCTTAGAGATTTGCCGTACGTGCATAACCTTGACTTGTACTTACTTCTGCAGTACTCATATATAATTGTTGCTGCAAAAAAAACTTTAATACTTGCCAAGCACATACAATACGCATTTATATGTCAATTTTTGCCGCACGCGTATATACTCCAGAAACGTATGACCCATCCCTGAAGAATTGCACCTAATCGGAAAAAGGGTTGCTCTGCCCGACCATCTTGACACGCCCTCAATTAAATTTGGTCCTGTGCATTGCTCCTGCTAAGTTTTTGCAACCCTATGCCAGAGAGAAAGAACCGATGTGGCAAGATTCTCAGGTCGTGGCAGGGAAACACGACTGCAATTGACGGGTCTGGGTAAATAGCACATAAGTCTAAGGCAAAACAAGCATCACGTAGTTTGAGTGAGGCAGGAATGATCTCCACTCGAGGCAACTTTTCTGATACTCAAGGGGACACGGGAAGAGACAGCACGTTTTACATTCACAAATTCCAAGCCCCCAATTCATATGTGCCAATCATATCTTTCGTTATCCAAGCCACTGACTCATCCATGCCACATATGGTCTTGGAACCCTCCTCACCTTTGCAAGAGCCAAGGAGTCAGGGAAGGAGGCCGAGTTGAAGGAAGCCATGTGATTGACCTGCAGGGGGCGGATAGCAGAGCACAGACACAGAAGCGACTTCAAAAGTTAGAAAGCACATACAGACAGCGTCATGGATTTGAGCAGGACAGCAATAGAGTGTATGCTACGACAGTGAGCGCAAGTCCTGCAGCATACAATACCAGCTCAGCGGCATAGGAGTAAAGAAAATGGACTCTCAATCTAAGTAATTTGAGGGCCATTTGTTGCACATGCAAGGTGCCAATGAAGACGGCACCAAGGTTCCAAAAAATAGCATCTGTTCTACATGTCTTGAAACTGGTCAACACCATTCCTCACCATCCTTCCATCACCACTCCTCATCCCCGCATTCTTGTTCTGTCAAAAAAGTGCATTGCGTTGGTTGCCAAAGTGTCGGGCTCGTCCTGGAAAAACATGAGCAACTGCTTTACCGAACAACATCAACCATGCCTAACCTTCATTATATTTGGATCTCACGAGCTGTGCCGAGATGGGGTGCGCACCTCGTTTTCATTAAGATTGGAGAACATGAGCTTGCGGTTTGTGGAGTAGATAACAGTGGGCCGATCGCTGGCTGCAAACACACTTGAGGTGATTGAGGACGCGCTGCTGCTCCTGCCTCCACCGCTGGTGCCCCCATTCGCACTGCTGCTGTTGCTGCCTCCGCTCCTGAAGGGCCGCAGCAAGATGGGCTTGGTACCCAGCACCAGCTTCTTGCGCTCGCTGATGGCACCTATTTTGCAAGCACGCATTCAGACCAAATGAGGGACGTCGTTCAGAGCAAGAGAGAGGCCGCCTAAGTGCATGGCCTGCATGCCATACGCCAACATCTTGCGCTTGCTGATGGCGCCTGTTTGCAAGCAGGTATTCAGACCAAATGGGGGACACTTTACAGAGCAAGAGAGAGGCCGCCTGAGTGCATGGCCTGCATGCCATACGCCAACATCTTGCGCTTGCTGATGGCGCCTGTTTGCAAGCAGGTATTCAGACCAAATGGGGGACACTTTACAGAGCAAGAGAGAGGCTGCCTGAGTGCATGGCCTGCATACCATACGCCAACATCTTGCGCTTGCTGACGGCGTCTGTTCCCAAGAAAGCATCTGCTACAACACGTCAAGGAATCAAGCAGAGCAAGAGAAGAGGCTGTCGGCATAGACGGCCTGCAGGCCATACGTGCCACACACCGCCTCATTGTTAGATCAGCTCTGCGTAAAAACGGAACCTCCTCTTTGTGCCTGTTTTGGCAACTGTTAGCAGGCAGGCATCCAAAGTACACAGATCCAGGGTACATGGAGAAATTGACCCAGGTAACGTATGGATCAGGGTACATGGAGAGGCTGATCCTGGGTACACAGATCCAGGGTACATGGAGAATTTGATCCAGGGTACATGAAGAAGCTGATCCTGGGTTCAAAGATCCAGGGTACATGGAGAAATTGACCCAGGGGTTCAAAGATCCAGGGTACATGGAGAAATTGACCCAGGGGTTCAAAGATACAGGGTACATGGAGAAATTAACCCAGGGTACACAGATCCGAGGTACACAGAAAGATCAACCACATCAGCTAGCTCCAGCTCTGGACCTCTTTATCTTGACGCAACAATGCAGGCTTGTAAAAGGGGAGTTTCCGTTTTTCCAAAAGCTGTTAAAGGTTAAGTGTAGCAAGCAACAATGTATTGCAGACCTGACCCCTTTGGAATGTTAACCTTCATCAGATCTGGGCAGCGCCAAATCTCTGAAGGGCACTTCCACCACCTCATCTCTCTTTGCAAGGCCCTAGAGTGTTCAATCTGGTGGCTTAGTGCCACAGGCAACATTTGAGGTGTACGGTGAAAGGGCCAAGCAGCCTTTGCCATTCTTGATTCCATGGCAAATAGCATATCCAGGGAGGCATGTTGTCTGGTTTTGCTCCTTTAAGGCTTGCACCGAGACAAGATGCTTGTGTTGGCTTTGCAATCTGAAAGGCTGACAATTGCATGATCCCTCTCTCCTCTTCCCACCCACACCATCCATACCACACATACACACACCCTTCCCACATACACATGTGCTCATCAGAAAAATCACCTGTGGTGGTGTCCAGGTGCCAGTGGTGGAGCTGCCCATCGCCCAGCCCCAGCAGAAGGTAGGGCACGCCCTCAAAAGCTGCCAGCAACACACTGCATGTGTGGAAGGTCAATGAATTTTAAGATGGAACTCTAGAGTTAAGGTAGGCAAACATAGCACAATAAACCGCCCCAGCAGGATGTAGGGCACGCCCTAAAAAACCAACAGCAACACATTGCATGTGTGGAAGGTCGATAACTTTGGGGATGGATCCATAATCCATGACGATTAAAAAGCATGGAACACCTTGAGAAAGCACCAGCAAGACCCTGCATGCCGGGGGGGGGCATGGGTAAGGATGGATGTGTGCAGCAGCGGCGGCAGCAGCAGCAGTGGCAGGCAGAACATACCCTCAAAAGCAGCCAGCAAGACACTGCATGTTCACAAGGCCATGGAGAAGGATGGATGAGTGTGCATCAGCAGCAACAGGAGCAGCAGAGGGTGTTTCTCATTCCTCAAAACAGCCAGCAAAACAGTACACTTGCAGAAGGGTGGATGGGTGTGAGGCAGCAGCAGCAGCAGCAGCAGCAGCAGCAGCAGCAGTAGCAGGCACAGCATACCCCAAAAGTAGGAAGCAGCACACTGTACTTGGGCAACATCATGGGCACAAGCGGTAAATGTGCAGCAGCAGGAGCAGCAGCAGCAGCAGATTGAGCAAGCCCTCAAGGCAGCCAGCAATCACATGCATGGGATCAGCAATCGAATGAATGAGATCAGGCTTATCAGCCATAATTGCGCGCACAACAGAGGCAGCAGCTTTCAGCCCTCCACAACCAGGCTAGCAGTCAGTCGTTTTGACTAGAAGCCTTCTTTTCCTGTAACCAGTAACCTCTGCAACAAGCAGGAAGGACATGACATCGTTACTTATGGGCTTAGAGAGCCCTTACCAGCTGAAGGGCTCCAAACGCAGCCCTTTGAAACAACTGAATAGATAAGTGAGATGCAGCACTTATGGCATGGAGTGCGTTGCAAACAGACTCTCTGCAGGCTCCCTCAGCAAGGAAAAGCGCTTGCCTCTTGCCAGCTGCTCTCATTGTTGCCGTTGGCACAGACAGGCATTCTTTATTGGACAAGGACATGTATTCCTCTGTCTTGCACTGTATATGGACCCTCCGCTGACTCCCTGAGCAACACAAGGCGCTCCCCCATGTTGGAAAATCCAATCAATGGTATATCCCCCTTGCGGGAAACTCTTCCCCAACATATGTCAAGGGGCACACACACACACACACGTGCGCGCGCGCAGAAATACAGACTCAAACATACACATATACGCAAACACACACACATGCTTGTCCTTGCCTTCCACCTAGGCCTTGCCCATGCTGTTAGCCAACTCCGCATGGCCATTCTCAGCACTACTCTAGGCTTTGCCCCATGCCGCTTGCCAACTCCACACGCCAACACACGGTGCTACCAACTGATACATTTGCCGCTTTGTTCTGAAACAGTTTGTAGTGATGACGGGATTTGACTGCCCTACCTGCGAGGAATGACCTCCACTGAAAGTGCCTCCTTCACCCTTTGTGTCAGCGAGCTGTTGCCTTCCCCAACTGCGTACAGGTGCAGCTCCATGCTCCACGTGCCGACTGCCAAGAAGTGGCTGCGTTCCTGGTCATCTCCTGCAGCGGTGTGCATGCGTACGTTCATGCATGTTTGCGCACGCGCGCGCGAGTGCGTGCGTGTGTGTGTGCGTGCGCGTGCGCTCGTGTGTGTGAGCGCGTGCATTCATGCATGTTTGTGCACGTGCGTGCGTGCGTGCGCACGCGTTTGTGTGCGCGCGTGCGTGCATGTGCACACGTTTATGGGCCCTTGTCTTAGTGTTGCCATCAAGACTGCGCCATACGGTCCCCCTGCACTGGTGGCGTGCACTTTTGCCCTGCTGTGGCACAGGACTCAGAGCTCGCACCCAGCCTCATGTAGTGAATCACTTGCTCTTTTGGTCTTGCTTGACCAACGGTGATTGATCCTCTGGATTTTCTGTTGAATCCTCATTCAACATTCGCTGGTCATTTTCATGGGTCATGACACTTGTACATTATTCCATTCGTTTGTTGTTTGTACTCCTCGTACCTCCCATTAGCGCCCACAAAGAGAGCAAAGCACCCAAGTCAACCACACGCACAAATATAACCACTCACCAATGGGTGTCATGTCCATGCATGCAACCTCCTCCCCTAATTGCAGTGTGCTGCATTCTTGCAGAGATCCCTCAGACACAGACAGCAGGGAGATGTTGCCCCCACCACTGGAGACAGCAACCTGCATGCGCACACATGCATTTGCTTGATTTGAAAGCCTTTCGTGATGAAAGATAGCAGAAAAATACTGCTCATGCTGCTGGAGACTGCCACCTGCATGCACAGTTGCATGCACGATCTTCATCAAAACTTTCTGGGGTAAGCAAACCACAGAGGCGCTGCCCCTGTCGCTGGAGACTGCTATCTGCATATGTAGTTTCCCAATGGTACCCATCAAAACAACTGGGTTAATACATCATGGAAATGTTGGCCCCCCCATCTGCATGCCCCACAATCCAGTTATTTCAAGGCAGGTGCAGCACACAGTCGCTGCAGGAGGCCACTTGCAGGAGCTCACATTGATTGGCTTTTTTTCCTCAAGATTTTGGCTGGGGACATCACAGGGATGTAGATGCCCTGCCGCTGGATACTGCCACCTTCAAATATTCATTGGCTTTTATTAATGCATTTTTTGGAACATCACACAGATGCCATCCCCAATACCAGAGAGTGCCATTTGCAGGTGCGTGCGCGCATGCTTTTCCCATAGAAACCATACAACAACAAGAGTGCTTGCAAGCAGAAGTGTGCGCGCGTGCACACAAACACGAACTTAAGCCCCTAACATAAACACAAACACGCACACATACACATGCGCGCGCTTGCGCACACGCACACACACAAACACACACACACCTGGGTGGGGCTGCCTGTGGCCACGTTGATGGCCCCCCCTGAGCTGGGCTTCCACTCCGACACGAGGTGGCGGGAGTGGCAGTCGATGAGGCGCACACCAGATGCAGTGACCTACAAGGCATTGGAGGCGAGGGTAATGGTTTTTCCCTTTAGACATAGCCACCATCTTGAATCAGCTGGAGGAGCGGCAGCCAGTGAGGCGCACCCTGGAGGCAGTGACCTACAAGGCAGAGTAGACGAGGACCATTGGAGTCTTGCGCCTACAAGGCACAGCAGGTGCAGGCAGTTTGAGAACACCCCATGCAGAACAACCGCAAATCCTGAAGGGTCGACCACAGTTTTGGACCCTGTGGCAATGGATGCAGCTCACCCCATCAGCAAATTTCTTCAAGGAAAAGCAGGTGACAGCAATTAGGGCACTGCTCATGCACAACAGCTGCAGAGGTCCTGTGGGAGCTGGCAACAGTTCCAAACCCTGTGTCCTGTGTCCTGTGGGAGTGGCAACAGTTCCAAACCCTGTGGCAATCGATGAGGTGCACCCCAGCCGCAAATTCCTTCAAGGCAAAGCAGGCGACAGCGATTGCAGCACAACCAAAGAACAGCAAGCGCACATCCTGAGGAGGTTACCACAGTTTCGATTCCTGTGGCAGTGACTGAGGCTATGGCTTACCAAGAGGTCGCAAGCTGTCTGATCAGGATTGAGTGTTGCCTAGCGAGCATACTACACGTTTGCTTCAATCTCCATTTGTACAGCATCATCTCGTTTGCATATTTCGCGTCTCATTAAAAAGACACTCCCTTGGCACTTTGCTGCACACTTACTCTAACTGTGCTTCACCCATCCCTGGACTTTGGGGCATCATTCACGCACAACAGTTGTTTTTTATTACGTGTATTAAGTGTAACCAAGGTACTGGATTCCAAGGCGACCAATGAGGCGCACCCCCAAGAGGACATCCTGCTCCAGAAGAAAAGTCCAACTGGGTCTTGTAGTGGACAGCAAGCAACCTTGCGCTCGATGGTCTGCTTTAGATGGACTTGTGGTGCAGAGCAAGCAATGTTGCATTGGGGAGCAGGGCAAGCAATGTTGCATTGTGGTGCAGTGCAAGCACTAATGCATTGGATGGTCTGCTTTGGATGGTTTTGTGGCGCGGGACAAGCGACCCTGGAGGTCTGCGTTGGATGTGTGGCACTCACTGGGGGCAGTGGCTTTAGACAATTGAGAACGCAGGGAATGGAGACCAGGCTTTAGTGAGAATGCAGGAAATAAAGATGCAGAGAATAAAGACCAGGCTCTAGAAATGTGGCACAAGAGTATATGCTTGGCATTGTGGCAAATCTGTGTCATTGGAGTGCTTCTCGCCGTATCATATACCAAAGGTACATGCACACATGAACATCTGCAGTCCCATAACTGACAGCAACAATCCACCCATGAGTGCTTGCGGCCACAAATCCAATATGAGAGCCTGTGGTCACTTGGCAACCGATTGAATCCGACAAAAACCGACTGGCAATCTTGGCGCAATGCCATGTGCACAACAAGAGAAACGGCAAATATGCTTTCCCACGTTTACTCAAACCCACGCAACCCAATCAATGGTATCACCTTTTGCAAAGCATCAACTACCAAAGTCAGTGAACGTGCAATTTCAATGAACATTGGAGAACAGACCAATGCACAGTAAGCGCCAACTGCCTGCATAGATTCCTTTTTTTCTGTTCATTTTACCACCCGAGCCTTGCGCTGGCGCGCATGCAGCCCCCCCTTGCAGCAGACCAGCAACAGTACCCATGCTCATCACGGCAACGTCAGCAGAGTAGCCACGGTTTGACAGCCAGCACTACTACCAGCATCAATATGCTGAGCGCGCATCAGTGTGACCAGCACACATGAATGTGTTGAGCGCGCATATAGTGATCACGTATGTGGTGAGAGCGCATCAGTGTGACCAGCACACATGAATGTGGTGAGCGCGCATATAGTGATCACGTATGTGGTGAGCGCGCATCAGTGTGACCAGCACACATGAATGTGGTGAGCGCGCATTTAGTGATCATGTATGTGGTGAGCACGCATCAGTGTGACCAGCACACATGAATGTGGTGAGCGCGCATTTAGTGATCACGTATGTGGTGAGCGCGCATCAGTGTGACCAGCACACATGAATGTGGTGAGCGCGCATACAGTGATCATGTATGTGGTGAGCACGCATCAGTGTGACCAGCACACATGAATGTGGTGAGCGCGCATTTAGTGATCATGTATGTGGTGAGCGCGCATCAGTGTGACCAGCACACATGAATGTGGTGAGCGCGCATATAGAGATCATGTATGTGGTGAGCGCGCATCAGTGTGACCAGCACACATGAATGTGGGTGCGCCTGCGTGAGTACAGCAGACAGAGGATCACACTCACCTGGATGAGTTGGTCATTGGCCATGTTGGCGCACCACAGCGTCTGCATGTTGGCATCAAAGCCAGGCAGCTCTGCTTCATCCAGCTCATCCTCCTGTGCGCGACGCGAACACATACAACAAAAACATGCAGAATCTGATGCTGCTTGAATTGTAGCTTGCACAGTGTCTCCTCGCCAGCAACATCAAAGCCAGGCAGCTCTGCTTCATACAACTTATCTTTCTGTGCTCAAAGCACACATAATGGCAAGCACACTTATAAGGAGCAAAACATGCAAAACATGTCACTAACAAATTACAGCTTGCGTTGCCTCCAGCTCACCAGTAGCATGTACACTTTTGTGAACATTACTTCATCCACTCACTATTTCTGCACTCAAATTACACTCCTGCACACTCACAAACACACACATACATACAAACACATCGCAACACGCTGCATTGCTGAAGGTATAACCCACCTAGAATCATCATGGCAGCAGTGGTAGCGTCTGGAAGCGCATGTTCTTCCATCTCTTCTCTCTCTCTCTCTCTCTCTCTCTCTCTCTCTCTCTCTCTCTCTCTCTCTCTCTCTCTCTCTCTCTCTCTCTCTCTCACACACACACACACATACACACCTGGTTGATGGCCAAGAGCCGGGTCTCTCCCACAAAAGACAGCACCAGGTACTTGTCGTGCACATCCATGGACGTCTGCCTCAAGCTCCACACACCCTGCATACATGCATAGCATGCGGAATGCAAAATGAATATCAATACGTAACATTATAACTGCATTGAATTAATGCATTCATCAATTCCAAAATTATGTAAGATAACAACCAAAGTTTGCTCGGGCGGAATGCTTCGTCAGCAAGGAGTAATTACTGTGGTTCTACTACTACTGTGGCTGTGACTCTCGGCCGGGCAGGGTGGCCTGACCAAGCACCTAAGGGCAGGTTTGGAATCACAGCACAAACTTACCTTTCTGATGGTGCAATTCTTATCACGCGAGGTGGTCTGGGTGGCTCAAAGCCTTTTTTCCTTTCAGGATCAACCCTTTTGACCGCCCCAAACATAAGGGGGCTCTGCCCCAAACACATCCTTTTTCTAGCATGGAATCTCAACCAACCACGCAACAAATACGAGCCAACACTGGTTTCACTTCTCCCCTCCTCCTCCTCCTCCTCCTCCTCTCCCTCCTCCTGAGATCCTGTAAGTACTAATTGTGAACTAAAACGGATATGGAAGCAAAATAGGTGTTGAGGATACACCTACTGCAGAGGCACTGAACGCACCTATTCACAGAAGGGACATAAGAAGAGACACAAGAAGGGGCACAGGAAGGGACACAAGAAGGGACACAAGAAGAGCCACAAAAAGGGACACAGTAAGCCCTCTACATTAAACCGCCACTCTTGAGTCCTGGCACACTTCTGAGGTCCCTTAAGATGTTGATAGATGCATCCACTGCAGAGGCACTGGATAATTGTGCACAGAAGGACTGCTTCCGTCAGCCACAAGTCAGTCAGAAGCAACCCTTGAGTAGCAACACACTTTTGCGGGAGTCATGGCGCTACTGAACAGAAAGATTTGCAGAGGCCCCACACTTTCAGCACAAGCACCAGCAACAGCATCACTGGAAGCATGTAAGCATGAATGCATACTCCTTGCAAAAGCCCTGCAGGGACATTACATGCGCAAGACAGCAGGAGCATCACTGCAATTGCGAGCCTTGTTGAAGCCTCGTGTTTCACTTGTAAGACCCCCTGAAGGAGGATCTCATCCTCAATCCCTGTGTGCCTTGCATGAACAAACGCGAGCCAGCAGGGGCATCACAAATTAACGAACCCTGCTGAATCATCAGGTTTCATATTCAAGAACTCTTGGAGTAGGATCACATCTGCGAGCCTTGCATGGACATTAAATCTGCGAGCTCTGCAGCACCTTTTGCAAGCCTTGCACTGGATTCACATAAAGCGTGGCAGCCCAGTCGAATTCCAGCACAAGCTAAACCATGCAAGAAGCACTGCAGGTTTTTCCAACTCAAATCCAGCAGGGTAAGTTGAGTGTTCACGGCCCACTGCATTTTCAGTGGTGCACGTAAAACATACACCTAGAAGTATGCAGAGGTAGAGTGTGCAGTTGTCCTCTGCATGCACAGCACTCTGCTAGGCACCGCCGCGGCACAAAGTCGCTGCCCTCTCAATCCTCCAGCAGCTATACATGAGATGTTTCTGGACTTGAAGGATCTTGTTGCACAGTGCCCTAGTTTTGATGCCTCTGCATTTTTTTGAAATCAAGGCTCAACATCACTGCTGCACCGACAACAAATGAATGAGCATGGTTATACTATTCCTTAGAATCGTGCCTCAAATTGCGCAGCATCAGAAGAAAACCTTGACACCCTCCAGCTCAATGGTTGCCTGCTCATTGATGCATCACCACTGTACACCCTTCATCAAGCAGGCAATACTGCTTCTTTGACAGCTTTTAGAAAGTTGCATAGCGTCAGAGGATACCTTGACACCCTCCAGCTCAACGGTTGCCTGCTCATTGACGCATCGCCACTGCACCCTCTTTGTCAAGCCGGCAATACTGCCTCTTTGATAGCTTTTAGAAAGTTGCATTGCGTCAGAGGATACCTTGACACCCTCCAGCTCAATGGTTGCCTGCTCATTGATGCATCACCACTGTACTCCCTTCATCAAGCCGGCAATACTGCTCCTATGGCAGCTGGTCCCAAGTTGCACAGCGTCAGAAATACCTTGATGCCATCCAGCTCAATGGTTGCCTGCTCATTGATGCCGATGCCGTTTCGGACAATCCTCAGGGACCCATCAGACAGAGCACCACTGCATGTCACCACCTGTGTGTGTGAATGCATGTGTGCGCGCGTGTTCATGACCGCACATGGGTACTTTGGCATCATTTAAAGGGGCTTGTTTATGAACTTGTGCATACACACTTGTGACCGGACTTTTGTGCAGATACAAAGCAAGCCCTGTCATGGCTCCCTGCTACACACTTCTCTAATGAAAATACAAGCATACGCGTTTACACCTCACACACAAGCACACCCACTCCCACTTGCTCAAGCCAATTAAAAGCAAGGCACCCACGCCCACGGTATATACCTGGCCTTGTCCCTGTCGGTCCAGGTCCACAACACAGAAGTCGATAATGGGACCCAAATTTGTGTACGTCTCCAGCAGCTGCATGAGCAGGCAGTCAAGAGCAGCAGCATGGAGAGTAGCATGTGGTGTAGCTTTTAGTAGAGCACGCAGCCATGTGCAGCAGCTGCATGGCCGAGCAGTCGCAGGCAGCGACATGTTGTTTGTGATGAGCAGCAGCATTTTGAGCGGCACTTGTCACAGCATTCCAAAAGCATGCAGCTACACGTAGCAGCTACATGGCTGGACAGTCGCAGGCAGCAACATGTTGTTTGTGATGAGCAGCAGCATTTGCAGCGGCATTCACCACAGCATTCCAAAAAGCATGCAGCCATGTGCAGCAGCTACATGGCCGGACAGTCGCAGGCAGCAACATGTTGTTTGTGATGAGCAGCAGCATTTGCAGCGGCATTCACCACAGCATTCCAAAAAGCATGCAGCCATGTGCAGCAGCTGCATGGCCGACAGCCACAGGCGGCAACAAGTTGTTTGTGATGAGCAGCAGCATCTTGAGCGGCACTCGTCACAGCATTTTAGAGAGCATGCAGCCATGCGCAGCAGCTTCATGACTGGGCAACCACAGGCAGCGACACGTTGTCAGAGCAGCGTCAGCACAAAGCTTTTGTGCTGACACCCATCTGGTCAGTGCACAGCCTGTCCTGCACCTGTAGGGTCAGCCGGTTCCATACAAGTAAACAAACAAACAAATACATAAACAAGCTAATACATAAACACATTTTAAAATCAAATAGATGAATAAGTGGACATACACATGCCATACAGCTCATATTTACCCAGCAATAAGGTGGAAGTAGGAATGATACAGAAATGGCCAACCCCATGCAACTGCCTCGCCTTGCACAGCAACAACGCAACAACATGACCTTGCCAGTTGGCAGTGCAGCTGAGCTCTGAGCCGCCAGAAGAGCACAGAGGTGTGGGTCAGGTCAAGACCTATAGAAAGCTCGGGTGAAGGCCCCACCTATACCAGCTACCCTGAATGTGCATACAGCTGCAGCAAATGAAGATGCACAGCAACGAAAGGGAGCCCGCGCAGTCTTGTAGTGCATTCCTCCAACAAACCATCGGCAACAGAGTTCATCCACACCTGGCGTAGCACACCTGTGCAATGACTGAAACAGGTCACAGGTGCAGCCCTCTATATGCAAAGACACATACAAATATGCTCACAGAATTGGCAACCCAACGCATGCACCACAGGTACAAGTAAGCTCACAGGGTCGGCAACCCAAGGCATGCACCACAGGTACAAGTAAGCTCACAGGGTCGGCAACCCAAGGCATGCACCACAGGTACAAGTATGCTCACAGGGTCGGCAACCCAAGGCATGCACCACAGGTACAAGTATGCTCACAGGGTCGGCAACCCAAGGCATGCACCACAGGTACAAGTATGCTCACAGGGTCAGCAACCCAAGGCATGCACCACAGGTACAAGTATGCTCACAGGGTCGGCAACCCAAGGCATGCACCACAGATGTACAGACTAATCCAATGCCCACAATCAGCAGAAGTCTGCTTGGCGCCTCAGGACAACCTGCTGATCGACCCACGTTGTTTGGTAGATCAGCTTGTTTCCACGCTACGTCATGTGATGTTACACCACATTGCTCGAGCCGCACACATGACAATGTAATCATCCTTTTTCCTCGAACAACAAGCAGACCAGGTGAGCAAACACAATAATGCGCACCTCGACGTAGTTGTTGGGGTCGGCAGGGGTGGGCGGCTGGGCGTGCAGGCGCACCAGCTGGCTGTCTCCATGCATGCTCCCCACAAACACCACGCCATTGTCCAGGTAGGAGAGGCTCGATGCGGCGGAGGTGCGGCCTGCAAGGTTGGTGAGGTGGCATGATGTGCTGAAGGCAGCAGAGGATCAGCTGCGAGATTTTTGAGGTGGCACAAAATGCTCAAGGCGGCTGAGGTGCGGCCTGCAAGGCTTGTGAGGCAGCACACTGTGTTGCAGACGGCACAAGATTCACAGTGTGGTTGATGGGATGCGTAACAGCAAGCTGTCCAGGCAGCAGAGGCGCGGCGAGCAAGATTTGCGAGACAGCACGAATTGCTCCAGGTGACAGGTGATCAGCCTGCGGGATTTCTGAGATGGCACAAAATGCTCAAGGCGGCAGAGGCGCGGCCTGCGCGATTTGTGATGCAGCAAAACAAGCACTGCGGTGTCAATGCATAAAACGTACTGTGTGACAGCATGTGCAAGGCAGCAGACGAGCAGCCTGCAAGATTCGTCAGACAGCACAATCTTAGTGGCCAGCAACCTTTGTGGGGACAGCACTAAGATGCAACAATTTTGCGGGCCTTCCTGGCGCCACATTCAGGGTTTCTAAAAAGCATAGCACTTCTGGCAAAAGAGAGGCCCGTGCTGTTCCAGCTGCAGCATAGAAATCCCGCTGGCATGCACGTACGCCATCACACATCCAGCATCATGAAACCCACTGGCATGCTCCTATGCTACCAAGCATTCAGCATCATTACAGTCCGCGGGCATGTTCCCAAGCCATCCAACATCCAGTATCATATGGATCCATTGGCATGCTACTACGCCACCAAGCATCCAACATCATCAAAACCCACAGGCATGCTCCTGTGCCATCACATGATATGTGTGATCATGTAATGATAGTTGAATAATACAGCATTGTTGGTAGTGCAGCGAACCAACACAATCAGTGAGCAGAGCGCAGAGAGATGCCCCTACTTCTGCGCCTGCCTAAAATATTCAAGCACTACAGGTGTTGCTTGTTGGATTCACGCAGGACTTCTAGCTTCAGCCCAGCCACCTTGCTGCCCCCTCCCCACCTCTAAAAGCTGAATTCCAAAGCATTACTGCATAAATACAAGGAAAATGGGCAGACAAAAAAACTAACTCACCCACAACTTCCAGCTTCAGCCCAGCCACCTTGCTGCGTTTAGCCTCACCCTTAAAAGCTGGATTATAAAAACATAATTGCTAAGATGAAAATGGAGGAAAATGAAACCCCCAAAAGGCAAACTCACCCACAACTTCCAGCTTGAGCCCAGCCACCTTGCTGCCATCATGGGCCAGCACCAGCAGGTACATGATACCCTGCATGCATGACCATTTTATGCATGTAAGTATATAGTGAGGGACAGCAGCAGTGTGAAGAGCCACCTTGGTGCCATTGTGGGCCAGCACCAGCAGGTACATGATGCCCTGCATGCACGACCACTTAATGCATGTAAGTATGTAGTGAGGGACAGCAGCAGTGTGAAGAGCCACCTTGGTGCCATTGTGGGCCAGCACCAGCAGGTACATGATGCCCTGCATGCACGACCACTTAATGCATGTAAGTATGTAGTGAGGGACAGCAGCAGTGTGAATAGCCACCTTGGTGCCATTGTGGGCCAGCACCAGCAGGTACATGATGCCCTGCATGCACGACCAGTTTATGCATGTAAGTATGTAGTGAGGGACAGCAGCAGTGCGAATAGCCACCTTGCTGCCATCGTGGGCCAGCACCAGCAGCAACGATGCCCTCTGCACACGACCTTTCTATGCACTTGAATGCATAGCGAGGAACAGCGAGCAACAGTTTTAATAGCTACCTTGCTGCCATTGTGGGCGAAAAACAACAGGTACATGGTGCCTTGCACATACGACCATTTGACAGCAGCCTTGCCAGCCATTAAAATGATGAATACCCCCTCCCTCCTTGTCCTCTCCTCCCCTCCAAATACACGCAAGGCGCGACATGGAAATTTAACAGCAACTAGTGAGGGCCTTCTAAATCGCTGCAACATATCCTGCCATGCACTATTGCAGCGCACGGGGCTAGAACACCAGCCTGCCAGGAAGGTAAAAACACCAGCCTACACCAGATAGTTGGACAGAAGGTAGCATGAGTAAACACGGGTAAAGAAGGTATGTCAGTCTGCCAAAGAGGCTCTTAGAGCCTCTGAAGAGCCTTGCCCTCAATGGAGAGGGCCTCTGTTGTACGATATTGTTAGAGAATTTTATCTTTACAGAAGCAACCATCCTATTTCAAATTTTAACGACAACTTATCCATAATAAATAATTGATCAAGAATGGCATGTCAGCAAGACCTGGGGGACAGGAGCAGTCCGGCTTGGCTTGATGTCTGCCCCTTGCCACGAACTCTCCCAATTAGACAATCATTCCCCAATTTGATAACCCTTCCCTCTTTCAAAACCATTGAGCTATCATCTTTTAGCTACTCTTGAGTGGCCTCCAGGTCAACCTATGTCATTCCTTTTCCTGGTTGAGTGCTTGATACCACATACAGGCTAGAGAGTGCACACACAGCAGCATCAGTCAAAGCTGAGAAGCTCCTCGGGAAACTCCTCTGAAGCGCCAGAAGCTACTGAAATTTATGCTCCTCCTGCTGCTTCATGCTTGGGATCGAACACAGCATTGGCCTAAGGCCTAGGCCTTGAAATACTGGGCACCATTGCAACTAATGCAACTTGGTAATTACAAAATAGGCACTCCTAAATATACTTCCAGAGCGCTTCTTCTGGCTTGCATCTCTCTTTCTTGATTCCTTATGAGAATATTTTCTGTGCTCTTCTGTGATGTTTGGGATTTGGGGGGGGGTATTTGTGACCCTCTCCGGCACAGAGGGTCTGTCAGCTTCTGCACAAGAGGCTTGCAGAGCCTCGTTGAAGGAGAGGCTCTGAGCGGGTGCCACCCAACCCAAAGCATGGACTTTTAGGGTTGCTTCAGCCAAACAGAACTACCACATCGACCTGCGAGAAAGCAAAGGCAACGACAGCCAGAAAGGCAACAACAGCCAGAGAGGCACAGGCACCAACCCATATACCTGGTGATCCGACAACAGGTAGCGTGAGCCATCAGGGTCAATTCGGCCAAAGGATTTGATGACGGTGGAGCGAATGGGTGCACTGCGCGGGGGCTGGGAGGCACTGCAGTAGGTGATGATGTCGGAGCCCACCACGATCACACCACCTGCATATATGCAAACACATGTGTGTGTGTGCGTGTGTATATATTGACACATCGGGCAAGGGATGGTAGGCGCACCCACGCCTAGCGAGTATGGAGCATGAATGGGCATCGTCTGCCGTCCATTGAAGACCAGGACAACCAGCATGGATACAGGAATGGAGGCTGAATGTTGAAATGAAGGAACCAACCTGCTATCATTGCAGTGAAGATTATGAAGGCCTACCTAGAAGATGGCCGGTTGTATGCTTACAGCCTGAATCAGAAAACAAAAATCTACCTGTGCAAGTCAGCGCATGCCCATCAATTGTGATGGGCAAAGCCCTGCCCAGCCAGTGAATGCAATTGTAGGACGCTCTGTACAAATCAGCACATATCTGTCGATCACGATATTTTAAGCAATGCCAGCGGATGCATATGCAAGACACTCTGTACAAATCAGCACATGCCCATCAATCACGATAATTAAAGCCCTGCCTTGCCAGTGAATGCATTATTGAGACGATCTGACATTCACATTCAAGAACAGTCCTTAAGGTGCGACATCAGGTCCTTGCATCCCACTCAGCCAAGAGCTGCTGCCCCAACCTCAGACGCAGGCATGATGATGAGCATAGCAGCCCTGCATTTTTGATCCGACACAGTAAGTGAAGGGCTGCTATCCTTGTCTATTGGCGCAGACATGCTGATGAGTAGAAAAGGAAAAATTCTAATTGATCCCGCACGGCATGTCTGTGGAGAACTACTGCCCTCACCTATTGGCGCAGGCACGCTGATGAGGAGATTTGCACCACCATCCAGGTTCTGTTGGTTCAGCCCTTTGGGGCCCTCCACCAAGTCCTGCATGGTAGTGTGTGTGTGTGTGTGTGTGTGTGTGTGTGTGTGTGTGTGTGTGTGTGTGTGTGTGTGTGCGCGCGCGCGCTTGCTTGCTTGCTTGTAAGTATGTGCATGTGCTTGCTTGTGTGCTTCTTTATGTATCAGTGTGTGCACATGTGTGTGTGCGCATGTATGTGTGTGTGTTTGTGTTTGCGCGTTTGTGTGTGTGTGTGTGTGTGTGCGCGCGTGTCCCATGGGTAGGCTGGATCTGCAAACACACACATACACACACATAAATTGCGGACCCTGAATGAAAGTGTCAATCCGCGTGCCAGAACTGACTCATGGGAGAATCAAAGAACTACACACCCCAAAATGCAGAAACTTTGCCCTTAGACAAACCGAGTGCACTCACCCTGGATAAGTTGGTTTGCACCCTCTGTTGCACTTCGTGTGCTTGGCCTGGCTATCACAATTTGGCACACCGAGGAGAACCCGCCCCAAACATGCTGGTGCGCACCTCGTAGCCCTCTTATGTGCTTGACCTCCTTGCCGTTCCTGTTTGGCACACCAAGAAGAACCCACCCCATACAGGTTGGCATGCACCTCGTAGCGCTCCATGTGCTTGACCTCCTTGCCGTTCCTGTTTGGCACACCAAGAAGAACTCACCCCAAACAAGTTGGCGTGCACCTCGTAGCTCTGCATGTGCCTGACTTGGCTGCTCACATTTGGCCTACGGAGAAGGCCTCACCCCAAACAAGCACTTCATAGCGCTTCATGTGCTTGGCCCCCTTGCTGAACCTTTTTGACAAAACAAGAAGAACTTAAAACTGGCCGCGTCGGTGTGCACCTCAAAGCGCTTCATGTGCTTGGCCCCCTGGCTGGCCCTTTTTGACATAATGAGAGGTACTCACCCCGAACGAATCGGTGCGCATCTCATTGCACTTCATGTGCTTGGCTTCCTTGTTGTCCCTGTACAACATAAGGGGAGGAACTCACCCCGAACGAGCTGGTGTGCACCTCGTAGCTCTTCATGTGCTTGGCTTCCTTGTTGTCCCTGTACAGCACAGCCACTGTGGGCTCTGCACAGCCTGCAGTGTGTGTGTGTGTGTGTGTGTGTGTGTGTGCGTGCGTGCGTGCGTGCGGGAGCGAAAAGTTGTCCACCACCCTCCCTTAATAGGCCAAATAGGTAAAAGGGAGGCTGAACTGAAATGCATTGCGTCATGCCTCCTATCCAGACTGAGCCAACCTCTTTCCAGTGGCACTCAATACTCTCTGAGCACACCTGCTCAGACTGCAACCCTGATTGTGCAGATCGGACTTCACACAGCAGTACCTCCCAAGCACAACTCCTCTGCATCTCACCTGCCAGAAAGGCGATGTCAATGATGCTGAGCTCCTCCATGCGGCAGCTGAAGGCCTGCTTCATCTTGCCATCCTCCATCATGGGCACAATCTAAATGCAAAGCCGAAGGGAGAATCAAAGACTCCTTTGAATGCAGCATTGCAGAAGTCGCAGAACACAAGCGAGTCACTTGGGAGTTATCATGACATGGTCGGTGAAACTGTGTTCCTCCATGTGCCAACTGAAGGCCTGCGCCATCTTGCCATCATTATCAGAGAAAATGCTTTAGGAGGCTTGCTTTATCCTGCCCTCCTCTATCACGGGCCGATCTACGAGGAGGCAAGAGGTTCGGGGAAGCAGCTGCAGGTTCTTACTTGTCATGTTACGCTCTGCAAGGCCTGATTCATTTCGCTCTACCGTCCCCAATCACGGGCGCGACCATAACAAAAACTAGGCAGGAGGTGTGAGGAAAACAGCAGTTGGTTTGACTGTAACAATGGATGCTCAGCAGGCCTACTTTGGCTTTCCATCATCCATCACAAGCACACACACTAGACGCGAAGAAGAGAGGGGGGGGGGGGGTGCGGCATTTAGCGCTTGGCTGGAGAGGTGGCATGGATGGAGGTGTGCATCACCCTGCCACTCTCAAGAGGGGGGGGGGGCCGGCATTTAGCGCTTGGCTGGAGAGGTGGCATGGATGGAGGTGTGCATCACCCTGCCACTCTCAAGAGGGGGGGGGGGTGCGGCATTTAGCGCTTGGCTGGAGAGGTGGCATGGATGAAGGTGTGCATCACCCTGCCACTCTCAAGAGGGGGGGGGGGGCGGCATTTAGCGCTTGGCTGGAGAGGTGGCATGGATGGAGGTGTGCATCACCCTGCCACTCTCAAGAGGGGGGGGGGGTGCGGCATTTAGCGCTTGGCTGGAGAGGTGGCATGGATGGAGGTGTGCATCACCCTGCCACTCTCCATCACAGGCACTATGTTTTTTGAGAGAGTCGTGATTTCAGGGGCTGGTCTTGGGAGGCAATGCAGCGTGGTGTTACAGCAAACTGTCAACATTGTTGGTGGTGGCTGGGGTATTACAGGCACGATATGCGTTGGCTGTGGTCACCATGGCGGCACAGCAAACAAACTTGGATTGAAACTATTTTTTTATCACCTTACTGCCACAGCAAGCAATCACAGATCAAAGATGTACTCTGTGGCAAACCACTGACGTCAGGGCATTGGTCAGGTTATGATGCACACACACACACACACACACGCACACACACACACACGCGCACACACACACACACAATTGCACGTAATTGCACGTGCGCACCTTGAGCAAGCCATCATACAGGTGCAGACCGATGACGCGCTGCGCAGGATCCACGTCCACCAAATGACCCTCATCACTGGGCCGGCCCACCGGGTCCCTCAGATCACCTTGAGCTCGCGTCACCAGCTCACCTGGAAGCAACACCACAAGCATAAAATGAATTACGCATGCCAAATAAATTGGGAACATCAGCAGCAAGCTAATTACTGAGCATGTAATTAGCTTGCCTGGAAGCACAAGCATGCGGGAACACCATATCATGCAAAATAAATGGGGCACGACACCAACACACAGGAAAGCTCAAGCCACAGCATCTGCACGAATGATCCTAGGCATCGGTGTATGAGAGCAGCTGAGCAGATGTGAGGGTTCAGGGCGTGCAGTAGCTCACACAAGGCAAGGCCAAAACAACATGGAATAGGTTGAACATCCTGTCCAGACGACAGACTAAAACAATTCGTGTTTGAAAAAGCCAATCAGCACCTGCCTCAGCAAAACCGGGCCTACGTGGCAAGAGTGCTGTCATCTTACATGTGGACATGCATTATTATGCAGGAAAGCTTTTAATGCTTGCATGTAGTCTTCATCAGGGATGCCAGGCTGTTGGCTCTGGGCAAGCTCGAGGCCCACAATACGGCACTCACACACACATGTGTGGGTGTGGGTGTGTGTGCACCCCCACACACTATAACCCATCGCACCCCCCCACACACACACACGTGTATAACACCCACCTATACCCACACCCCGCGCGCATACACTCGCATACACACCATGCAAAATCATGTGAACTGTGCAATCGATTGAGCATTTCTACACCCTCTACAGGGGAGAAACACACCCATGGGCAGCTGATGCAAGGCCAGCTCCTGCAGTGCATATTCACACACACATACACACACACGTACGCGCGCGCACACAGTGTGACACACACACACACACATACACACACACACACACACACACACACACACACACACACACACACACACACACACACACACACAGGCGCGTGCTAAAAGCGTCCTCACCCGTCAAGACCGTTGATTGCAAATCTACGCATAAGCTTCCTCACTCAGATTTTGTGAGGCCACTCATCACTTGCCGCAACATGCCATGCCCTTTACTTACGTGTGCTGGGGTCAAACTCCAAAACGCAGAATTTGAGGCGCTCCACCAAAACAAACAAGAGGTCATGGTCGTAGCCCTGTGCAAGGCGTGTACGAATGAACGTGGACTCAATGTGAGAAATATCCTTTTCTCAAGCACTAAATCAATTGAGCACAGCTTTTGTCAATAAAGCAAAGCCAATTCACTGTGTTCTTCCTACTTGACGCACAAACATCATTGAGGCAAGTGAACACCCACCTTTGGCCTCAGCAGCTTCATGCTGGTGATCTTCCCCCAGATGGGCACATCAAGCACGGCCTGGGCATGGAAAGAACGGGGGGTGGTTCAGTATTTCAGCGGGGTTGCCTTCTGAGCTCAGCTGTTGGTGGTCTCAGAAAACTTCTCGCAACATGCGGCATCACTCAAAAGCCAGATGCCTACCTCCAAGCCATTCTCTGTGGAGTTGTGCAGCTCAATGTGGGTTGATTTCCTGCAAGTTTTTGTCAGGGTGTGCCCAGACAGGGTTGTTGCAGTGCCCACTCAAACAGCATCATCTAAACCAGAGCAACTTGTTCTTACCCAACAATCAGATTCAGCGTGTTGCTATCCACGAAATTGCCCACCAGGGATGTCACAACACCACCAGGCTTCAGGGCGGTGACCGTGTAGTTGAACAGCGAATTGGCAATCTGTGGGGCTGGAGTATCGATCTCCATTTTGTAACAAATTTGAAATGTGCAGGCAGGTGTCTTAAAACAATCCGCGTAGTACTCCCACCAAGGTCAGGACCAAGAAGCGCCCTTGCCTTCGTGGATGGCAATTCTGCTAAAACAAAATCAAATACAAGAAGTGACGGGCATGTTGCGTTCTTGATTGTACTCTAGGCAACAGGGCACGTTTTGGGCTTCATCCAATATCCTTGTCCTGTAAGCAGCCCGTCCAGTAGCCTCCCCCCCCCCCTCAATCCCCCATTGCATGAATTGCTGAACTGGATGGCATGTATGGTGTTGTTGATTTTTGTTAAGGTCTTGACAGCATGACAGTGGAGTTTGGTTGCAAGTTTGAGGGCCTTTTCTTTGGTTAAGCCAAGCTTACAGAGAGAGTCAATTTTGTATAGGATTATGAATAGTTTCAGCAATTCCAATGAGGATAGTATGTAGTGTAACTCTGTTATTTCGGTGTGTGTGTGTGTGTGTGTGTGTGTGTGTGTGTGTGTGTGTGTGTGTGTGTGTGTGTGTGTGTGTGTGTGTGTGTGTGTGTGTGTGTGTGTGTGTGTGTGTGTGTGTGTGTGCCTCAAGGTTTTTTGTGCATGCGCATGAGTCCTCAGTAGCGCTTTTGTGTTGGATTTTGGGCAGATACTAGAGTTTGTTCAGGTTTGGTGTCAGAGCAAAACTTTAGTTCAACAAGGTGCATATCTCTGTCTCTCGGATTCATGTCTTACGGAGGTGGGTGGAGTCTCTGCCTTAGATGGGTAGTACTATGATGGCATCAGGGTGGCTTAGTTGTGCTCTGGGGTACTGTCCAGGTGGGAACACCCGTTGAAGAATGCTCCTTTGGAGCTCATCAGGAACTTCCATCTCTAAAGGGGAGAGCGTTTTTTATTGCATGCACCCATAGGAATGCAGGGTCCAAGATCTCCTTTGTTGATTTCTTCAACACAAATGCTGAGCGTTTCATTACAACGGTTTATGTGCATCCTGTTTTTGTGTGGGTTTGTGCATCTCAGCAGAGTGTGGGAAGTGATACCGGATGCTTTACATAAGGGGCACAAAGCAGGTCCAGTGTGACCGTGAGAGTGCTTTGCATGCTTTTTATTGTAAAGGATGTCCGTTCGATATTTGATCATATGTATTTGCTCTTTTAGATTGACAGTTTTCATGTGCCAGAAGGTGTTGCTGATTTCCAAATTAACAGTGGATTTGTGATTGGACCCTCTCTGGAGGTCTTGCCAGTTCTTGTAGCTGAATGTCTTGCTGTTTGCTGTTCCTAGCTATGTTTGTCGTGCATTTTTTGTTTCAATTTGTCCTATAAGTTGGAAAGGGCTCTCTGTGTTTGAGCCAGGTCTTTTAATTGGTGTAGCCAGTAAAGATGGAAGAAGGGTTTTTCTGCTTGGTTGAGTGAGGTGTCAGCCATGTCAGGCATCTTTGCTGCTTGGAGGGCAAGTGCGTCAGCGCCTTCATTTCCAAGCACGCCATTGTGTGTTTTTACCTTGTGGAAGTGTATGGGAACCTCTGATATGCTGATATGCGCTACTATGTCCTTGAGTAGATGTGTATGCAAGTGGCGAGACTTGCTCATGGGTTTCAGAAGCTGATTTCTAAGTTCATGTAATGCAGAAGCACTGTGAGTTGCTTTGGAAGTGTACCCGCGCTGTAAGGCTACAATGGTTACAATGGGGGTGATCTTCAGCCAGGTCGTTTGGCAAATCAGCTTGTTAGGCTACAAAAATGGAAGCCAATTCTGCTCTATTGATTGTGTTAGTTGGTCCATGACCATTGGATCTATTGTACACGTGATGGTCCTGGAGTGATTGATGTCTTCCAAGAAAAGATACTCCAGATTGCTGCACATCCCTGCTTTGAGAGGACATGACACTGCCATCATGAGTCATCTGTGTATGTCATGCGTCGCCAATTTGGGAGCTTGGGTTGCAGGGGTTGCATGTATAGTTGTACGTTCGATTTAAACATTTTCTTTTTGCGTCCTGCCTGCAAACAGGTTGTGATTCTCTTGATGTCAAATTCAGACCAATGGGTCTCACAGGCAAATGTGCAACAACCCATTGTGATCAGAGGTTACAGAGGTTACAGAGGTTACAGAAGCAAAGAAGGCCTCCAATCAAAATGACTGACTTCTAGCTTGATGAAAAGCGCAATTGTTTTCCTTTAGGTGCTTGGTGCTTTAAAAAAGAGCGATATTGCTTGCTTATTTGCATGCTCTTGGTTACTGTTGTGGCACCATATTCCTTCTGAAATATTACATTTTAAGCTCTCAAGCCAGTGAAGGATATTATGAAGAAGACTTTCATTCATTGTTCCTGATAACAGTGAGTTGCACATGCCTCCACAGCCGGACCAAGAAGAGTCGTCCCTGTCAGCAAGGTATAAATCCGCTTTCATGAAAGCACTTATCAGCATTTGACGTGATGATAATAGGTAATGAAAATTACTCAAGCACGTCACACGCAGCTTGGCCCAATTTTGTCATTGGGTTTACATGGTTTTACACAGGTAGGAACACCCACAGCCCTTTTCCTTTTCCTTTTCCTTCAGCCCAAATATCTGGCTGATTGGTTGCTTATGAAACAACAACCTGAGCAAGGCAACAATTGTCCAAATTGTCCTTGTATCCATACTCTCAAAGTTTAGCAAGCTACATGGCATGACAGTATTTCCCCTACCTGTGAAAGACCTGGGGGCAAGCGCATTTGAAACTGACATGCTGTTGATCCTGCAGAGCACATCACAAAGATCTTAGTTTCAAATGCGCTTGCCCCCAGGTCTTTTCCCTTCGGCTCAAGTATGCTTACTTATTCTCTGGCTTTCTCCAGTTCCTCAAGTGATTCTTAAATTGAGCAACCTTATTTACAACAAGTCAGTGTCCAGGCTGTACATGATTTCCTTGTCACGAAGAGATTCTGCTGTGCCGAGAGTGTGAAAAGAAAAGAAAAGATAAGTCTACGCAAGCCAAAGGCCGCGTGCATTAAGGGAAGAACCCCTAACAAAAGTTAGAGGCCTCACCAGGAGGCCCTCCACCTAAACTAGACAAAACTAGCCTAGGAGAGAGCAAGAGACAGAACTAATGGGGATCCGGAGGACTGCTTGCCATGCCCCTGAGCGCTCGGACTCTCCTTCTCCCATCCTCTGCCGCCGCCGCGCGCCCAGCAAACCCCCTCCCAGATGCTCCCTGAAAACAGTGCATGTCTAGTGTTAATGATGGTGGATAATCTTTGGATGGCATGGTCCCTGAGCTGGGAGGCTACTGATTCAGCTTTTTGTTTGGTCAGGCCCAGATTTATGAGAGGTGTAATTGTATAGCTGTTGTAAATCGTGCCACCAACACCAACTAAGATGATGTGCAAAGTCACTTTGTTATTCCTGTTTGGGTTTCTTAAGCTGCGTGTTTTAAGTCTGCTTATGATGTGGGAGTGTTGAGTATGTGCACGTTCTAAGGTGATGAAGGGATTTGTGTCAGGGCAGAATTTAAGTTCAACAAGGTGAATGTCCCTATCTTGTGGTGGGATCCTGGTAGGATCAAGGTGGGCTTTTCTGCCTGGGATGTGGCGCACAAATAGAGCGTCAGGGTGGCTTTGGTGCCGTGCAGGTGAGGCAGCGCCAATTGGGAAAACCCAGTCTGGAATAGCTCAAGAGGTGTTTTCAGGGACTTGTACGCCTTGATCCAGAAGTCTGTCATGATTGCAGCCATCCATGCTAATGAGGGATGAGCCAAAACGGCCTTTGCTGAGGGCTTCTATACAGAGACTAAGGGCCGCGTGGTGTCTGTTGGTGTGCATCCCACTCATTGTTGGGTTGGTACACCTAAGCAGAACATGATAAATGTTGTCTGTATTTGCACAGAGTGGGCACCTATCAGAACTGGAAAAGTTAAAGTTGAAGGCATGGCTCTGTGTGTACAGGGTATCCGTTTGATATTTCATGAGATTTATTTGTTGTTTAAGGGTAATCTTTGGATTTTTCCAGGAGGAGTTGCTGATTTCCTTGTTTGCAAGCTGAGAGATTGGGTTGTGAGCTTCAGTGTTTGCGTTGGTGGTGGATGGTGTGGCATCGTTAAGCTTCTGCCATCTCTGGTAGTGGTAGCCAGAGGTGTCAGCAGAGCCAAGTCTGTGTTTCTTGTGCATGTGTGTTTTAAGTATGTCGCTCAGGTTGGTGAGATAGTGTATCGGGAAAGTGTGGGAGCGGTGCCTGCCATCATTTTGTGTGGAAGTGGTCTTTAATGAGAGCCACGTCAGAAAAATCACAGGCTGGTTGATGCTGATTGAACCTGATTGATTTCAATCAGGGCCATTTCAATTGGTTGTTCAATCGAGTCTGATTGAAATCAATCGAGTTTTCACACAGCCAAAAAACTCGATTGATTTCAATCACATCTTGATTGAAATCAATCAGGTCTTCTTTCAATAGGTCTCTGTTGATTTCAATCACATCTTGGTTGAAATAAATCAGGTTTTCTTAAAAATAGGTCTCTATTGATTTCAATCACATCTCGGTTGAAATCAATCAGGTCTTCTTGCAATAGGTCTCTATTGATTTCAATCACACCTTGGTTGAAATCAATCAGGAGTTATTTCAATAGGAATCTATTGATTTCAATGGAGCCTTGATTGAAATGTTGTTTTCGCCTTTCATCTTGCCTCTTGTTACCTGCGCTGAAGGCACAGATGTAGTCATTTGCATGGAAAATAGTCTCCTAGAGAGAGGGCAAGATGTAGATCAATCATTTCTCCTTGCATTGAAAAGAAAGGTTTACATTGACTATAACGTGAATTGAGGAACTGTGCTTCAAAACCAACAAGGCTAAGTTAAACAACTAATATGAAATGGAAAAAGCAGGCTTGCTCAGGCTTGTCTGCAAAAAAACGAAGGCATGCAAAGAAAGGGGTAGCAACACACTGCGGCACCTGCCTTCGAAATCATGATCATGACTAAGTTAGTCCATTAAGCAGGAAATCAGTCACGCAAAGGAAAGACTTGGCAGTCAGTGCTCATGTAACATGCTTGAGGCAAGGAACCAAAATCAGAATAGGAATGTGCCATGTTGGGAAACAAGCCATGTTAAAAAAAACAAGCAGCCTGCATTCTCATGCACTACTAATGCCCTCTAAAGTAGAAATTCTACAGTTGGGATTGAGAGAAATACTAAGTCAAAAGCATAGTTCTTGCCTATCAGGTGTAAAACGCAAAAGCATTTTTTTCACGAACAATTCGGCATGCATCATTATACCATGCCAGCAGACTTGTTTACTGGTGGCTTAACAGGACACCCCTCTAACCTGCGGGCACAAAAAGGCGGAATTGTGCTCAGTTAAGCCATCATCTGTAGGTTTCACTTTCAACTTCCAATCGGGAAACCTTGCGCGCGCGTGCACACACACAAACACACACACGGGCATGCAGCAAGAGTTCTACATGCAGCAAGAGTTCTACATGCACAAGAGGCATGGGCGATAATTGGCTTGCCTTTTTGTACGAAGCCCACAGTTGCCACCTAACCAGCCCTGCTAGCACAAACATATCAGCCATGTTGTCAACCTCATGTGTTGTAATATTAGACCCATGCCATTCACCTGGAAATTTCTCGCTCAGTTTACATGCCAGTTATCTCTTGGGTGGCCGCTGAGCTTTCATTGTTTGTTCCTCCCTGCATTCCATTTGCATGAAGGATTGTGAATGTTTTGGGGTTGTAGGAATGTTATAAAATGTATAAGTGTCGATGCCCAAGACAGAGCCCTCAACGTCAACAGTAAATAAACTTCAAACTCAGCAGCCAAACCGTATTTCTTCCAGCTCTGGAAAGCTGTTAGGATACAGAATTCTTCCAATACTACAAACAGAGGAACTTCACAAAGGGAAAATGTCTCACATTAAGGGATTCTAACAGCTTGCTGTGGCACTCAGCAGCTTTCCAACTTTTTGCACACTCTAGAGTGAAGAATGCCCAAGCACATTGTTGTTTCTACATGAAAGACATTTGCAACCTGAAGGCACTTCAATCACAAGCCTTACTTGGATCAGTGGGTTTCCCTTATGCAGGCGGACGAAATAGCCCCACAGCCCACCCCGTTGTCTTGCTAAGCCAGCAGGATCATGGAGCTGCTTGTTCCAACCTTGTATATTTAATGAGAGGGTAAATGCTTGTCCAACCAAATGATCAAATTAACCATATCTGCTTTAGCCACGTTATGCTTCTTCTGCATGTGTACATCACAGAAAGAGGTGTAATTGCAATTATATGGAAGTATGACTGGCTTTTATGTCAGCGACTAAGTGGTGCATCATTCAAAGCATCTGATTGCATGAATTATAAATTGCACGTCAGCTCTGCACCTGCTCTGGCCCTGCCAGTGGTGGACCCTTCCTCTGGCGCGGCCTGTCCCTGCTCGCACAACAACAGCAACAACATACAAGATGAAGTTTTCAGACTTCCTGAAAAATTAAACACAAATCAGCACACAGCATGAAAGGAAAAAAGAGAGATGATGTCAGCGACTAAGTGGTGCATAATTCAAAGCATTTAACAAGGATAAGAGCAGGGTTTTTAAAACCAAATAACATGGCTTAGATTAGAGCTTGTGCAATCCAAGATGCTGGTGTACAGCGACATGACTCTCAGAATAAGGTTGCACACCTGCCCAGTTAGACTTGCCTGAGTTGGCTGCCGCTGCCGTTGGAAGTGTGAGGATTTTTTTGCAGCATTAACCACGCCAAGCTCTTCCATTCTCTTGTTCGCTTGAATTCAAGCCAAGCGCTCTTGTTCATATGGATTCACCCTGCACGCATGCGCAATTGGTTCAGCTCTCAGCTAAACAAACATGAACGTCGAGGCTCTACATTAAAGCCTTTTGAACCACAAGCTCAAGCCTTGGCTCCAAAGATGCTCCTATAATACACCTGGTGCAGCACCTTAATTCACCTTCTTTTTCTAGTAAGGTGGCTTTGGTCCTCCCCATCAAGTCCTGGAATGGGAGAGCAAAATGCAGGGTAGTGCTTCACACTTCCAATATCGTTGGGCGGTAAAAGGGTTTCAAGCCATACGCTTGTGTGCAGCAGCTGCCACATGACAAGCTTGCCTTTAGCTGTCTTCTTCATTTTCTTCTTCTTCTCCTCCTCCGTCACAACCACCCCATGCTAATGCCACCTATAGCACAGTTATGCCATCACTATACTCAACGTGGCAGCATTTTAGGGGGAGGGGCATGCTCTAACGTAAGCGTGGATATCCAACATTCAAAGAGACCATTTTCACTTGATAAGGGGTCACTGCTGCTTTCTTCGCCCTATTTAGCAACTCCTTTAAATGACAGCACAACATTGGGAGCCAAGGCTGGGAAGGAGTGAACTCCTTTTTTGGAGTCAATGTACATTCTAACACATTGCCGTTGCTGGGAAATACATTTACAAGCCTGGCATGTAATGGCTATGAGACAAGGCAAGCATGCCCACCTACTTCCCTTTTGTTCTTCTTCTTTTTTTCCTCTTCCCTAACTGATGCCACTCATGTCAATCAATTAATGGTGGCAAAGGAGCATTGAATGTCGTGCTGCCTGCCCCCCTCTTTGCTTTTCGAACGCGAGCCTAAGGGGGGAAACACCTTGTGCATGCACAGTACATCTGCAAGGGGAAGCACTAGACGCATGAGACACTCACCATATGAACCTTCCCCATCCATGGCCTTCTTGATGGATTTAACAAGTGCTTTACCTGTGCATGCATGTGTGTGTATGTGTGTATGAATGCGCACATGTGTGTGTGCGTGTGTGTATGTGTGTGTGTGCGTGCGTGTGTGTGTGTGTGTGTGTGCGTGTGTGTGTGCGCGTGTGTGTGTGTGCGTGTGTGTGTGTGTGCATGTGTGTGCGTGCGTGTGTGTGTGTGTGCACATGTGTGCGTGTGTGTGTGAGTGCATGTGTGCGTATGTGTGTGTGCGTGTGTGTGTGCGTGTGTGCGTGTATGTGTGTGTGTGTGTATGTGTGTGCGTGAGTGTGTGTGCGCGCGCGTGTGTGTGTGCTTGCGTGTGTGTGTGTGTGTGTGCTTGCGTGTGTGTGTGTGTGTGTGTGTGTGTGTGTGTGTGTGTGTGTGTGTGTGTTGTGTGTGTGTGTTTGTGTGTGTGTGTGCTTGCGTGTGTGTGTGTGCTTGCGTGTGTGTGTATGTGTGTGTGTGTGTGTGTGTGTGCTTGCGTGTGTGTGTGTGCTTGTGTCGCGAGACGCACTTGTGGTGATTGCATGGGCGTTGACTCAAGGTCGGCTGCAGCACAGGTTCGGACATCAGCCCATCCGCTCCACGACCATAAGAATGTCGTTGCCATTGGACGCAAGGCGGGACTGCACGCCCCAAATGCGACGGGCCGCAAACCAGAGACAGCTCCAAAATTTGCCAAGCTGGAAACACACTCTCTCTCAACCACTGCTGATGCATCCATTCAGACAAAGCTTAGAAAAAAGGTTTGATGAATGTCACGGTACACACAGGGCCAAGCTGCAAAAGGCAAGACGTTGACTTCCAGTTTTTGACTCGCAGCTGCTCAGCATCGGCAATCACTGTACATTTGTATCTAATTTTATAAAATAAATTTATCTAATGTATAGTTTTCCCAGAGCTGCGTGCACCTGACTTCTTGGGGAAATGTGTGCAGCTGACTTTTTGAACCTGTCTAACACCACCTCTAACAAATTAGAGCACACAGGAAAAACTATCACCAAATATGAGACGGACGGGAGTTAAAACACACAAATTCAGACAAATATACCCAGGCCTAATCTGTTGAGGTTGCCACCCCTCCTTGAAATCCTCAAGTGTCTCCTAAAATTGGCACCAGCTTCCATTAAAGGGGGTCCTAGGGTGAAGCTTCTTTCAGAAGCCAGGCATGGATTGCAAAACAACTGTTGTATTAGAATGCAAGAGCCGAGGGCCAAAGCCCGCCTGGGGCCCCCGTGCGTGCTTGTAACAACTTGGGCTTCAAGATTTAGACCATTGAAATACCTGGTGCCAAGGATCTAGGCTACAGGGAAAATAGGAAGTTGCTGAAAGTGCCACAGAGCCAGATTTAACCTTTGCACCAATTGGTTGCAACTTGCTTATCAGTTCCTTTTAGTAGGGGTGCTGCGGCTCCCTGTTTACAAAAACGGCTACTCTTTTTTTATTGTTTGGTATTATTCTCTTAATAGGCTGAGCAGCCAAACTTACTGGCCAAAGGCTGAACTCCATTGTAAACCTTGTAACCCTCAGGCTTCTCAAAAACGGCTACATCAAAACCATTCTTGTAGAGGCAAAAGGTCACAGGGTATGTCATGTCTTGCGTACTGCCAGCTAATCAAACTGGGTGCTAAAAGTTTGGCCTGAGCTGAACAGACTAACATCCATAAAGCTTCACTCCCTTACAAATCTGAACTGAACATATTAATACACATCAAGCTTCACTCCTTTACACTAGGCGTGCTATTGAAAACAAGAATACTCCTTGCAGCCAGGCTATGGAGCCGGGTGCTTCCAATAACCCTCCAGATCCCCATTAGGATATTCTGTTTGAAGTCTTCATGGTGGAGGGGACTCGCGGCTCTTTTGAGCCAATGTGTCTCCTTTTCCTTAATTGATGTAGGGAGAGTTTCCTCTGCCTACGTAGTTTTTCTTTTCTACAAGCCACTTGTGCCAAGACATCCTGAATCATGGTAGCCCCCTACAACCATGATGCCCGAGGTTCGGATCATATGTACAAGGGACCCAGGTATTTGTAAAAACAAACAAATCGGCAGCTTGGGGGCCACACCTACATGGCATTGATTGTAATTTATGTGAGGTTTGTAAGCTGTTTTTGCAGAGCAACGCACCGTGTGGTACCCAGTGCGTATTTAAGAAAATTTCCGAACAGTGCAATGAACTGTTTAAACCCTATGCACTAGCTATTCTTTTCCCTGTAGGTAGAGTCAAGCAATCGATCTTTGGGGGGAATGGAGGAGCGCCTTCCTAGTCCTGCAGAGGAGGCTCCTCCAGTGGCCTGGTCCTTATGGCCTAGTGCATCCGTCTCGTTGCAACAGCAACAACAACAACAACAACAACAACAACAACAACAACAACAACAACAACAACAACAACAACAAGGACGACTACGACAACAACGAGCAAACTTTCACTGAAAGTGTCAGTAAGTTTTTCCCCCTGAGGCTGATCTGACGAACCCCTAAGGCCGAACTGACGATTTCAGATCACCTGAGATCACATTCAATCTAAATTCTGCACAGGAAGCTCATGTACTAAACTGGAATAAGATGAAATTGACTGGAATAAGGGGAAAAACTGATAACTGATAAAATTGGAATAAGGGAAAAAACTGATTGGAACCGTGCGATTGTGGGAACAGGCAATGTGCCAGGGCTAGGTGTGACCAAAAGGCCTGCATTTCCACATTTTGAGGCAAACCTGACCACCATAGATCAAACTTGCATATAATGCAGAGCAATTATAATGTTGGCATCATCCATTTCAACCCTGATTGAAATCGATTGAAACCTGATTGAAACCTGATTGAAATAGGGCTGATTGAAATCAATTGAGGCCTGCTTGATGCTGATTGAAATGTTGCTTCAATCAATTTCAATCAGGTTCAATCAGTTTCAATCAGCCTGTGATTTTTCTGACGCAATAAAAATTGTGGAAAGGGTCCCTGGCATCTGGAAGCGTAATGTCTATTGTGTCAGAGAGGGCTGCAGTGCGAGCGCAAGCGTCAGCCCCTTCATTTCCTATGATGCCAGAGTGGGCTTTGACTTTAGACAATTGGATAGGGTGAGGGGAGTGCTCTAATATGGTTGATAGGGCATGGGTGAGCTCTGCATGTGGGTGATACCTCATGCGCATGGGATGAAGGGTTTGATTTGAAATCTGAAAGAGGCAGGATGCACTATCAGTGGCAATTGTGGTTTGTTCGTGTTGTGCTGCAAGTTAAAAGAGTTAGTTGGACAGTGGTATTTGTCCTTGTGGCAACACAGCTGAGGCTGTGCTGAGAGAACTATATCTCACGTAGGAACTCGTAGTAACACCATCTTGTTCTTGTCATCTTTGAAAACCCAGTCAAGCCCCTAATAAAGTAGCCCATCTGTGAGCAAGCTCACCTAGCCCTTGGAGGAGGAAGCCAGCAGTGCCACGCCAGTTAAGTGCATCAGTCCAGCATACGAAGTTCAGCCTAATTACCAATAGCATTACCTAGCAAGCCAAGGAAGCAAGAGTCAAGCCGACTCTCCAGAATCTGCATTATATCTGACAGTAGCTAGAATCTCCAGCCAAACCCGCTTGTTGCTGTACGCCACAGCATCAACATCTAATCATGGGTTAGGCTCTGGCAAGTCCTGGTCATGGGATGTCAAGACACTGTTATGGCTGCGTCACTTTCTCAGCCTGACATCCTCTTGCAACACAACAACAACTTGAAGGTTTTTTCGTTTATTTCCAAGCTTATGGACGTTATGTTGACTGGCAAGGACCAGTCACAGGCCAATCAGCCGAACAGTCTGGAGATCCCTCCATTTAAATCTGTAAATCTGGCCCTCTCCTCCCTCTCTCCCACCCTTCTCCTTCGATGGATCCTTACTTGCCTGCCATCCATAATGTACAATCTTTTGATGTGTTTTCCTTCGTGAATCAGAACAGAAACAAGCTTCATCCTTTCTCACATTAACTTCTTTTCTATGAACAGGCTAGTAGTCTGTCGTTTTGGCCCTTTCCTTCCTGTAACCTGAAATCTGTAGGGAAGGCTACTCATCATCTGCTTAGTTTGCATGATTGGAGAGTATTGATGTCGAATCCAGACCAATGGATGTCACTAGCCAATACAAAACTTGTCTGATCTGAAGACCTCCTCCGATATGGACAACATTTTGCAGCGATTGGTTGAGGTGTTGAGTAACAGTAGAGTAACAGATTACAAGCAACTGACTGTTTGATCATCATTCAGCAATGATCAGCCAAGTTAACTTACTGAAAATCACCCCCCCATTGTGATCATTGTGGACAAATTCCTCAAAGGAATGAGGTGCCTAGTAGCCAGGTGTCTCGGTCAAATATATGTGATAAGTTTGAGTGTACAGAAGTCTAAGACAAGGAACGCTGATGACTTCTCTCTCATGTCCAATGACCATACCAACGTGCAGGCCATGCTAAACAATTTGAGAGCTTATGCTGAAAGAAAGACGCTGACTGTCAACACACTGAAATCTGAGGTGAAGTGCTTTAATTCCAGGTCTGATAATCTGCCCCCACTTTACTTTGATGGTACGCAGCTCCCTTACACAGAAAAGAAAAGACAAGACTACGCTAGCCAAAAGGCCGCGTGCGTTAAGGAAAGGCCTCCTAACTAGCAAGCTAGAAAGGGTCTCACCAAAAGGTCATCAAACCTACACTAGACTAAGCTAGCCTAGGAGAAAGCCAGAAACAGAGCTAATGAGGATCTGGAGGATTGGCTGCCAAGCTCCTGAGCGCCCCTACACAGATACTTTTAAATGTCTCGGCATGGTGTGTGACAAAACAATCTGGATGTTGCGGCCGATGCAGCGTTGAGACCATTCACAGCTGGTACTTTCCGAGTCAAAAAGTTTGTTCAGGGGCACGACCTTGCCAACAGATTACACGCCTAGATTTGGCTCCTCACGACATATGCAATCCCTGCTGGCATGTATGCAAGTCAGATCTGGGCTACCCCTTACCTTTGGCAAGGCAAAGAGATGGACAATCCCATACAGAAGTGGCTGCTAATAGTGCTTAAAAGAACTCTGGGGGTCAGGGACACTACTCCCTCTTGGTGCATCATGCGAGAATGTGGTCTGGAGTCCTTGCAATTCAACTGGTTTCGAGCAACAATGCGTCTTTACAACTCCTTGACCGATGCAACAGCTCCACAATGGAAAAGATTTTGCAGGCTGACATGCGGCTGAGCTTGAGATCTGATGATTGTTGGTCCTCCCATATTCTGTCAGCCATGGATGGTTTGGCACACTCCCATCATGATATTTTCAAACAGAAGCTGCTGAATTGCCCATTCATCTCGGTCGTTTTGTTGTAGATCTCAGGACCAGGCATCTCCAATATTGGGAGCCTTTTTCCAACACACACCCAAGAGAGCGCAACAGTAAACGCTTGACCTATCACCATACGAGCTTAGAATTTGCAATAAATGTGACTGGCACACTGTACAAGACGAAGAGCATGTTATCCTGGATTGCCCATCCCAGGATTTAACAGAACTGCGCACTCAGTTCCAGCATCTGTTTAGCTCTGCAC
Source organism: Dunaliella primolecta (assembly GCA_914767535.2). Taxonomy (NCBI): domain Eukaryota; kingdom Viridiplantae; phylum Chlorophyta; class Chlorophyceae; order Chlamydomonadales; family Dunaliellaceae; genus Dunaliella; species Dunaliella primolecta. The sequence goes on from OU611765.1 coordinate 1,722,544, forward strand.
CCCCAAGCAGTGCATCACGCCTTAGAGACTTCATGAATCAGGCTGATGTCCTAGGATTAGCCAAGTTTGTGTCTGCTTGCCTGAAATGCTGTGACTGAGCTTCTAGCTCATTTTGCTTTTAGTTTGGACTGGTTTGGTTGCAGGCACGTTTTGCTTCAGCTAAGCTGCCCCCGCAGGCAGGTACAGCTATGTAACCCTTCCCTTCCCTTCCCTTGACCTATCACCAGTGGTGCGCTCCTACTAAAAGGGCCTTGGTCATGCATTCACCTTATAGTCTCCCCAAATACATGTTCCTTGACCTCCCCCATGATGTCATTTGCAGCGTGGCTCGGTTTAGACTCCGTATTCACACCCTTCGCTATGAGACAGCAATTTGGAATAGCGGCTCTTCCCCAAACTGTGACCTTTGTGAGGCTGATGATGATTCCAGGATGAACAACATGTCCTCTTCCATTGCACACATCCCCAGGTGGTCTCTCTCCGCAGGAAATATGCTCCCTTGTTCTCTCAGGCAGAACCTCATGATGTGTCTGCTTTTTTGAACCAGAACAACAACAAACTTCCTTATTTCCTTCAAGAATTCATGAAGTTCATGAATTGATTGCCTTTTATGAGCAGGCTAGTAGTCGCACTTCATGACTGAAGGCCTTATCCTTGTAAACCTTGTAAGACAAGAAGCATGCGCTCTTCTATTGCAATTTATTTAAGGTGTGCGAGCAGCGCAGAAAATACAGATCTTCTTGTTGATCTTTTCAAGCCTTTACGTACTTTTGCCCCCGGCTACCGAACACTGACATAGATCAAAGGTCACGTGTATTCTGATACATCCACAACTGTCAAACATAATCACGATGATCAAATAAACATTGCACGGAAAGAGACACAAAAGTAAATAAGCAGCAGCAATGCGTCTGGAAGCATGTCCACACTCGACTGAGATGCTCATCTTAAGTCTGAACACCCCATGCAATGTAGAGGCATAATATCAGCATCTATGTACAGGAAAGGTTGCAACTCAAGAAAATTAATGTGGCACATGATAATTTCGGATGGTATGTACTGGGGGGAAAATGTCATGGGATATGCACAATCGTAGGAGCCAAACTGTTTGTAAAATCAAAAGACAAGATGAAGCAATCAATTAATATTAAATGAAATAAGCAATTGAGTATCATTTGCAGTAAAATACCAGCAGCTTGCTCATGAAATGTTGTACCATGCTGCAAACATCATGTCCATGTGTTTGCACTAACGATCAAGCCCCTTCAAATGTCCCAAAGCCTTTTCTATGTATGTACAGCGCCATTCCTCTTTATACACTTAGCGTCTCAGAAAAGAGCATTCCTTTCTGGAAAGAAATCTATCCAGCATCCAAAAGGCTGCATCCTCTATGTACACTCAGCGACTAAAGAAGCAAACACCAGGCACGCAAGGCTTAGAGTCAGTCATCCTCAGCAATCTACGCACGAGAGTAAATGCTGCATGTCATCAAAATAGACAGTCATTCAAATAAATCGAAATTCCGGGGAGTGCAATAATGTGTGTTCTCTGGTGGTGTAAGTTCAAGCAAGGCAGGTAGAGTTTCAGATGCACGAGCAGAGAAATGAAGGGTGCAAATTATGGACACCAATGAAGTTCATGATTTATCAGGGGTATTTCGTGCAACATGAAAAGTCCAGTATCCTGTTTGCACGCATCTCACAGGTTGGCTACACAATTGTGTAGCATGGAGGATCCAACTGAATGAGCGCATGTGAACGACATATGTACATATGTACATGCATGCACGACACACGCACATGCAGGATCCTACTCAATAAACAACTCAAATCAATGAAAGGGAGGGTAGCTCAGCTCCTCCAATCAATAAAAAATTCAAACCATTGACAAGACACCTAACTACAACTTCAGAGAAGGAATGCAGTTGAATCCATCAAGAGCCTTTGCTTATGTACATAGCAGCCGTCAAGCAAACTCATGCTCAAAAAAGGCTCAGCAGCATGGTGGAAGGTCCCTCTCACATCATGCAGCCAAGGATCCGTAAAAAAATGTCACATGGTGCTCAGAGGCTGGTGCTCAGAGGTAGGTGCTCAAAGTGGCCAGTACTGACAAGAGCACCGCCAGGGGTGCACTGACAGCAAACATTATGTGTTGGCAATAGATCTGTCACCGCCGGGGCTGACATATGCCTTGAGGATCTGGGGAAGCGGTTGGTGCTCAGAGGGTGAAGCATAGAGTGGCCAGCCCTGTCAAGAGCATCGCCAGGGCCGCACTGAGAGCAGCATTCGCGCTGGCAGCAGATCCGTCATCGCCGGGGCCAACATTGGCCTTGACCTCAATCTGCAGAGCACACACACACACACACCACAAAAGTATGTTTGCAGCGAGTGGGTTTGCCTGTACCACAAGCACGTGTGGTGTTGATAACTGCCTTGACCTCAATCTGCAGAGCACACACACACGCACACACACACACACGCACACACACACACACACACACACACACACACACCACAAAAGTATGTTTGCAGCGAGTGGGTTTGCCTGTACCACAAGCATGCGTGGTGTTGATAACTGCCTTGACCTCACATTGTAGATTGCATGCAACATGTTTTGCAACATTTCTCTTTGCACAGTCTTTTTCCCCTTTCCATTTTGTTTTGGGGCCCATGACCTCCACCTTGCAGCTCAGCAGGAGCAGACACGCCCTCCAGCAGAGGTAGAGGCTGATGCATTCCTGATCCACCCTGCACCTCAACAGCCTGACTGATGCAGATCTGATCTATCCTGAAGACTGACTACCCTGTAGGTTGAATGATGTAAGCCTGATCTATCCTGCTGCTCAGCAGAGGCAGGCAAGTGCTCCAACGGAGATATGAGACTCTAGGAGGACAATCATTTTCAACACCCTGATGCTATCTTCTTGCCTGACATGCCCCAAGATAATCATGTGAAACATCATTAGCACCTCGCAGAAGGCACCCTCTTGTTGAGTAATCACCTCAAAACTAGGAACTATATCCATCCATTCATGCATAAATCAATATGCATTATCACAGTCTGGAAGTTGAAGGTATTGTAACTTGTGCAGGGGATCTGCAACAACCTTTCTTGAAGTCACACAGACACACAATACACACTCTCTCTACCTGCTGCACTTGGCCCTCATAGCCGCTGCCATCAAAAAGCTCTTCAGGGGGCGTGCTTTGCAGCTCATTCTGCAAACACATGGAATCAGCATCGAGTGCTTCGACTCACACAGGAACCGGCACTGAGTGCAAGGCTTGCAACCTGGCGTGGTGATTTTTTGAACTCCATGACCTCGCACCTGCCACAAAGCTGAGGTCAATTATCAAGCATTCCTTTGAGGGTGCCTGCCATATGCATGCCGCTGAGGTCATTTGCCATATGCATGCTGCTGAAGTGTTTGCCATGCATGCCACTGAGGTGTTTGCCATGGGTGCCTCTGAAAAATGCCTCAGCAAACACAGCCAGTTATTCAAATATTGCCTTGATGGACTTGTGGTACGAGCTGTAAACTGGTGGGCCTCAATGACACCCCCCACCCACACGTGCACACGTAGAGTGGACCTTGTGGCACGCACCGTAAATTGTTGGGCCTCTTCATCCGACAGATTGTCATCTAGCAGGATGTCAAAGGGGACAATGACGGACCCACGAGCCAGCTCCCCCACCTGATGTTTTGCATGAAGAGGAAAAGAGGGATTGAGTCGTTGAATTGTTTCTTGCACTGACAAGTATGTATGTGTAACTTTGTGTGGTGTGTGTGTTGTCTGCATTCCAGCATCTTTGCTTCAACATGAAGCAACTGGGAAGCCTTGAACCTCTTACACAAAAGTGGGCGGGTTGCATCCAGCCCAGCAAAGCAATAATCTCAGGCACAGTTGAATGAATTGATTGGGCTGGTAGAGGAAGGGTGGGACCCTGGGGCGCACACGCACACGCACACACTCACAGCAGCAGCTCACCTCAATGCTGTCTTGGCACTGCTGGCCTTTGCCCTTCAGCCTGTTTTGGTTTCTTGCACACAGATTTTGGGCAAGGCCGCGTTTCATGCCTGCAATGAACTCCTGCTTGCTCTCCTCAGTCTCAGTGACCTCATCGTAGTCCACATCCACCTGCAGTTGACAGTTTCCAATGTATTCATGAGATCGCAGTCCACATCCGCCTGCAGTTGGAAGTGTGATAACAGTATGCCCAAACACAGTTGTGCGAAACCCAACATCAGCGTCTCAACGAAAGTGCCTGCCAGGTGTGTGTGCATCCGGCTATCACAGAGGCAAAACCCAGTCCCTCCATCTTGTGGCAATTCCTGGACATATCGATTGCTTGTGTGCACGCGCATATACACATATACCCACACCCACACCCACACCCACACATCCACACCCACACGCACGCATGCTTGCCACTCACGTCGAGACAGGCTGACTGTCATGGTATCAATTGCTTGTGCACGCGTGCGCACACACACACATACACATGTTTGTCACTCACGTTGGCAGACAGGCTGACTGTCTTAGTGGATGTGAGCGGGGGTGATCCCGGTGGGGGAGGAGAGGGAAAAGAGGAGGGTGATGGTGAGGGAGACGGAGATGGAGAGGGAGAAGGGGAGGGAAACTCAAGCTCCGAGGGTGGGGGGTATGATGGAGCAGGAAAGTTGAACTCCAAGGGAGGGTATGGTGGTGGTGAGGGCAAAGGAGCTGGTGTGATTGTAGGGGGTGGAGATGGCATGGGAGCAGGCAGCTGTGGGGTTTCAAATTGTGCCACTAGGAAAAGACCAAAGTGGGAGGTGTTGCAGAGAAGCACACCAGGGGCTGCAGTGTCGCTTGTGCTCACAACAGTGCTGCTGTCCACAATGGCGGTGTAGGAAAAGGCGGCGTCGGCTGAGGAGTCGGAAGAGGGCTCCAGGCGCGCGCAAGCCGTGGCCCTGTGTGTGTGAGTTTTCGTGTGTGTGTGTGTGTGTGTGTGTGTGTGAGTTCGTGTGTGTGTGTGTGTGTGTGTGTGTGTGTGTGTGTGAGTTCGTGTGTGTGTGTGTGTGTGTGTGTGTGTGTGTGTGTGTGTGTGTGTGTGTGTAGAGAAAGAAAGACCTGCCTGACAACAGAAGCAGACCTGCCCAAAAGGACAGTAAAGGACTAACGTGACACATCAAACAGAGGCCAGGCCTGATCTACACCCTGCTTGAGCTCAGCAGGCCAAAGCACACACACACACACACACACACACACACACACAGGTGCATGGGACATGGATCCAGCTGCAGGCCATCAAGGAGCACAGACCTAGCGAAACACACAGCAGGCAAGCCTTAAGCCCATTAATACTTGCTTGGTTTCAGCAGATAACCCGCCCCACCCCCACCCCACACACCTGCTTGGGTCCAGCAGCAGGCCCTCAAAGAGCACAGGTAGCTGGACCTGGATGACGCAGGCGGAAGGCTCCACAGCCTCCTCACAGGTGATCATGGATGTGTTGTCCTGCAAAACAGGGGCCTGCCCGCCCACGCTGTTGGCTTGCACCTCAAGGACACCTGAAAGTTGTGGAGAGGTATAGGTCTATCACCAACTACAGAACGCAGGAAAGACCTCGATGTGATGTGCCGCGCACCTCAAGAACAAGGTATGGAAAGGCAAGAATGTAGCAGCTGTAGTAGTTGCAGTATTTGTAGTTTTGATGCCATGGACGGAAGGGACCTTTGGTGTCATACATAGCTTCAAAGTGTCCGTGCAGTTCATCAGGACCCCAGTGGAGATGTGCAAAGCAAACGAGAGGCAAGGCCTGTCTGTACCACCAAAAGGAGGGGTGGGGCGTGTTTGTATTTGTCTAATGTGGAGGCTTCATGGCAGCCTTGATATCTATATCAGCACTCAACGCAGAGCAAAGCAAACATGCCTGCCTTTTTGGTACGGTTAAATAGTTTTTTTTTTGTCTTCCACGAGGAAGAATCATTCCATCAAAGTCCATGGTTTGAAGGGCATATGGTGGTTAGTAAGCCTGTTTAGTTGCTTGAGAACCAAATGATACCCCTGATGCGCAAAGCCTCTTCTTCAGCGCAGGAACAAGAAACGGGTGTCTGATTACCTGACGCAGGAGCAAAGTTGGTGGCGCCTGTGGTCGGGTCTGAAACTTTGTTGTGCAGGGGAGAGAAACAAGTGTCTGCTTGCCTGACACAGGTGCAAAGCCGCTAGCGCCCTCAAATGGGACTGACCCTTTGCTTTGCACAGGAGAAAGAAATGGGCATCTGCTTACCTGATACAACCGCAAAGCCGCTGGCGTCTTGAATCAGGACTGACTCTTTCTTCAGCACAGGTACAAGAAATGGACGTCTGCTTACCTGATACAGGAGCGAAACCGCTGGCACCTTCAATCGGGACTGACCACTCCTTGATGGCAGCAGCCTGAACTGTAGCGCCCCCAGTCCATGCCAGAGTGATGCCCAGGGGTCCCTGGGAACAAAGCAAGGATGGGAATGCTGTCAGCCTAGATCCTGAACCTGAAAAATCTAGACTGCAGCGCCCCTGGTCTGTGCCAGTGTGATGCCCAGAGGGTCCCGGGAGCACAGTGCAGCAATGAAAACACAGATGGCCTTATTGGAGTTTTTGCTGCAACGGAGCAGCTTTCAATGAGAGCGAGGAAAAGAGGGAGCCTTGAGACACATCAGTGATGGTGCAGCTGGTTAGAGGGAGTCGAGACCCAAGACACAAGCATGAAGCACGGACTGGAGCAAATCAAGACCCAAGACTCCGGCATCAAGCATGGATGGATATGCGGATGGATCAGCAGACACACTGCCAAGCACAACAAGCAGAGGCCTCAAGAATCAAGACAGGACAGGCTCAGCAAGCGAGCTCCTGCTGAGCGCCAAAAGACACGCTGAAACCTGCACAAGGGTTGAGGAGTTTGCCTGACCTCATAGCATAGTCCTGAAAGTGCAGGTCAAGGCATTTTCAAAGCAAGAACTGGAACATGCACCAGGCACCCAAGACTGCGGAAGCGCGCACATACACACACCTGGCTGCTGCAATTGTCTTGGCCTGCCAGGCACCACGGGGCATCGGGGAATAGGGCACCAGGCTGAAAGGCTCCAGGGCTGCGTATGTGTGTGTGCATGCATGTCTATTTTAACAAGGCATTTATGAACAAGTGTGCAGGGCACCAGGCTGACCTCAGCCTCTGGGCCGATAGGACCCAGAGCAGCGTACATGTCCACATTAAAAGGAAGCACATGGATGAATGAATTATCAGCATACATAGTGGGGAGCAGGGCACCAGGCTGAGAACTGAGAGGAACCACAGCTAAGTATAAACACAGCAGCATCAGGATGAATAATGTATGAGAGCTCATGAAGCTATTGGCCGGAGAAGCCTGAAATACATCGGAAACCCTAAGCTGCATGAATGCATCCCAGGGGGTAACCATCGCCTAAAGATGGCAGCACGAAGAGCCTGGAGGGATCCCAGAGGTGATCCAGTTCCACCCTGTGGATGCACCCCAGAACAAAAGGAGAAAAATACCACGGGAGTCTTTGAAAAGTCCTTCCACAGCATGTCACATTGGGTGGTCCAGTGACATCTGCATGAGACCCCTCAGCACCATCAAACTGCTGACAGTGACAGATCAGTGATAACACCATCAAGCTAAAAAACAGCTGCATCAAAATCCTCTCCCCACTGTCTGGACAGTGCCCCTCTGCCCTACATAACCCATTCCCCCAGTGAGCTAAGTAGTGGTCCTGCTGCCTATGTACCATTTTTTTTCTGTTCTTTCCCATCGCCTCTTGGCACTAAAGAAAAGTATACGCAAGCAAGCCTCAGGCAAGTCTTGGCACGCACCTTGACACAGGCAACACAACGTTAGCTCCTGCCATGGAATTTCCGGCATTGACAGATGCCCCTACAGTGATGGCAGACCCCATTGCCACTAGTGTGGCGTTGGGAGGCACCTGCACACTCAGCTGCTGGCCTGCAGGCACACAACAACAATGAAGGTACATTCTAGTCTAACCATTTGACACCATTTTTTAACAGAAACATCCTTTGGCCACCGGTGTGGCATTGGAAGGCACCCATGCATTCAGCTGCTGTGGTTTGCGGCAAGCACGAACAAAAATTATGGTGTGTACATCATCATCATTCCCCCAAAACTACAGGACTTGACGTGTTAACACGGTACATGGGGATCAGTCCATATGTGTAGCTGAGGATCCCACATGGCTACTGCCCCGTGTAGCAGTGGCTAATAGCTGATGCCTAGCTAGTCGCTTCAGATCAATGTGGAGTCTTGGTTGGGGGATCTTAAAGCGGGTCTCTCTGTTATTGCTGCACAAGCTATCTTGGTCACATGAGGCTGACTGAGATGGTCACATGAGGCTGACTGAAATGGTCACATGAGACTGATCGAAATGATTACATGAGGCTGATTGACATGGTCACCAGGGAGGCAAGTCTTGAACAACATGCGTCTCACTTGTCTACTTATGTATGCAATGGCTAGCCTGCCGATCATGAGCCAGACCTGAACTGATTTCCAGGCGCAGCCTGCCTACGTTTGAAGGGAGAGTGGGGTTGGGGGGCTGGGAGCTGGAGGTGGAGAATGGGAGAAGGCGAGTCCGGGCCCTTCAGGAGCATGGCTGATAACTCTCTAGATCATCATTACCTCTGTTTCTGGCTTTCTCCTAAGCTAGCTGTGTCTAGCTCGGATTTGAGGGCCCTTTGGTGAGACCCTTGCAAGCTGGTTATTCTGGGAATCATTCAATAATGCATGCACCCTTTTTGGCTAGCGCAATCTTTTGTTTTCATTTTCTTTTCTCTAAATAGCGCTGAGCTACATACACAGCATCAAGGAATGGCGTTACATGGCCGAGCACAGGCATAAGTCCTTATTTGAATGGTGATACAATGCACTAATGAAAGCTTGACACCTCAAAGCATAATCACAAACACATGCGCACGTGTGTACACACACATACACACACATGCACGCGCGCACACATTTACGCGTGCACACACACACACACACACACCTGTTTTTTCAATGATCCTGCTGAGCCATATTGCAGCAGAAACTTGAGCTTCATCTGCGCACAAAAGAAAGAAAAATCAAAAAGGCGGTCAGCAGAGGGATGGTGGCATAGGAGGCCTGTTGCTCAGAAGAGCTTCTGAGCTCCATCTGCGCACCAAGGAGTGGGAAAAGGTAATCAAAGGAAGGTCGGGGATAAGAGGCCTGCTCCAAAGAGCAAGCATCCCCTTGAGATGCCCTGTCTTGCTGTTTTTGCTTGTTAGGAGGGGCCCGCTGCAAACCCATCAGCACGACATCAGTCGCTGCTCTTGAGGGGGGGCCAGCTGCACACCCAGCAGCATGGCAGCGCTGGGAAAGCACCGCTTCCTGAAAGGCCCCTTATTTTTGGTGGTGTTCTTTATTGAGCAAATTAGGCAAACAATGCGTGGTGACAGAAAGCAAGTATGTGGCGTAAAACCTAGAAGGATTTGCAGGCAGGCATCCAGACACCTCCTTAACCCGCTTGCATGCGCTCCCACCAGCAAACACACATACCCACACCCGCACCCACCTGTTGACGCCAAGTGCCTCAGGCTAAAGCTGTCGCTGCTGTTGGACACAATGGACAAGGCATTGGCGCACCTGCGTACATATTACAAACAAGAGTTGCATGCAGTTGCGTGCTCGTTCCCCTTCAGCCTTTCTTTGTCGTCCCAAGCGCTTTGTGTCCCCCCTTAACCATCTTGCGTCCCCCCTTCCTCTTTGTGGAGCCCCCTCCTATAGTCCCCTTTTGACTGGCAAAGGGGCCTTTGCCGTCCAAAGCAATTTGTGTCCCCTTTGCAATGGTCAAACTGAGACAAAGGTCTGACAGACAAAAGGGCAAAGAGCATATGCAGATTGATCTTGCTTGGTGGCACAAGATCTGCCCTCTGGCTGAGACACCTCAGCATCAACATGCGCACCTGGTAATCATGAGCAACACACTTTGTGGCAACAGCATGTCCACGCGCACCTTGGGAAAACACCTCAAGCAAAACCTCTGGTATGTACGCCCCACACAACGCATTTCTTGGAAATGGCATGTCCACGCACATACTGTGATAATGCCATACACATAAACCTTGGGGAAACAGCCATGCACATTGTGTTGCAAAACAACAGCACACATGGAGTCGTCAAGAGACTAGAAGACTTGATAGGTAAAAATCTGCTGCATGGCTTGCACTATGTTGGGCAGGTCTTAAGATGGCTCTTCAGAGTTCTGACTGGTTCCAGGCTTGCCAGGATTTTGATTATCACATGTACAAATCTTTGTAACAAACACACACACTCACACACATGTGCACACATACGCGCGCACACACACACACACAACCTACCCGTATGCGCTGTTCAAGGCATTGCTTGCAGTGAAGGTGTCCAAGCTGTATTCATCAGAGCTTCCCACCAGGGCCAGCGCATCATCCACATTCTGCAACGAGCGTACATGTGTGTGTGAGTAGTTCTGCCCACATCCTTAGAATGCATCTCTTTCAATGTTGCTAAAAGACAAAGCTTTTTTTCAAGCAGCATGGCAGCTATTAGTCTCAGTAGAACCAAGAAAAGGCTTGCAGTACATAAAATGCCATATGTGCAGCCCTGCAAGGATTAGTACCGATGAGCCTCCAAAGATGATCCTGACGCGTATACATATATATTTATATAAGAAAGTACTCTATGCAAGCAGGCATAGCTAACCATGCTTTCCTAAGCGCCTTGGCCTAAAACAAAAAGGCCTACACGCAAGCATGTACATGTAAAATGCAAGATGATGCTACAATGTACAGGCTGGACGCCTGCAGGTACCCACCTCCAGCAATGTCTGGACTTAGAAAGGGCATGAGTGCTGCGCACAGACACGCGTACGTGACACACACACACGTCCCCTCACCTGCAGGCACTGCATTGCAAGATCTTCCACAGCGTCCTGGAAGGCAAAGAGGACGGGCGGTGGCAGGGGAGGCTCAGCGAGAGGCGGGTAGGTGGGAGGATACGTGGGCAGAGGAGGGGTTGAAGGGGGCACGGGTGGAGGGACTTCACACGGTGCAAAGGAAGCCTCTAGATCTTCTTTTATCTGCTCACCACACCTGTGTCAGTCGCAGGTTGCAAGCATGATGCAACATGTCAGTTGTAGGTTGCAAGCACGATACAAAATGTCATTTGCAGCTTGCAAGCTTGACACATTGTGTCAGTTGCAAGTGGCAAGCATGACGCAACCTGGTTTGAGCCTGAGTACACAGCTTGTCCAAGGTTGCCCAGTTTTTGGGACAAGCAGACAAACATGCTGCATCCCCACCTTTCAACCAGACTCAAGGCCAATGCATCCTTTACCCTGCAAAAATGCCAGCAGATCCACCCTGAACACTGATCTCTGTACCTTTGATTGGAAAGGTGATTGGTTGGTGGGGTGGTGAATGGATCACGCAGCATGCATAACACAAACAGATTGCAGGGATCATGCCATTGCTTGGTCTGTGCCCCCTGTGCCATTGCTTGATCAGTGCCCTCAGTGCCATTGCTTGATCAATGCCCCAGTACCATTGCTTGATCAATGCCCCAGTACCATTGCTTGATCACTGATCAATGATCAGTGCCCCAGTGTCCTTGCTTTATCAGTGCCCAAAGTGCCATTGCTTGGTCTGTGCCCCCAGTGCCATAGCTTGATCAGTGCCCACAGTGCTGTTGCTTGATCTGTCCCCACAATGCCATTGCTTGATCAATGCCCCAGTGCCATTGCTTGATCACTGATCAATGATCAGTGCCCCAGTGTCCTTGCTTTATCAGTGCCCAAAGTGCCATTGCTTGGTCTGTGCCCCCAGTACCATTGCTTGATCAGTGCCCACAATGCCATTGCTTGATCAGTGCCAACAGTTCCCACAGTGCCATTGCTTGATCAGTGCCCACAGTGCCATTTTTTGACCCACTTGCAATCTGCATACCTTGTGCTCAATCCAATGCCAAATGCACCACCTTTGCCCTCGGCGCAGCTGCTTGATCCACCACCCCACCAACCGATCACCTTTCCAATCAAAGGTTACCTACAAGCACTCGCACCTGGTGCTCAGCCCACTGCCAGATGCAGCCTTGCTGTCATCCTCGCTTCCGCTGCCGTCACTGCCACCTCTGCCACTCTATAAAATCCCTGAGGTTACACCTGCAAGCACCTACCTGGTGCTCAGCCCAGATGCGGCCACACTGTCATCCTCGCTTCCACTGCCATCACTGTTGCCCTCGCCACAGCCGCTCCAGGCATCATCACTGGGATGCACCGGCCCTGGGGCAGTAGCGTTCAGCCACACCAGTGCCTCGTGCACAATGTCAGATGGGGGAGCGGGCTGTGCATTAGCCAGGAAGTTTAGCCATGCGGCCACCAGGAAGCGCTGCAAGAGGGGCCGCCTCTGCTCAAGAAAAAAGACAGACGGAAACAGGAAAGGAAGCTTCAGAAAGGAATCATGGATTGATGCGACCACCAGGAGTTTGCTGCATGCAATACAGGCGCAATGACAATTCTGCCGGCAGGACATCACAGTACCCAGCAACACTCACATCATTTCCGCTGCTGCTGCCTTGCAGCAGCTTCCGGCCCTGGTTGCCGTTGCCACCACCCTGATTGCCCTGGTTGCCGTTTCCACCACCCTGGTTATTGCTTCCGCCCCCCTGGTTGCCATTGCCACCATTCTGGTTGCCCTGGTTACCATTTGCGCCGTCCTGGTTGCCGTTGCCTTCGCCTTGGTTGCCGTTTCCACCATTCTGGTTGCCATTGCCACCACTCTGGTTGCCATTGTCATTTCCGTTGCCGTTTCCACCACCCTCATTGCCATTGCCATTGCCATTCCCACCACCCTGGTTGCCATTCCCACCACCCTGGTTACCATTGCCATTGCCATTCTCATCACCCTGGTTGCCATTGCCACCGCCCTGGTTGTCATTGCCACCACCCTGGTTGCCATTCCCATTTCCGTTGCCGTTCCCATTCCCATTCCCGTTCCCGTTGCCTCCACCATTGCTGCCGCTATTGCCTGTGATCACCAACAAACAGAGGATGCATTCCTTCATAAACCAGCTTCCTCAAGCACATCGTGCATTCAAAAAGCCAATGCACTCCGCAAACAAGCAGATACTGCACCTTACCAGGCCTGAGCGCATCCATGGCCTCCTCCAGTGTGAAGGCCAGAGTCACCTCATCCTCATCTGCCACTCCATTGCGGTTGCGGTCGCCGATGAGCAGGCCAATGCCTGTGCATGAGCAAGCAGGCAGCACACAAGCAACAGTTGCAACAAGGACCTTGCAGGACTGTTTTACAATCAGGACACAAGCAAGTCAGATTAGGAGCTTTTGGGTCTTTGCAATCAGCACACAAGCGACGGGTGCAACAAGACCCTGTGGGTCTTCTCAATCAGCACACAAGCAACAGTCAGATCAGGGCCTTGCGTGACCTTTGCAATCAGTGCACATCCAATGTTTGCTGCACAAACCTTGCGTGACATTTGCAATCAGTGCACATCCAATGTATGCTGCACAAATCTTGCGTGACCTTTGCACTCAGTGCACATCCAACATTGTGTCATGATCAGCTTGCTCACAGTACATTCAGGATTAGCTCCCCAAATTCCCATCTCCGTCTCTGTCCCAGTTCATTAACTTCCAGGCTGCCAGTTGGTGCAAGCAAATGCAAATGCAGCTGCAGGGAATAAATGCGCACTCCTCCTCATGCAAGCATGCACCAGTAGTGTGAGCCTCAAAGTAAGGAGGCAGCAGGATGTTGCCCACACATCAATAAGCATATTTTTGTGCTCCGTCTCCTTGTGCATCTTGTCATCATGCACGCACACTCCAGCAGTATAATTCTCGTAGAAAGGAGGCAGCAAGATGTTGCCCACACATCATTTAAGCATATTCTTGTGCTTCGTCTCCCTGTGCATATTCTCCTCTTGCACGCACGCACACACGCACATATACACACACACCAGCAGTATAATTCTTGTAGTAGGGAGGCAGCAGGATGTTGCCCAGACAGAATATTCTTGTGCTCTATCTCCCTGTGCATCTTGTCCTCATGCACACATACACACACACACACACCAGAAGTATAATTCTCGTAGTAGGGAGGCAGCAGGATGTCGCCCTCTGGGTAGCTGGCCTTGCCAGCAAAGGAGGCATCATTGGTGCGGTTGGCATCCCAGACCTCCTGGTGGTTCTTCCAGAAGCCAGGACCACGGGGACACACAAAGGGCACATCTGCATCAGAGGGCGTACATGAGAAATCAGAGCACATGCATCAAGATAGCCAAGAGGAATGCTGGAGATGATATCTGCAGTAGGTGCAAATGAGCAGCAACACATGTGATACAAGTCAGCAAGGAGAACCGCTGGAGATGATGTCTGCAGCAGTTGCAAATGAGCAACAGCTTGAGTCCATGAATTCGCGGGTGGACCTAAGTTCACAGGCAAAGGTGTAGCAGGCTCCAATGAAATGGAAACACAGGTGTCAGAAAGTGGTGTCAGAAAGTAAGCAAACATGTGTCAGCAGGCACACAAGCAAACACCAAATAGTGTAACTCAGTTTCCCAAATACAGGCATGTGTGTTAGAACGTGTGTGTGTGTGTGTGTGTGTGTGTGTGTGTGAAAGGGCTCCTCTACAAAAGGAATGTATGCCAAGTGAGCACTTTTGTAGCAGCGGCCTGGCTACCATGGGCTGTGTTGGGGCGGATCTGGGGCCAGCACCCTCTGCAGCAAGGAGCAATGTAGCAGCAAATAAGCTATGGGCTGTGTGATTCTTGCACACCAGAGAGTGCATGGGCTGCGCTTCTGCAGAGTTGAAGAGAGGACCGGGCAGCTTGTGCTTGTCCTTGTCAGAAAAGTGATTTTGGACTTCAACTCTCCCCTTCATCTGTTCTTTGCGGTAAACAAGGGCAGCACTGTGCTAGGCGGCACACCTTGCACTTTCTCCTGCACTTGTATTTGTTCTAACCTGAGGGAGGTGGGGGTGGGGGGTGGGCCTGCAAGAGGCGACGAGAGCCCCCATCAGATGCTTCAGGCTCAGGAGAGTCATCTGTCACCTCAGAGGCTTCAGTCTCGGAGCCATCCTTGCAGCCAGGAGCACTGAAGGAGGCTTCCAGATCACTTTTGATGAGCTCGCCACACCTGCAAAAGATGAATACAGGAAGGGTCTTAAATGTGGCATGCCCCAGCAGAAAGGAGAAGTAAAAGAAGCCTCTCTATTGAGCAGCAAGGAGAAGTGAAGGAGGACTCCACATTGAATTCTAAGATTTCCTGACCAATGCCATATGGAGCCACTCTTCAATCACCCACCACCTTACCGTACACTACCGCCCAGATCACCAACACTGCCGTTACATTGAATGCAGGCATTCAAGAAAGACAACACAAAGCCACTTCACCAGAAGCACGGTGTGCTTCCAACTTCCTCACAGACTCAAGGTCACCGACCCCCTTCACTTGCCAAGCTGTTGCTCAACCCACAAGACACTGACCTCCGTACCTGGATTGCTTGATCTACCCACCACCTATACACCTGGTGCTCAACCCAATGCCAGATGCACCAATGCCATTGCTTGATCTGTGCCCCCAGTGCCATTGCTTGATCAGTGCCCACAGTGCCATTGCTTGATCTGTGCCCACAGTGCCATTGCTTGACCCGCTTACAATCTACGTACCTTATGCCTAGTCCAATGCCAAAAGCACCATCTTTGCCCACAGTGCCTCTGCTGGACTTGTCTTTCCAACTCAAGGCAGAGAGGCAGATCATGAGCACATCTTTTTGAATAGATTATGAATGCGCATTAGGAATAGATACTGAGCACATCTTTATAAATAGGACATGGCTCATGAGCGCATCTTTAAAAATAGGTCATGAGCACATCGTTATGGATAGGAGGAACCCCACAAGTACCTCCGGGCGCCCTATCCCCTGCTGTCGTTCCTAGAATGAAAAGACAAGTCCTTATTAATGATACATGTTTTGGTAATGATAGACGCTGCCTTGCTGTCGTCATCCTCGTGCGCGCTGCCGCCACTGTTGCCCTCGCCACCCATTGATCAACTTGTTGTCATGCATTAACAATTATCAGGCCATACCCACAAGCACCTACTTCATGCTCAGCCCACTGCCAGATGTGGCCACACTGTCATCCTTGCTTCCGCTGCCGTCACTGCCACCTCCGCCACTATAAAATCCCTGAAGTTACACCCACAAGCACCTACTTCATGCTCAGCCCACTGCCAGATGCAGCCTTGCTGTCATCCTCGCTTCCGCTGCCGTCACTGCCACCTCGCCACTCTATAAAAGCCCTGAGGTTACACCCACAAGCACCTACTTCATGCTCAGCCCACTGCCAGATGTGGCCACACTGTCATCCTTGCTTCCGCTGCCGTCACTGCCACCTCCGCCACTCTATAAAATCCCTGAGGTTACACCCACAAGCACCTACCTAGTGCTCAGCCCAGATGCGGCCTTGCTGTCATCCTCACTTCCGCTGCCATCACTGTTGCCCTCGCCACAGCCGCTCCAGGCATCATCACTGGGGTGCACTGGCCCTGGGGCAGTAGCGTTCAGCCAAGCCAGTGCCTCGTGCACAATGTCAGATGGGGGAGCGGGCTGTGCATTAGCCAGGAAGTTGAGCCATGCGGTCACCAGGAAGCGCTGCATGAAGGGCCGCCTCTGTAAATACCAAAAGGAGGGGTGAACAGGAGAGAGCAGTGTCAGGGAATTGTCAGTCTTTGAATAATTGTTGCAGAGTCTCAGACATCTTTAAGCAAGGAAAGGGCTGTAGGCTGCTGCAAATAGATTCATGCTTGGCGCATACATACAGGAGAGACAAAAGTGGACCAAACAAGCAGATGCTTTGATGCTGCCCCTTGATTACTCACATCATTCCCACTGCCGTTGCTTTGCAATAGCTTCCGGCCCTGGTTGCCATTGCCGTTGCTGTTGTTATTGCGATTGCCATTCCCATTCCGATTGCCGTTTCCATTCCCGTTGCCATTGCCATTCCTGTTGCCATTGCCATTTCCCTTGCCATTGCCCTTTCCGTTGCCACCGCCCGTGTTGCCACTATTACCTGCAATTGCCAGCAGAGAAAGCCTGAGTCCTTTACAACGTACAGATCACATGAGTGCAACACAAATCCCACACACAGTGCAACATTCAGACCACACAAGTACACTATGCAGAGTTGACAACTTGGGGCGGCTGCTAATGATCGGCAAGCAGGAATGGCCATCCCAAGCATTGCAAACATGAGGGACCTTAGACCCTGTGCAAAGAAGCAATTGCAGTTCCCTTACCTGGACTTAGGACGGCAATGGCCTCCTCCAGCGTGAGGGCCAAAGTTGCCTCATCTTCATCTGCCACTCCATTGCGGTTGTAGTCGCCAATGAGTAAGCCGACGTCTGCTCGATTGCAGGAGCAAATGAACACCGCTTGTTGCTGACTCTGGGTCTTACTGGCAAGTTAAATGTTTTGAAGTTTTCCACACCTTGGGCTTGGTGCTAGGATGTGCTTTGGAAAGAGGCAGAAGGCGCTAAACACCAAAGCCAAGGCCATCGCTCCAGCCCTCTTGCCTTGCAATCTAGGCTTAGCCAGCACTAAGTTCAAATCGATTCCCCCTAAATCAAATCCTGATAGGCTAGCAGGCTGTTCTACCTGTCGCTGCTACGCGTACCAGCAGTGTAGTTCTCAAAGTAGGGAGGCAGCAGGATGTCGCCCTCTGGGTAGCTGGCCTTGCCAGCAAAGGAGGCATCGTTGGTGCGGTTGGCATCCCAGATCTCCGGGTGGTTCTTCCAGAAACCAGGACCACGGGGACACACAAAGGGCACGCCTGCAGCAGGCATGCATGCACAACACTGAGCAATTGGAAACCCATGAGAATAGCAGTGTACTCTGAAGGGGCACACAAAGGGCACGCCTGCAGCAGGCATGCATGCGCAGCATTGAACAATTGGAAGCTGTGCATCAGAAAGCAGACATTACAAAATAGGGTACATTGGTGCAACCAGCTAGGAGGAGTGCTGAAAGAGAGAGAGAAGCCTGCAATTGGCACTCACCACCACACAAGGTGCCATTTGCAGCAGTGCAATTCAGAGCACAATGCAATGTGCCTTTGTATGCAAGACCAACGTGCCTTTGCATGCAAGCCCAATGTGCCTTGCTCATGCACTCAGCGCACAACGCGCTGCCTTAAGGCTCCGCCTCCAGTGTAAGACCACTGACACAACCATGCATGCCACTTTCTTTACCACAACATGTGCTTGCCTGTGCACTCAGCGCACAACGCGCTGCCTTCAAGTTCCGCCTTCAGCGTGAGACCACTGATGCGGCCCTGCATACCTCTATATCACAATGTAGGCCCGTGCACTCACCGCACAGTGCGCTGCCTGCAGGCTCTGCCTCCAGCGTAAGACCACTGATGCGGCCCAGGAGGACCTGCTGGGCATTGAGGACTGCGGTGGCAGTGCTGGCGTCGGCATCCTGGAGGTTACAGAGAAAAAGACGGCTTCACAAACAAGATGACACTGCGTCTGAAGCCTTGCCAAAAGCTTTTAAGACAACAAGCAGGCACATAGTAAATAGGATAACACGCCCTCCCTTGTGCTGCCATCACTGCAAAATTGTGTGGAGGCTGGATCTCGCGTGGAAATTCAGCACAGCTATGAGGATAGATAAGAAGCATCTAGCAAGCAGGCACACAGCAAGGGCTTGAACGCACTCACTACTCCTCGTGACCATGCACAGTGGCTGCAAAATTATAGGGTTGCACGGACTGGAACTCACACAGAATTCTGGGGCAGCAGCAAGGAGGACCCTGGACCCAGGGAGAGCCTCGCTGTTCAGAGGCGCACCCTCTCATTAATCTGACATCCATGAGCGTTTGGCTAGAATATCTTTATTGGTCGAGCACTTTCCCCTCTTCTTCACAACCTGACTGTACTCGCTGCCACCACACACCAGTGTAGCTGGCTGAGTGCGCTTAAGGCTGGCCCCTCATTACGTTTGCATACTTGTGCACATACCTCAAAAGTCAGCACTGTGTTCAGCGCATCCAGGGTGTTGTTTAAGGTGGCCAGCCACACCGGCGACAGCTGGTCAGCCAAGTCTGCTGTAAAAGGGATGGTGTTGTAAAGGGCGGCAAGCTTGAGCACACCCTGCGCAGGATTCCAAGACGCGTCAGGGGCAGCAAAAGCTAAGACGTGTTAGTATAAGGGCGGTAAGCGCACAGGGCCCCTAAATGCCTCAAGGGAAGCAAAATGAAATGAAATGAAAGTGTGTGACAGCAAAATGAAACTAATGAAAGTGTTTATATGATGTGTCGATAAAGGCGGTAAGTGTACATGAGCTGATGAGGGGCATACACACACACACGCACACACACACACGCACACACATACACACAAACCTCCAGAATGGCGTGGGTGTCATTGGCGGCAAGGGCCACTGTGAAGTTTGTGCCCAGCTGCAGTTCATCCAACACAGGAGGGGTGCGTCCAGGGCACTGGGGGTGGACAGTCAGTGTGTCAAAAGCACAAGTGCACTGGCCTGAGCTGTCCACAGCACAAACAAAGGCAGTGTATATGCCAGGCCCGCTGGGAGCCACTAGCGTGCGGTCGGGGCTTGGGCTCCGGGGACTTATGAGCAGCCGGTCGTCAGAGGCGCTGACGAACAGCGGCTGTGCTGAGTCGGGCACCTGTGTGTGTGTGTGTGTGTGTGTGTGTGTGTGTGTGTGTGTGTGTGTGTGTGTGTGTGTGCGTGCGTTTGTGTCCATGCACTTCCTATCCCAAAAAGGGCCTGGAAGTGGATCAGCACAAGCGTGCTGTATTGAAGGCAAGCACCAACTAGCCAAACAGAATGACTGCACACAATTGTTCAATATTAGGTTGCAACAAGTGAAAGGGGGCTCTATAGCAAAGGAGGGAGTGATGTGTGCAGACCAACCTCCAGGACCGAGGAGTTGCTGTCGAGTCTCAGGAAGCCAAACTCGTAGGTGAGCTCCATGTCATCCCCAGGCTGCAGCTGGGCCTCAAAGCCCACAGCGCTAACATTGAATGCCACTTCTGGGAATGTCAGATTGGGCCTGAGGCAGGGGCAAAGGAAAGGGACAGGGTGACACACAAGTGTGCTTGCCTTCAGGCCGAGGGCAGCTGAGCTGATCTCAGCAAAGGGTGGTGCTCAGCCTCATCATCAATAAACCTTTGCAGTGGGGTGAGAGAAGGACACAGAGCGAGCAGCTGTGATATTAGATGTGGATTGGATTGCAGCATGAGCAGCGGCATGAGGTCTGGCTCAACATATGAGCTGTGACATGGGGTGAGGTGATGTGAGGTGTGAGACGAGGACTGGATCATGTATGAGCAGGGGGATGACTGTGCAGAAGTCTTACACCCTTTCTGAAGGTGTGCAGGCTCAAAAAGATCAACGACGTTGCTCTTGGAACCTGTCTCAAACAGAGTATAGAATTCGAATGCCATGTGTTCCAGCTCTGTTCAAGCATCGCATTTCAAATGCCATGTGTTCCAGCACTGCTCAAGCATCGCACGTCGGATTGTAGAATTCAAATGCCATGTGTTCCAGCACTGTTCAAGCATCGTATTTCCCTCAGGCCTAAGTGAGCGGGAGCTTCCGCACCTTGAGACAGAAATGGATAACTACGCAGGCAATGAAAACTCCCCACATCAATGAAGGAAAAGGAGCCACACTGGTTGTAAGTCCATATGACTCCCCACCACAAAATTCAGACTGAGAGAAGCACGGCAGGCAGAAAAAGAAGACAGGTCCAGCAAAGAGTAGGAAAGCAAGATGACAGCAAAAAGACTGGAGTCCCAGACCTTTAATAGCAAGCAGAGCCAAGCACAGTGAGCCTGCCAACTATGGAAAGCCACGCCCAGCAGCTTACTGCTGAGAGCATCAACTTCAGAGGTGGCTGAGTTTTTTTGAAGAAATTCTAGGCAGCGTGAGGAGACAGGTCTGCTTGAACAATGAGTCCTCTACCTTGCTCAAGCACATTTACAATT
This sequence comes from Dunaliella primolecta, assembly GCA_914767535.2. Taxonomy (NCBI): domain Eukaryota; kingdom Viridiplantae; phylum Chlorophyta; class Chlorophyceae; order Chlamydomonadales; family Dunaliellaceae; genus Dunaliella; species Dunaliella primolecta. The sequence continues at coordinate 1,743,631 of OU611765.1, forward strand.
GCACACCCTTGCAAAAGTGCTGGGCCAGCATAGACACTGACAAGTGAGGCGATTGTGGTTCTGCCTTCCTAGCAGGGCTGGCGCATCACTCCTGTGAGCCTCAATTGCACCACTCTTGTGAGCCTCAATTGCAATTGCATTATCTGTGCAAAATGAGGCCAAAGTTGGCCTGAAGGCAGATGTGCTTGTCCTTTCAAGGAGTGCGCTTCCTATCCTCTCAAGAAATGAGCTCAATGCCGACTTACTCAGAAATCTCAAGGCAGCGCCTGAAGGGTGCAGTACACAAAGGTGGTCCAGTGAATGGGGGAGGGGGGTAGGCCGGCGGAGTCGGAGGGTATGTTGGAGCTGCAATGGATACAGGAGGCTCTGTGGTAAATGTGCTGTAAGGGAGGGTGCATGTATGCGAGTGTGCGCATACATAAGTTGGAATGCATAGGAAATGCTTGCACCCTCCTGTGGGCGAGCATGTCCGTTTTTTAAGTGCATACACAGTTATTCAGTAATTTCAATTCTGAACACATATGTACACATGCATGTACACGTGAACATACCGGTATATGCACCTCATTGTCCGGAATTATGTAATAATGTCAACAACAATGGACACTAACATGTGCATGTTGTTTGCATGCTAGTGTGCAAATAAGCATGCTTGCTTCTGCTCGCATGCTTGCATGCTTGTGCTTGCGCAAGTGTGCGTGCGTGCATGCGTGCATGTGTGTGTGTGTGTGTGTGTGTGTGTGTGTGTGTGTGTGTGTGTGACAGAGCAGCTTCCTTCAGCTTCCTTAAAACTTCTGTGTTACAAAAACAAAATCGCAGCCACTGCTGCTCCAGCAAGTGGAGAACACACAATTTCATTTTGCAACAAATCCCTGGGATCAGACCCAAAGACACCAAAGATGGCACAAGCCGTCAGGAGCAAAATGAGTCTCACAAAAATCGTCAGGAATTGTCCTACGACCGGCAGCTGCTTCCTGCCGATTACCCCGATCACAACTTCTTTCCGCCTCGCACACCCACCTTGAGCTAAAGATCCAGAAATGCTGAGTATCAGCACGCAATTGACGGTGAGAATCCTCATGTTGCCTGGTTTTCTTTTGCAGCAGGGGCGCAGCTGCAAGCGATGCCCCAATTTCGAAGAAGACGCCTTGCGACTTTTATTGGTATGAAGTGGTGATTTGAGTGTTCCACAATTTCATGCACCTTCTGTTGTCAGTTAGCTGAAGTCGCAATGAAGGTGCGAACTTGCAAACTTGAAGTTTGAAACTTCAAGTTCTTCAGGTATTTCGAGGGCACACAGAATAAGTTTAATATTATGATTTTACCTTTAATGTTTCATGCACTGTAACTTTCAAATGTTATGCTATGAGGAAGACATGCACCTAATCGTGAATTTTGAAATTATGAGGTTTCAAGTTACATACCCAAGGGTTGAACCCTGTTTGATACGCCTTAGATATTAAGCTAAATTACAAATGTTGTGCAAGGGCTATTGCAAAGGCTCCTCTGTGCACCTAGATATGATGCTTCCTGCAGGACCAGTACATGCTATTAAGCTTGCTCATTGATTTCATGCCCATTCTTTTCAGTATGCGCACAAGCTTGTTACCACTAGGTGTGCTACTGAAAACAATAATCCCTACTTCTCACAGCCAGATTCTGGAGCCAGGTGTTTCCAGTAACCCTTCATGTCCCCACTAGTCCTTTCTTGCTGTAGCTGTGTGTTGGGGGGGCGCCGTGAATCCCGGGACTCACGGCTCTTTGAGCCTATGTTTCTCCTTCTCCTCAAGTGGTGTAGGGAGGGCTTCCTCTGCCAACATAGTTTTTCTTTCCTTCTCTTTTCTTCCTGGAATGAAATTGCAGGCCAGGGATAATGAGTGTTGGAGTGCAAGTGCATCCCCTTGCTTGGAAAAACTCTCTCTTCTCTTGCAATGCTTGCTCCACTCTTGGTCCCTTGGTCTGTGTTGATCCCTGTTCCTGGCTTTGCCCAAATAGGACGTAAGGAAAAGATTAAGCAGTGTTCATGCATAAATAAAAGCTCATGCTCATGCATAGAGAGTTTGGAAACAGCTGTGTGGATGCATCGTGCCAATGTGACGGACGTTTGATGATGGTACTCAACCGAGGCATGCTTATTTTTCCTAACGTGCGTGTTTGTACTTTGCACTGCAAGCTACAATGTTTTCTGAGCCTTATTTCAGGGAACGTTTCTGAGAAACAACCTTCTGTTGCTGCAGATAATCTGCAAGTTGACAAAGATTTCTTCCACTTGTGAATTGAACACCTTTCTATTTTCATTTCAGAGCCGATGGATTTACTTTGGGCAATTCGTCGGGTGTACCAGCCTTTGTACCAAAGAAGTGAGCAAAGGAGACTCAGGATTCTTCATTGTCGCAATAGATGCATGCAAGGTGGAATGATTTGGAAGAAATTCTTGTTGATGCCTCAGAAACCTTCCAGGCTGGTTGCTCCTATCTTGACAATCCCCCAAAAACACAATAAAGCCGCCTGATGGCGCTTTCATACTATCTCTGAAAATTGGAGACTCAACTCCAATCCAAGGAAAAGAGCTACCACCTCATTGACCTGATGTGCTGCTCAGACAACAAACCTGAACAAACTCTCAGCTCATGAGCTCATCAAGGGGAAAAGCATTCATCAACAATTTACACACCAAAAAACTTAGAAATACACCATACTAACAGAGTCACTTGTGACACTGTCCTTAAAGAAAAAAGGTGATACCATGAAGGCAGTGTGAACACTCCTTACTTCAATGATAAAGAAGGAGTAACATTGCCTCAAAGAGTCACGAGACTTCTACACTGGAAGGTGAGAACGAAGCTAATATGGGTCTGGTGTTTTTTTGGCAGCATGTAGTTTTGGGGCACCAAGGTTATATTGGGTGCTTTTGTTTTCAACTATCCTTGCAGGAGTTCTTGGCATTGCTACTAACATACAATTCAATTTGAGTTGCCATGCCATTCAGAGATTCACCACAATCATTAACACCAGACACGCTCTTTGTTTATAGAGAGGGTCTTGAATCTATTGGCATTTTGGAAACTGTTCCTGTACTGTATTTTAACACTTTAACCTGATGTTCAAGGGTGATCATTGGGTTATCCAAAAGGATTTGCTTTTTTTGCTGGCAAGTCGAGAGAGTGGGTTGTGAGCTTCCAAATTGACAATGGTGTTTGGGGGAGTGGGCTGTATGGCATAGTTCAGCCTCTGTCGGCTTTTGTAATATAGCCAGAGGTATCAGCAGAGCCAAGCTTATGCTTTCTGTGCATGTGTGTTTTAAGTTTGTCTGTCAGGTAGGTGAGATAGTATATTGGAGCGGTGTAGGAGTGATGTGGGTCACTTTTGCGTCCGTGTGAGGGCTTCAATGAAAAGAAAAAAGAAAAAGAAAAAGGAAGACTACGTAGGCAGTAAAACACTCGCCACGTCAGTTAAGGAAAGGGAGCCACATTGGTGCACAGACCATATGACCACCCTACCATGAAGTTCAGACTGAGAGAAGTACGGCAGGCAGAGAAAGAACATAGGTCCAGCAACGAGAAAGAGAGCAGGATGATAGCTGAAAGACTGGAGTTCCAGACCTTCAGCAAGCAGAGTCAGTGCTGTCAGCCTTCCAACCAAGGAAAGCCATGCCCAGCAGCTGTCTGCTGAGCGCAACTAGTCTGCATTCTGACAGACCAGCTTAACTAGCTGCTAGCAACTGCTGACCACGCAGAAGCCTGTGGAACAGCCCTTAGAGCACTGGCGTCTCTGAAATCCAGAAGAAATCTTGGGAGGGATCTCTGGTGTTTGGAAGCGTAATGTCCATGAGTGCTGCAGTGTGTGCGCAGGCGTTAGCCCCCTCATTACCAATGATGCCAGAGTGGGCTTTGACCTTATAGAAGCGTACAGGGTGCGGGGGAGTTCTAATACATTTGAGATGGCCTGGATGAGCTCTGCATGGAGGTGAGTCCTCATGCGCATTGGGTTAAGGGTATGTTAAGAGATCTGAGAGAGGCAGGATGCACTATCAGACACTATGTCATTGTGCCTTTTTGTTGGAGTGCTACAAAAATGCCTGCTAGTTCTGCTCTGTTGATAGTGTCTTTAGGTCCTTGTCCATTGGATTTTATGTGCAAGAAAAGAAAAGAAAGATCTACGCCCTTGAGCGTGCATTAAGGGAAGAACCCGTCAGGGAACTCACCAACCACCCGGATTCCTCCAAGTTTCTTATGTGCAATTGTAGCTGTTGGGATGATTGAGCAGTGTCTCTGCTCGGCTTGTAAACACTTGAGCCAACTCGTGGTGGAGAGTCATCCTTGAATTGAATGACACTGGCATCTGTGATTTCTCTCCAGTTCTTGATTTAAGAAATGAACATCATTTTGTAAACGACAGGATGGAAGGCTGCCCTTGCCTGAGGGCACCTGTGTGAGCAGGTATGGGTGTCATGGGGGAGGGATTGAAATCTCTGCCTCCAGTTGTTTAATGCTAGGCGTTGATGAGCATGCAATAGTACGGCTGTATTTGGAGGTTGCAGGAGTAGCCAGTGAGCTTCTGGTATGTCTTGCTTGAGAAGCTAAAGCCAGTCTTTGCTGGCAATATCTAGTGCCTCTCTGGAATGTAGGTTCCAAACAGCATTCATTTGCATGGGGTAAGAAGGTTGGGCAGGTTTAGGTATGGTGTTGAACCAGTGTTGAAGTGTCTGGAATTGGATGTTTTCAACGGGGAATTTGGCTAGCGCTTTCACAATACCTGGTAGTAGTTCAACCAACTCATGTAAGCGCTGCAGTTGAAGCCTCTTCAGTGAGGCAAGAGCATGAAGGCGGCAACTGGTCCAGTGGTTTGGAGGGAGGAGTGCACTGTGGGGCGCAGAAGTCGGAACATGATTTTGTCTTTATGAGGAGGATGGCAGAAGGAGGAGCCACAGTAGCACACAGAGAGGGCATCAGTGCACGCCCCAAGGACCTGGTTGTGGCAGCTTGTGCTGAAATGTGTGTAGGTACAGTCAAATTCAAGAGGGTTGGAGAACCTTTTCTGTAAAGCCCGTGCACCATGTATGTAAGGTGGATCGAATACGAGGAGGCAAGATTCGCACGTTGGAGTTGAGGCCTTTTGCCTTGAGCACATAGTTGCTTTTGTTAAGCCTTCTGGCGTGGCAGTAGGCCCATATTTTCAATTGCTGTGTCCTGTATGGATGGCTGGATGGTGTGCACGCCTACTTTTTTGCCTGCTTCATATGCTTCAAGCAGGGTCTTGAGTCTTTCTATGGTGAACACACCAACGCATTTGCAATTAGTGTAGAAAAAACTACGTAGGCAGTGGAAATCTCCCTATACTAATTTAGGAAAAAGGAGACACATTGGCTCAGCCATTAGTGTAATCAATACAGGCAGATTCACAAATGATCACTTGAGGCATTTGTACAGGTGCGGTAACCTCATTAGATGGGTCAGATTGCTGAGTTTCCTTCATGATGTCAACAAATTTTCATGATCATCTCAAATTGCCATTATTGCATGATATTTGTCTGGGGGATGGTAGGTTGGGAGTTAAAAGCGACATTCTTGCAAGGGTGCATCCAGCAATTGGGAGCCATGGAGAGTTGGAGAGATGCTGGATTGCCTTTACGCCTTTGTTTACAAGATTGTCTGGGTTGGTTTCATTGGTTGGGGGGTCTGATGTTTGTTTTGAACTTAATTGCTGAAAGGCGTGCACAAGAGCTTGTAGTTCTGAGTGTATCTGTAGCATCCCAGCAGCATCCCATTGAGGATGCCATTGAACATGGATCGTGTTTTGAAAAACACTTCTTTTGAAAAAGAACTGTGACTTTCCAATTTTAGGGAGTGTGACAGGGGAGCACATACGGGGCAGTCCCAGTGCTCATCAGGCTCACTCGATGCCCAATCTTGAAGGGAGCATAATTTGACATTTATAAGACAGCCCCAGTTGTATATGCAGTGATTGGTTTCACAGGTGGGCACGTTATCGTAGCATTGAGATTCATGAGTGTGTTCTTTGCTCACAGGGCTCCAACAAGGTTGGCAACACGGGACTCTTGCCAGCCTCCTGAGTATGCGTTTTGGGTGAGCTAACTTACAGATTTACATGGGGGGACCTTCAGCCAGACTGTTTGGCTGATCGGCCTGTGACTGGCCCTTACCAGTCAACATGATGTCCATAAGCTCAAAAACAAACAAAAAAAGCTTGTTGTGTTGCAAGAGGAGATCAGAAACTTTTTGGAAGATATGGAAGGCCGACCATTAAATGGTGACAGGGTGCCACTGAGCTTTGTATTGAGTCTATTGTTTATCTTGGGAGGATATTTTAAACTTCCATGGCTGTTGCCAACCCACAAAAAAGAAAAGAAAAGCCAGCCCAAGATGTTTTGGATGATCAGCAGAAGATTGTATTGCTTGCTTGCACTGCGCTTAATTCATCAGCCTCGGTTCGCTTTTAGGTCCAGAGCCATTGCCAGTGCCTGGTGCGTTTGGTGGTATGGGGCGTGAGGTTGTGATGGCTTGTGTGTGTGGTAATTTAAGTATGTTGTCGAGTCTTGGCTCCCTCCGGGCCTCCTGCCCCCAGTGTGTGAGGCCTGGGAGAGTTTCAAGAATGAGATCTGTGTGAGGGGTGTTGAGAGGACTTGGGTGGGGGTTGTGCTGTGCGCTGAGTTGGCGTTGGACAACTCCCCTAACCTCAGGCTTGCCAAACATTATTGTTACAAGAACAATTGAATTCACCAAAACGATTAGAAAAGAAATAAAAAAAAGCTACGTAGGCAGAGAAAACTCTCCCTACATCAATTTAGGAAAGAGAGACACATTGGCTCAAAGAGCCGTGAGTCTCCCTCACCAGAAGATGAGAGGGAATTTAATGCGGATCGGGTGGGTTTCTGGCAGCACGCTGATCCAGGGCACCAGTGTTGTGATGGGTGTTTTTGTTTTCAATGGCATGTCTGGTAGAGGTAAGTTTGTGCGCAAATTGTACAGAATGGGCATGGAGTTTTCTTGCAAGTATTTCAGATCGCTGTGAGTCAATCCCTAATTTTTTAAATTGATCAAGGGTATGGGCAGTGTAAATGGTCCCATCCACACCCAGGAGGATTAAGTGGATAGTAATCTCTGCACCTTGGAGTTGTTTGCACAGTTTGCTGTGTTGTTGCTGTTATCGTTGATATGCTCAGATTTTAAGAGTTGAGACATCACTTTGGCAGGAGCACACATCTGCTTGTGACAGGTGTGACCAAGGAGGGCTCCAGGATGAAAAGCATGCTGTGTTCCTTTGTTCTTGCGCTTCTGTGTATTCTCTTTGAAGAACTTATGTGCAGCTATTTTCTGACTTCCCCTCTCACAGAATTTTTCTGGACGAATCCGGCGCTTTCTTCTATTCTCAAGCTAGCTCTGAGGATGCTTCTCATTTCTTGCAGAAGCAAACTAATGAGACTTATCGCTTTATTTCCAAACTCATGGATTTTGTTTTGCAGTTGAGCAGGCCGAGCAGCCAAACTACCTGGCTGAAGGTCAAACCCCATTGTAACCATTGTAACCAACCTCTATCCACCTGGCTCCTTCAAGGAGCCTAAGCTACCTGTCTTCCATTCACAGTCTTTTAATATGTATGCTTTTTTGGACAAATGGGATTAGAAGGCCTGTCTGGTTTGATAATCAGTGTCGGTTAAAGAGGCGTCTGTTTATTCAAGCTGTGCAAAGTGGTCAAGCTGTGCATGCCTGCCAATTTCTTAAAAAAGAATACAAAAAATAAACAAGGCGTGCACGGCGTGCTTATGAGAAGTACCAGAAGGCAGTTTTCTTGGACAGGCTGAAGAGGCACAGGCCTGACATTTATGAAATGCTTAGGAAGCCCAGGAGCACCCATTAGACTCCTTTTGCAGCAGAAGGCTGGAGCTCCTACTTACAGCATCATTTTGGTGCCCGTATGAGCAACTGCTCTTCTGCTTCAAATAGAGAAGCAGCACATATGCATGGCATGGGTAGCTGCCCCGAAAGCACACACTATCAGGAAGCTCCCTTGCATACCAACGGATCTGTGGGCAGGCACCCCACTTGTCCAGCAAGAAGCGTTCCTCACATCCCTCATCAACAAGCAAGCCCCATGGGTAGCTGCCCTGAAAGCAACTTAAGCAGAAGGCCTGGAGTGTGGGACAGCATTAGCAGAGGGGATGAGTCCGTTATTGGAGCTATGCGCGGGGTGGCACAGCGGGTCGCTGCACGCTGGACTGGCAACTCTGGAGCTCCAGCGTAGGATATGGCAGTGCCCCTGGGGCGCAACAACCCGCCTCCTGAGTAGCTTTTCCGTCAAGGTGCTGAGTCTCGGTGGATGCCTGAACCTGATGTGATGGAACTGCCTGATGCAGCTGTCCTGTACCCTATTGTTTGCGAGCACTTGCGTAAGCTGAATGCTAGGACATCCCCTGGTTTTGATGCTGTTGCTGCCCCCTTCATCAAGTACGCTGAAAAGAGGGTCCCAGCACTTAATGGTAGAGGCACGGATAGGATGAATGTTTTGGCTCCTTACATTGCACGTCTGTTTGCTGCCATGATGGAGAGGGCTGAGATTCCTGCTTGTTGGAAAGTGGCTAAGATAACTCCTCTTTACAAGAAGGGCTCTGTGCTGGACCCAGGGAATTATCGCATGCTCGCAGTAAGTGGCACCCTGTACAGGCTGTATACTAACGTTCTTAGGGAGGTGGTCACTGGGTGGTGTAAGGATAAAAACAAGATTCCAGACACTCAATTTGGTTTCTACCCTGGCCGTAACACTTTGCAGCCCATATTCATTTTGCGGCACTTGCAGCATGCTGCTCAGGTCAAGCGCCCAAATGCATCCCCAAGGCTGCATGCAGCTTTTATTGATTTCAAGCAGGCATACGATACAATTCCTAGGGAAGCTCTTTGGACTCACCTGCAGCGCATTCGTATGCCTGCGTGCCTGTTGGCTGTCATTAAAAGCACGTATGCTAATGATGAGTATATCTTGGTGGATGGCTGCAAGCAAGCCCGTGTGCGCCCCCATTTTGGAGTTAAGCAAGGCTGCCCGCTTTCCCCCTTGTTGTTCTCCTTGTACATCAATGACGTGGAATGCTTGGCAGAAAATGTGCAAGGGGCTTTTACAGGCACTAGGGACGTTCGAGTCACTAACATGCTGTATGCAGATGATCTGCGCCTCACTAGTAATCTTCCTGATCAGCTCCAACTGATGTTAGATAGGCTACATACGTATGCTCAGCGGAAAGGGTTGGTGATTAATACTGCCAAGTCTGAGATTATGCACTTTTATTCAAGGGGCGATAATGTGCCAGTTTTCACGTTAAGTGGAGCTCGTTTGGCGTGTGCAGATTCTTTTAGATGTTTAGGCATGCTGTTCACAAAACAACGCAACCCGCAAGCCACTGCTGAGTACATGTGTGCCCCTTTCCTAGCTGGTTGTAGACGGATTAGGCAATTCACATCTGAGCACCACCTGACAGACAGGCCGCATACCATGCTCTGGCTGACTAAAGCATATGCTCTCCCTGCTAGCTTTTATGCATGCCAGATTTAGGGCACTAGATTTATGAAAGAAGGAGCTGAAATGGACTGTCCTTTGCAAAATGTGCACCTGTGCTTACTGAGGCGTATCCTTGGGGTAACTTACGCACTTTGAAAGTGCACCACTCCTAATTGGTCTGTACTGCGTGAGTGTAGGCGTGAACCTTTACAGTTTTATTGGTTTCGCGCAGCAGTTAGGTTTTACAATGCTTTACTGCGCAGCAACAGCACTACACTCAGTAAGGTACTGCAAGCAGATGTTGAAATGAGCAGTCTTTCCCATGTATGCTGGACCTCAAAACTGTTGGCTGCATGCACAGGTTTGAAGTATAGTATAGTACACTGTTACACTTGTATGCTCATTTGTTCGGGCAAGGTAGCCTATAGTCATGAGGGAGTTTGTTGTTGATCTGAAAAAAAGGCTGCGAGGTGTGTGGAATGCTGATGCCTTAGCAGAACACGGTGAACACGCGAAACAATTAGCCAAGTATCAGCACTGGATGGCACTTCCTTTGAGACCCTTGTCTGTTCATGGCGCGCCCTTTTCTGTCCCCAGGTATTTGCACCTTGATTTGGGCAAGCGCGCGCTGAGAAACATAGCACGTTTTTGCTTACATGCTCACACTTTAAGAGTTGAGACATCACTTTGGCAGGAGCACACATCTGCTTGTGATAGGTGTGAACAAGGAGGACTCCAAGATGAAAAGCATGCCGTGTTCCTTTGTTCTTGCGCTTCTTTGTGTTCTCTTCGAAGGGCTTATGCACAGTTATTTTCTGACTTCCCCTCGCCTTATAGAATTTTTCTGGACGATTCAGGCACTTTCTACTATTCTCAAGCTAGCTCTGAGGATGTTATTCATTTCTTGCAGAAGCAAACTAATGAGACTTATCATTTTATTTCCGATCTCATGGATATTTTTTGTGCAGTTGGAACAGTTGAGCAGACCGAGCAGCCAAACTACCTGGCTGAAGGTCAAACCCCATTGTAACTTTTTGTAACTTTTTGGACAAAGACAATGCCATGCTTAATCCTTTTCTGCACGAAATCCTTGTTTTCTTCTTGTGACAGGCCAGCAGTCAGTCAATTTGACTGGAGGCCTTCTGTCTCTTTAATCTTCAGCCGCAGCTGAAACCAGCTGCTTCAGCCGCACCTTAGCCAGGACCACAAAAAAATCTGATGCAAATCTGATGCACAGCTCTTCTTTGCTTAAGCTCAAGCTGCCTTTGTATGCAGGAACACCTAAATGCCCCTTTCTGTCATGACAAGAGCCTGCTTTTGGCGAGAGTGTGCAGCAATTGCTGGAAGCTAAGTCAGTTGGACAGTTGGACAGTGTAATGACTCATTATTATATTATGAATAAGACACAACAGGTTCTGGCTGCATCACTTTATCAGCCTGACATTTCCCTTGACCTCACCAACATCCACAGTTACTTGTTTCCAGTTTGATGTACTGGAGAAAGGCATGACCTTATATATGCCGAGGGCCCTCATGGCATTGCAATCATTGTAACCTTGAAGTACACACAGAGCAATTCTGTAGTTTACATGTCACATGTAAGTGGGAAAGAAAGGGTCATAAAAAAGTGCAGGAGCGTCCAAAACAGGAGCCACAGCATTTCCATACGGTGCACAGAAAAAAAAGACGCTCAGCCAGAATAAGGAACAGCCAACCAGGGTGCACTTGCATGTAGCATCACCCTGGCTAGAATCTCTCAAAAATGAAAAAATACATTGCAGTATGTTTTTTCTTCGGTTTCTTGTACATGGTTTTGATCCAACCTGGCAACAGCACCAGACTCATGCAAGGGCACGCTCGCTCAAACAGCATTGACGCAAACAAGGAGAAGAAGACAGAGGGACACTCACATGGACACACAAGCTGAAACTGGGGGCCACTTCCAGGCAGAAGGCAAGCATGAGCCGTGAGGCCAGCAGGATGTGCCACGGCCTCGCCAGCTAGGTATTCATGCACACATCCAGCAGGCTAGTGCGCGGACATGCAGGCAGTGCAGCCCCTTTCATCATCATTAATCAGAAGATCGTCTATCACACGCCACTTGGTTTGTTTCAGCAGGACTGGGTTAGAAGGTTGTGTAGGTTTGTAGGACTTGGGTCAGCAAGCCGTGCAGGTCTCCTCACACAGACATACGCACAGCACAGCTTGCACAGTAGGCAGCCCCCTGAAGGTGTTGCGTGGGAGGTGTGGCACCACCACATTAAAGCACACCGTAAGTCCCCTATGTACAGGCCACACAAACACAGCCAATGATACGGGCCGTCTCTCTCAGGTTCCACCCACTCAACCTTGGGAGTCTTTGGCACGAGCTTCCACTCCCTTGTGCAAGCTGCTGAGGCACGTGCTGACTGAAGGGGCTGAAGCCCAGCACTGTCTACATGCCTGCCCACACGCAAAGTATCACACCACTTCACACACGCACACACAGCACCGGCGCTGTCCTGCACACCCGCCTCAAGCAAGCAGACCCCAAAACGGCTTTTGCATTCACTCAAGGATGTCCACCAGCGTGCCAAAGCACGGAGCACATCATGCACCGGGCCCTCAGTCCTGGCATGGCTGAAGGCAAAGGTTTGTGAGCAGAGGCAGTATATATAACATTGCAGCCCCTGCACTCAGATCAAAAACTTCCATTTCACCATGCTCGCAGCACTGGGCTCGCGTGGCCCCCGTACCCTAAAAGGGAAGATTGTGTTCTTGGTGCATGCCTCTTCACTGAGCTTGCTTGCACGGCTGCCGCTGCGACCTTGCGTGCCCCATAGGACCCATGAAGATTGTGTTCTTGGTGGCCTCCCTACTGAGCCTGCTGGGGTGTGCCAGCAACAGCGCGAGCGTGGCTGCCGCTGCGGTCTCGCGTGCGGGATTTGGGGGACTGCGGGGACGGCTGGGGGGTGTGCCCGTGGGAGGTACCGTTGGCCTGCTGCTGCTGCTGCTGGTTCTGGTTGCGGGGCTGGGGTAGCAAGGACTTGACGGCAGCGGACACCCCCCCGGATGCCTTTCTCGACCCCCCAGAGGCATGGATACGTTCGGGGGTGGACCGGGCCACCGCGGGGGAGGACACGGTGGTTGCCGGGGGTGGATTGGGGGGGACCACAGGCGCGACAGTAGGGCAAGGGACACTAGTAGGAGGGGCGGGAGCCACTTGAGTTGCAGCAGGTTGTGTGGCAGCCGCTTGCGTGACTGGTGCGGATGGTGTGGTGTGGTTAGAGGAGGGAGGGGCTGCAGCAGGAGTAGGGGCAGGGGGAGGCGGCTGTGGGGGTTGCGGGGACGGGCCGGATTGGGGAGGGGGGACCAGGGGGAACGTGGCGGGCTTGGCTCTACTGTTGGGCCGTGACGCCTGTGGTGTGTGTGTGTGTGTGTGTGTGTGTGTGTGTGTGTGTGTGTGTGTGCGCGCGCGCGCGCGTGTGTGTGTGTGCGCGTGCATACAGGCTAGAGCAAACCCCGCCCATTTGGCACCCAAAACGCAATTTGGAATGCGGCAGGATTGCCAGACGGTTGCCGGCAAGGCAGATGCTGACCTGGCCCCTTTGTAAAAAAGGCAATCAGTCTGTCATGCAAGATCAGCGTCATTCACGTCTTATTGTTTCACCTACCATGATTCAGCAACAACCATGATTTGACGTGACAAGTCCACCATTAGACTGGGGGCAGCAAGGCAGATGCCCACCTGGCCCTTTTGTAAAAAAGGCAATCAGTACACCATGAGACTGGGGGCAGCAAGGCAGATGCTGTCCTGGCCCCCTCGTAAAGGGAACCATCAGTCCACCATTTATACTCCAGTACAAAAAGGAGTCTCAGCAAAGACCGAAAGGCTGTCACCACGTAGAGCTTATAACACACTTTGGGTACAGCAAGGCAAATGCTGACCGACCCTGGCTTGCACGCACGAGAGTACAGCAGCCGTGGGCGATGACAGCCAACACTTCAATACCAGTGGCTGACCTGCTTGGTGCATAGCACATCTGGTGCACATCAGGTGCAGCTCATCAGAGGTGCAACTCTGGTGCAGGAATGCAGCAGCACGCCCAAGGAAAGGCCCAGGGAGGCACTCACTACATTGGCATGGAAACTCAGCAGGACAAGTACATCCTCATGTTCACACACACACACACACACACACGCACACGCGCGCACATGTGTATCGCCCTCAAACAGTGCTGCAGCTGCACACACACCGAGGCCAAGGTGCCTCAAAGGTGCGAGCTGTAAAGACGGGAGCACTGAGGGGTCTGGCGTCCTGGTTGCCCTGATCGAGGGATTGAGATGATGCTTGATGATTCCTGATTGATACATCCTGATCGGCCAGGGTGACAGAGCCCTCATGGGCGCCCCACAGAGCCTCACATGTGAGTTTCACTAGCCCATACCGGATCCAACAACCCAGACGTGTCAGCAACTAGCCCCTCAGTAGGTGCCACAACAAGACACTCACTTGATAGAACTGTATATCCATAGCTTGGACCGGCGAAAAGCTCTACGTGGTGACAGCCTTTAACCCTAAAAAAACCGACTCAAACCAGCAACTTGGCCGCCCTATCAGGCAACCCACATGCAAGAGCCCTCAGTGCTCCATCTTTATAGCTGACATTTGTCATAACTTAGCTGCTGCATGGCGTGATGGCTGTATAGAGAGCACACAGACACGAACACACACACACACACAACTGCGCAGCCTCACCCTGCTGTTGTTGCGGCCTGTCCTTGCGCGATGGCTGCGTGGAGGGGCAGAACCTGGGGGGGATGTCAGGGGGTGTGGGGCTGCACCTGGAAACAAGCCAAACAGAAAATGAAGGTGCAGGGTGGACTACAGTGAGAGGTGAAGAAGCGCAAGCATTCGTAGTGTGGGACATTGTATCACCACATAGGATCCCACACAGGGGCAACTCCAAAGGATCCTGGACCTCATCAGAACGACAGCCCATAAGGGCAATGACGTCTTTCTGTTACCCAGCAGTGCAGACTGAGCACAGTCATTCAATTAGCGCCAGTCGGCCGCCAACAACATCCATGAAGGTACCCTCATGGCCACCACAACAACATGCATGCCAGCGGTACAGACTGAGCACAGCCGTGCGGTGATCACACAACATCCATTGAGCAACCCTCATGGCCACCACAACAACATTCATGCCAGCAGTACAGACTGAGCACAGCCATTCAGATTGCGCCAGTCGGCCGCCAACAACATCCATGAAGCAACCCTCATGGCCACCACAACAACATTCATGCCAGCAGTACAGACCGAGCACAGCCATTCAGATAGCGCCAGTCGGCCGCCAACAACATCCATGAAGTAACCCTCATGGCCACCACAACAACATTCATGCCAGCAGTATAGACCGAGCACAGTTGCGTGGTGATCACATCCATAACATTCATGAAGCAACCCTCATGGCCGCTCAACAACATTCGTGAAGTAACCTTATGGCAGGGACGCCCGCACAGCACAACCAATGCCCACTTGTGAACCAGCAGGACCACTGTCATGTCAGAGTCTGAGGGCCAGCACTCACCTCCATTGCGTTGCGGAGGGGGCTCGCTGCCTGGAGGCTCCATGCGCGCCTGCTTCACGGGGCGCCGGCTGGAAGGCCGGCTGCCGCGCTCACTGGCGGCTGCAGTGTCAGCGTGTGTGTGTGTCAGAGAGTGTGTGTGTGTGTGTGTGTGTGTGTGTGTGTGTGTGTGTGTGTGTGCGCGTGTGACTGCTGCCCATACTGAACATGAACACCACCATTCACTCCGGCGTATGGATTGACTGACACGCACAAGGCTGAAAATGTAAGCCCAGATGCTTACAGTCTGTGGCCTGCACTGTGTGCATGTCATGCCAATTCTGCTGCCCACGCTCAGCAGACAAGGGCCACCTTGCACATGTGATTAAGATGGTTGGTGAACTGCTGGCCACCTGGCTTACATGCGCGCAAAAAAGGCAGCACCCGCAACAAAAACTTACACGTGCCATGCACAGAGTAATCAAAATGGACGGCAGACTGCTGGCTGCCTCGCCTATGTGCTTGCAAAAATGGCAGAGTGCCGCCTTCTGTGCATGCCAATCTGTTGTCTGTTTAAATCACAGGGTGCACAGCGACCCTTCCCTGCTGGGGGTGCTACATCCTCGCCATCCGCCTGATGCAACACATGCTCCCTCTACCTCTCCTTCCCGCGCACGCGCACCTGAGGATGGCCTTCGCCTCGCCTTGCGCCCCTTAGCCTCATCACCCTCACCAGCTGCCTCCTGCTGCTGCTGCTGCTGCTGCTGCTGCGGTGGTGGCGGCTGAGGCTGTTGCTGCTGTTCACCTTGCTGCTGCTGTGGTGGCTGATGAGCTGGCTCGTTGGCGCCCCCCACTTTCGCCACATCCCCAGCAGGGGCAGAGGCAGTGGCTGAGGGCGCCCCTGCTTCTACTCCTGCTGCTGCTGCTGCTGCCCCCGACCCACTGCCACCGCCCCCAACTCCAGCAACTGGAGGGGCTGGCGCATGCCCTGCCTGCTGCACATCCTTTTGTGCTTGCCCAGATCTGCCTCCTCCGCTAACCGCATCGACCACGCAAGCATGCGGGGCAGCCCCAGCAACGGGTCCATTGGCATTGGCATGGGCACTCGCGTGCTCAGCACCACCAGCTGCGGCTGCACCTCCAGCACCAACAGAGGCAGCACCAGCGGCAACGCCACCACCTGCGGGAGCACCAGCACCAGCAGCACCAGCGGCACCGGCGCCTTGCCTTTGCCGCACCCGTGGCACCCCTCCCCGCTCTTTCTTAGCCTCTCTGCCGCGGCTGCCGTTTGCTGTGCCCCTGCGAGCAGGCACGCGTCTGCTGCTGCTGTTGCTGCTGCGCCGCTGTGCTGCGCTGCCTGTCCGCGCGCGGTTCACGCTGCTGCTGCCTCTGCTCCTGTTGGCTGCAGCCGGCTTGCGCACCCTGCCTGCCACGACAGCTGAGCCAGCTGCTACAGGAGGGTGGGTTGGGGCAGTTGCAGGGGCGGTGGTAGTCCCAGGGGCGGTGACTGGGGTGGTAGTGGTGGTGGCGGTGGTACGTGCTTTGCCTCGCCTGCGCGGTTTCTCGGGCGCATCCTCCACGATGTCCTGAGGTTCAGATGCATGCAAGCAGGGGTGGGCAGGGAAAACGTGTGACAACCCTGCACGCCCAACACGCCTGACCCAAAGCGCGCGTGAAAACCCTGCACACATATCAACCTTGACAACCCTAGGCTGGGCAGACAGACAGGACTGACAAGAGGACAACATTGGCAGCAGCTTTGAAGGACTGACAGTGCCAGTGATGAACACCTCCAGATCCGACGAGCTCTACTCTCACGCCAGGAAGAGCACATACACCGCCTGAGCACAACGACTCTTGTGCTGTGCTCTGCCCAAATGGAATCCCTCCCTGATCAAAGCCAGCCCAGTACAAGAATGCTTCCTTCCTTCCTTCCTTCCTTCCTTCCTTCCTGTCTGTGGCGCATGTTTCATACAACACATGCACTTGATAAAATGCAGAGCACTTGAGCATGTGCCCTTGTGCATGATGTACACCACACCCAAGCTGGGCACAACCCACCTCGCTGTCGCCTTCACTGCCTAGATCGCGCTCCATATCCACACCGCTGCTGCTGCCGCTGGCTGCACCCGCATCCTGTGTGTGTGTGTGTGTGTGTGTGTGTGTGTGTGTGTGTGTGTGTGTGTGTGTGTGTGTGTGTGTGTGTGCGCATGCGTGCGCGTGCGCGCGCGCAAGAGAGTGGATCCGTGAGATTCTGAAGTCATCAAAAGCGCACGACTCTAAACACAGAGAGTTGCACACCCGCATGCTGCAAACACACCTCTTCACTGCTGCTGTCCTCATCACCACCACTGCTGCTGGCTCTGCTGGCGCTGGCGCTGCTGTTGGTGCTGGCCCTGCTACTCTTCTTGTGTTGCCCGCCTGAAGGCGCTGCTGAGGGTGTGCTGGCTACAGCTGCGGCCTTCAGTGCCTGCACAGCAGAGACGACAGCATAAGAGGCGAAGATGAGAAGCCTGCAGGTGCTGCGAAAAAGAGGTGACGGTGCGAAGGTAAGCGTACGCACAGCAAGGGCGAGGGAGCAAGGCAACTGCACCAATTTTGGGAATTAATGAGACAAGCAGGAGGAGAGGGTGTGTGTGTTGAACAACAAGCATAGGCGCAGCTTAGGAGGGACGAAGAATGTCAGTGGACGTCTTCCCAGAGATCATATGCTGCAGGAATCCAGGCAAAAAGAGGTGGGCGGAGCAGGTGCACAAGACATGATTGGATGCACAACAGCTGTTCACTGCCTGCATAACTTGTGGCACACATCAGTGGCGGGGAAAGCAGGCGTGAATGAAGGCAGCAGGGGAAGGGAGTGCAGACGGAGGGCCAACATCCTTCTTCCTTCTTCTCAACTGAGATATGTGCAGGTAGTGTCCTCCACTGCTTCGATTGTTTTTTTCCCTGTCTTTTTCTGCAGACGTGGATGGAGACAGCAGGGGAGGGCCCATTTGCCTGGCCTTGCAGAGGTCGGCTGCTCCCAACGGAGATTTGGCACAAGGTTAAACATTTGGTCGGACCCAACGGCCTGGCGCACTGCCCATGCACTTTGGGCATTATCCTTATGCTGGAACCTCGTACACCTGGGTCTTTTTGGTGGTCGCCTTGCCATGCTACTCACCCAGGAGACTCGATTACAGTAGCAGCAGGAACAACAGTGGTGGCGCGCATGTGCGTGTGAACAAGGAGAAAACAAGGGATGCTGCTGCAGCGGCGCAGCGCATTCGCACATCCCTTAGCCGAAAAGCAGCAGCAGTAAGGAATGCTGGGATGACTTCTCCACACAGCACAACTGCGCACCTGCGCTCCACTTCGCGATCGAGGCGGCGGCTGCGGTGGGTTGGGGGGCGGCCGTTTACATCCGGACAGCGAGCGCGCGTGCGAGGCCCGGGTAGTAGGGGTGGTTGCTCCGGCGATGATGCGTTTAGGGATGATTGGCGGTTGTGCAGGCGGAGGTGGAAGAGGAGGAGCCTGGAAGACGGGGGGCAGGGGGACCTGCAGGGAGCGAAGAGAAATGGCAGGGGTCATTGGGGGTGGTGCAGATGGAGATGGAAGACACTGAGCTGCATTTAACGATTGATGTTGCCAAGGTGGTGGATGCCAGATCAAAATACTGGTCGTCTCTGCAGAAAAAGATACGCAGGAAAAGAGGTGGGCAAGGCCCCTTGCACTATAGGCTGAAGTCAGTACAAACAGGACCAGCATCCTGATTCCAAACCAGCATCTTGATCTGAGGGTGCCCCCGCCATAACAGCAACATTTGGAAAAGAGACGTGCAAGGCCCCTGCACAACGTCGCTTTGCTTGAGCGATGCTTGCTCTGAAATTGTTGATACCTTGGGGAAAGACTGTATCTAGGCCATGCGCAAGAAAAAGCCCAGAAGACTCTCATTTTCCCACACAGCCAGCAATCCCAAAGCAATTATTGATTGAGTATAACGACATTTTCTTCAAGATGAAGATACCGTACTGACGCATATTCATTCCGCACCCCTTTGAATAATATCTAGGTTACCAATTCTGCGCCCCCTTCAGTAAATAATTATATGCAATCCACACAAATCCACAGGGGCAAACAGCTCTGCCCTCGAACTTTTACTTATGAGAGATTTTTGAGAGAGCAATGGTGCTTGCTGTGCAGTTCCTGCATAGGCACTTTTGTTTCCAGGTAAGTCGACTTCTTGACAGCAGCGAGCCTACTGTAACCAAGGAAGCCATGCGTACCAATTGTCCATCCTCTTGACCTGAAGGATCCTCACCGCTCACACCCTCAATCGAAAAAAATCATTTGTATTTAATGTCCGCACAAACCCGCTCTTCCAAAAACAATCGTCTTTTTAGAATGCGAAATTTGTCCGCATCCGTCAAAAACATTGTTTTTGCAGCCTGCTGTAATGTCAGTACGGTAACTCTGTATGAGGGGGCGGGCGCTATATAGCGCGCACCTCACAGGCTGGAAAAGATGCGAGCTGGCCAAGAACTCATTCACCACACTTGCAGATTCATGTTGACCAGGTCAATTGTCTGTTTGCAGCAGAAGTCAAGACTTTGTCATCGCCACCACATGCAGTTGGCAACTTTTTTGCAAGCTTGCACCTTTTCTGGCCTAAGGGCAAAGACGGAGCCTGCCCTTCTTCCACATTTACTGGATGAGACCGAGATGCAACCCTCATCCAGTCCTGGGACAAACACAGGAGCCCCAGGCCTTCCCTTGTCACACGTGCAATGCAAAAAACCCTCACACACACACACACACACACACACACACACAACAAAACAGGGTACACACTTGCAGCACATAAGAATCAAGAGAGCGCACAGTGTTGGTGTGCGCGTGTGCCTGTGTTGGCCTAGCAGTCAGGCGTTCTGACTGATGGCTGCTTCATGTAAAACCAGTGTAAAACTAGTGTACCTGTGGTGGGAGGGGCGGCACCATGGCGAGTGCAGGCCACGCCTTCGCAGCATCGCCTGTTTCCACCTCGCCGTGCCCCTGCACTGCAGCGCTGCTGCTGCGTGGGCCCAGCCCGCCTGGTGTGCTCCTCCGGGATGGTGGTTGAGGCGGTTGGGACGCCAAACTGGGGCCTGCCCTCGACCCACCCGCAGCCCCCGCTTCACTTCGTGGCTTCGCGGGGGGTGCGGGCGGAGGTATGGGCGGTGCTGTCCCTGCTGCAGGCTTGTGCGGGTGAGGTTGCTGGCGCTGGGAGGTGGTAGGTCGGGAGGAGGAGGGTGGGGGAGATGCAGGGGTGGGCTTGGGGGGCTGAGGTGGTGGAGGGGGCTGTGGCGCAGTGCCTGCACCGGCAGCAGCTGCTGCACCTGCACTCTCACGTCTATGCCTCTCGCCCTCACGGCGCGCAGCAGCACTTGATTGTCGCGATGCTGCTGTGGCGGCGGGCGTGGGCGCCGCGGGTGCGGAGGTCCTGCCTGCCGATGATGCAGGCGCTCTCTGCGAGGATGCGAGCGCGCCTGAGTGGGTGCGTGTTCCTGGTGTTGTGTGTGCTGAGGGTTGTGCAGTCTTGGGGGAGGGGGCGCGCATGGATGGCAGTTGTGATGACCCGCGAGTGGACAGGGAGACTGATCGGGGCGTGGGTGGCTTGGGGGCGGTGGCGGGTGTGGGGGCTTTGGGAGGGGGTGCAGTGGGAGAAGTGAAAGCGGGTGGGGGTATGGGTGCCGCTTTATCGGGGGGCAGCTGCACAGCAGCAGCAGCGGGTGCTATTTCGCCTTGCGCTGCTGCCGCCGCTGCTGCTGCTGAGGGGTTGGAGGGTGTGAGTGGGGTTACAGCTGGAGGAGTTCTGTCCTTAGAAGTGGCTGCAGTAGCACTGCCGGGCTCTTGGATGGGCTGCTGCGGGGGTACAGTGGAATGTGGGTACGATGGTATGAGCATAGTGCATACGTGTATGTGCACAGGCCCAGTGGGGTGCGAGTAAGGTGGGGTGCACGAGGTCAGGGCATGGACATGTGTACAGGCCCAGCATGGTGCGGGTATGGTGGAAATGAGGTCAATGAATGAACGTGTGCAAACCTATTTTCAGAGGACCAGTGGAAGGAGGAGAGGGTTTGATGCGTGCTGACGCTGATGCGCATGCACTGAGTGCATCTACAGTGCATGAGTGCATCTACGTGCAGGAGAAGTGTGCAGGATGCATGCTGATGCTGAGCGCACCATCATCATCATCATCATCATCATCATCATCATCATCATCATTCTTCACCAGGATCCCCCAAACCATGCGCAGCCATGCCAGACAAGTGCACCTACAATTCGCGTGCAACAACAAAGCAGATTTTCCCAAACCATCCATCTCCACACCGGAAATGGAAGCTCCAACATGCGCACCTGTTGCTGCTGCTGCTGCTGCTGCGCAGTGCGCAAAGAGGTAGATCGTGGTGTGCGCGAGCTTGCACCCGCTGGCACATTCGGCGTGGTCTGGCCTTTGTTGCGGCGCCGCTGCCCCTCTGCAACAGAACAGAGAAGTAAAAAAGCAGAGGATGAAAGCCTGGATGAAAGTACACGCACAATAATTGCTATCTAGAGATGGATAAAAAAGGACCCACATGCCAGCATGCTGAGCGCCTGTGCTCCTCTTCCTCCATGTACGCATGCATCAGAAATGGGCCATACATTTTTGGAGAAAACACGTGTCCGGCAAAGACTACCATAAGCAGCATATCATGTGTGTGTGTTAACTCCCACAATCAAATCTTTGCATCAACAAGTAGTCTCGAAGCCAAGTTTGACCCATCCCTGGTATGAATCGCCGCATACACTTCATCGCCGGCATCCTCACTACTGCAGCCTACATAGGCACATCCACACATCCACAGCAATCACCCACCTGCCAAAGCAGCAAAGCGCTTGCGCTCCTCTTCCTCCATGTACGCGTGCATCGCCACGTACACTTCATCACTGGTGTCTTCGCTGCTGCTGCTGCCTCCGTCATCTTGCTCAGCTTCGCTCTTTCGGTGAGAGGGACCCAGCACAGCAGCGATGGCAGCAGGGGGGCTTGTAAAGGCAGACTCCCCTGTCCATGCGAAAGAGGGAAAACCATGTGTGTGTATGTGCGCGTGCGCGTGTGCGTGTGCGCGCATGGGAGTGTGTATTTGAGCAGGCACACATGGGCACAGAGTGTGCACCCCAGCATGCGCACTCCCTGGGACTGCAACATGCACACGGAGCTTTTACCAAACAACTGCAGGCAGTGTTTGAAAGCACGCCACCTCTGACTCATGAGTCAGTCACCATGGTGCAGTGCCGACAAGGCATGGGCAGGTGAGTGTTTCACAGCAGGAGAAGGCATGATGAGCATCCTGGCTCGCACCGTATTGTCGGTAAGCACATGCCCAGGTTGTGTTGGCTGCATCCCTTGCTGCCAGCTCCTCTTCCGACAGCTCGCGCACAGGGGGGATGTAGATGGCGGTCTTCGCACACATGGGGATGAGCGAGGTAACAATTGTTCAGTACACTTGGACAAGTAAGCATTGCTCGTGTCACGTGGGGCCAAAAGGTGTACAAAACATCAATCATTTGTTAAGTGTCATTGGCATCGATGGGTGTATAAGGCTGCCCGTGCACAAAAGGGGCCCAGATAATAGGATAATTTAGAGGAGGAACCTTGTTGGCATGAGCAGGATGCAGATGGTTGTCTATCCATGAATGAGGTCAGGCGAAGAGAGGGCAATCAGCAAAGAAGTTGTGTTGGCATGAGCTGGATGCAGGTGGTTGTCTGTCCACAGATGGGTTGAGGCAAAGAGAGGAAATTCAGCCAAGGAGTTTTGGTGGCATGAGCAGGAAGCAGATGGTGGTTTATCCACAAATAGGGTCAAGCAATGAGAGGGCATTCAGCAAAGGAGCCTTGTTGGCATGCATGGGATGTGAGCAGCAGTCTGCAGCAGGAAAGGTCATGCAAGCCTTTTGGAGTGACGGCCTGTCCAGGCAATATGCAACCTGTGCCCTGAAATTTAGGATGCAACTCGATGCCCACAAAACAGGAAGCCACTGTATCAAAGCCCGCTCCTTGGTGGAGGTGGATTTCACAGGCAGGATGCAGAGTTTTCCGACAAATTTAGGATGCGACTCAAAAAATCAACAAAGACCCACGAAACAAGGAGCCACTGTACCAAAGCCCACTGTTTATAGAAGTAGTGGATTGTCCAGACAGGATACAACTGAAGAGAACCACAAGGAAATGGACCATAAACAGCAAACGATGCACAGGGGAGTCTCATAAACGCTGCTTGAACATCGCATTAAAATCCGATGTGTTGCCGGCAAACATCATGTGCCTGCACTGACTCTCTTCTTCCCTCCCACACATACAAACACCGCTTCGACGGGCACACAAGTGCATGCGCGCATGCACTCACCATGGAACGCTCCATTCGCATGGAGCCTTCCAAATCCCCCTCACTGCGCTTGCGTTTGACTGACTCAAAGCCGCCAGTCCCGGGGCGTGTGACGACCGTCAGGCCACCACCACCGCCGCCAGCCCTCCCACCTGCAGGTGGTCAACGCACAAAAAGCGCATTAATGAGCTGCTGCTGCTGCTGCTGCTGCAGCTGCTGCTGCTGCAATCAAGAGCTTAACCCCTGCAACAACCCTGTCACAACCCCACCACCACTGCTGCCAGCCCTCCCACCTACATGACCTACATGGCTATAATACCTATGTGTCAAAGCAGAAAAAGTACAGGCATCAAATGAGCTACTGCTGCAGTAATGATGAGCTCAACCCCTGTGCATAGCCTGTAACAACCCCACTTGCACATGACCAGAGGCAGAGGAAGGCAAGAGTGAGCACAAGAAGTAGAAGCAGCAGAGAAGGCATGAGTGGGCAGCTGCTAAAGCACAGCTTTTTTGAGCTCAACCCCTGTCACTCTACAGTCAGCCACACTGCCAGCTTGCTCTTGCCCAAACAGTCAGTAAGATCAGAGATGCTTGGTCTCTGCTAGCAGTCAGTTATCTTGACGGGACGCCTTTTGCTTCTATAACCTGCAACCCATTAAAGATGCTTGAGCGGCGCAGCAGGAATGATGGGCGGTGTGATTGCTCTCACTTTCTACCAAGCACAATTGTTCACAGTCAGGTCAAGCTGCCACAGTGTGCGGAGGTCCCCCCAACAAACAACTAAGCAACAACAATCCTGTTACATATTACAGTGTTAACTCCTGAATTTCCAGACACCTCAGCCTCAGGAATTCAGTTGTTTCACAGGCATGACATGGTTTGTGTTGGTCATGCACTCATCACCTGTTGGGCCACTGATTTGCGGTTCTTATTCTCAGTGTACCTCATGCATGCTTCATTGTGCGCAGTGTTTGAGGTTACTCCCGCAACACCTTCCTGCTCCAGCTGAGCTGCCCTTGGACACAAATACAGCCTTGAGATCTTTTTCCTTCCCTCCCAGCCACTGCCCTCAATTCTCAACTCTCAATCGAGAGCCAGCTACTCCAGGAGCGGGACTCCAGCACTCACTGCTTCGTGACGATGGTCTGCGGAGTGCGCCTGCAGCACGGTACCCAGCGCGCGATCCGGCTCCTGTGCTGAAGCCGCCCCTGTCCAGACTGAAAGCAGCCTGTGTGAGCAAGGACAGGAATGGAAAGGTGACTTCTCCCCCAGGTGGCATGTGCTCATGTAACCATATCAGTTGCAATAACTTTCCAAGCTACATATGAACAGCAATGTAAATTTCCGGTGACAAAAGCTGTGTTTTCTAACAAGGGCAGCAACACACAAGCAGAGGTCCATGCCTGCGTGAACAAGTTGGAGGTGAATCATGGTGGCAAGCGAGTGGCGGGAGGTAACGGCGGAGGAAAACCAGCCAGCAGTGGATAGTAAGAGGGAGGCCCCGGTGCAAGGGCACATTGCATGAAAGGGAATGCAGGAGAGAATAGCAGGCCCGCTGATTGCACAAAAAAGGAGCCCCACCTGCATGCATGGCATTGTATAAATTTGCAATGGACTGACCCAAGCAACCAGTCATGCCCTTGGATACGCCAACGTGGTTGGCAACACTGCATGACGCGATGCCCTTGACACGTGCACAAGAGCAGCGACCATGCGGCTGTCGTAAATCATCTAGTTGGGCTTTGGAACACCTGGCCTGCTGGCTCTAGAGAGGGACAGGCAGGGTGGTGTGAGCAGAGTAGACCAAACATCTAGCTGACTCATGTGTCTGTGGTGCTCCTGCATACCTCATGCTGGCCATGCATGAAAATCTGTGAGCGCCTAGGAGCACGCGTGTCAGCCATTCGGCAGACATTGGGAGCAAATCGAAGCAGATGGATGCCGGTGCAAAGCCACTCCCCTCTGACACAAGTTTAGTCCTTTCACCCCAACTCTCCTCCTTGTGTGCCTTTTCTGGTGCATACATGCCAAAGCAAGACTCATCTGCCCAGGGTCTGCAATACACCTCCAAGACCCAAGAACCCCCAAACCCAAGAAACTGCGCTAGAACTCCCACCCCCTCCCAGGTCTGAGTCCCTCACAGTTTGCAGGGCGGAGTTCCTGAGCAGAAGACACATTCTGAGGACCGCTTCTGCACCTCATCCTAACCATTCATGCACAAACGACCCTTGCATTGGGAGGTGCCTCCATGTTAAGGAAGCCTGGCAGCGCTCCTAAGTCCTGCACTTGTCATGCATGCACTAGGGCAGCACCATTCCATCATACAGTGATATGGGCTGCGACAAGCATCTGTCTGCCTACAACCTCCTAAGCGCAGACTCTTAAAGCCCCTTCTCACGCAGACTGCCCCTCCATCCCTGCCGCAAAAAAGCATACACTGACGGTCGGCATGCCAGGTTGCAAGCCCACCTGCACACATGCACGCATTTGTGGACATCCTGCACATAAGCGAGCACAAACCCTTCCAGAATATGAAGCCACCCTCCTTCACCACGTACCTGCAAGCTTTGCTTCACATTCTGCACTTGCTGCTGCAGCACCTCGAAGCCTGAAAACAGCGCGCCAGGCAGCAGCGCCTCTGGCACACCTCCCTGCACCTCCGGCTGCACATGCTGCTGCTGCTGCTCCTGTTGCTGCCGCTGCCGCTGTTTACGCAGAGGCCAACCTCGCCGCTTCACCATTGCAGCAGTACAGCTGCTGCCAGGAAGCGATGGCTGCAAATGCACAGCCCCATCTGCTGCATGCGCGTCTGGCTCGTGCAGCTGCTGCTGTGGCTGCTGCTGGTCTATGGCCATGGGCTCATTACGGGGTGAGGCAGCCTGAGAGTCGTCTCCTTGTTGCTCCTGGGGCTCCCCCAGCTGCACGCGCTCCGCACGCAGTTGGTAGAAGAGGTTACCATGCAAGAGTGGGGGTTGCTCAGCATCACCAGAGCCAACCATCTGTTGTTGATGCTGCTGCTGCTGCTGCGCGCCTGTGCAGGGAACTGCATGCTCCTGCTGCGATGGTTGCCCAGGAGCGAGTGCGATGGTGGGCTGCGCGGGCGGGGGCGGGAGCACAGCATGGCCGAGGAAGCGCTGCATGCTGGTGGTCAGCTGTGCTTGCTGCTTTGCCAGGGCTGCAGGCGCACCTGGGTGTGTAGCAACAGGGTTGGATGTAGAAGGGGTGGTTTGCTGATCCACTCCTGCACTAGAGCTTGCTCCACCCTGCTCCTGGTGTTGCTGCAGCAGCGCCTCCAGCCTGTGCTGCTGCGCGAGCAGCTCACGCCGTCGTAATTCCAGCCAGTTGCACTGCCATTCCAGAGGGCGCTGGCTCTCCCTCTCTGCTGAGCTCATGAGAGGATGGTGGCGAGGAGTGCTTTGCTGTTGCTGTGCTGCTGCTTTGGATGAGGGTCCAGAGCTTGCAAGCCCTGAGCCTGCCTGGTCTGCTGGCCAAGGCTGTCGCAGGGCAGACACCCGCAGCTGCGAGAGCAGTTGCTCGAAGGGCAGCAAGGGCGGCTCAAAGGGCAGGAGCTGTTGTTGTTGCTGTTTTTGCTGCTGCTGCTGTTGCTGCTGCTGCTGCTGCAGCTGCGCTATAGATGGCAATTCCTCCTCCTCGTCAGAAATGTGGTCGCATATGGGCATGCGGCGGGGAGGGGGGGGCATGAGCACTTGCTGCTGCAGCTGCAGCCCCTGACCTGCTCTTGCTGTTGGGGGCACGGGAGGAGGCGACCCCAAGGTGGGCACAACAAGCTGTAGGCCACAATTGGTGCGCAGGGTCACGGGCTGCTTGCTGGGTGGCTCCTGCTGGCAACAGGCAACCGGCGGAGAGGGAAGTGTGGTGCTCCTGAGCGAGGCCTCATGCTGCACAGGAGGCGCTGGGCGCGTATCTCCGAGGGAGGGAGGACCAGGAGATATTGTGTGTTGCGCATGCTGCTGCTGCTGCGCAAGACCCACCACCCCATCCACTTGCTGCTGCTGCTGCTGCTGCTGCCCAGCCTCAGCCCCTGTCCCTGCCCTGGGGGTGACAGGGAACAGGGCTGTGAAGGCCTTGCGAATATCCAGCTCATGTTGCCCCAGGATCTTGTTGATGTTGCGCTGCAGCGCCTGCGCGCACTTGTAGCAACGCGTCTTGTTGGTGTTGTACGTGCGCGCGTTGGTCACAATCTGCTCGAAGTCCGCGACAAAGGAACGCCAGGAGGTGTAGGCCCGGGCGTCCAGCTTCTGCTGCATCATAGAGAAGCACATGGGTGTCTTGATGATGGAGTAGTAGTTGGGCGCGCCGCGCTCGTCCACGGGGTAGACGAAGTAGCGCTCTTTGTCTGTGGCCACCACTTGCTGCAGGATGCTGTGCAGGAAGAGGAAGGCGTCCTCAGTGTCTTGGTTGCCCCTTTCTCCCTCCCCTGTCACCCTCCCCTGTCTCCCCTCCTTGTCTCCCTTCACCGACTCCGTGTCTGTCTCTCCTGCCTTCACTGCCTCCATTGCTGCTGCAGAGGTGCTGGCTTCCGGTTGCTGCTGCCGAGCCACAGGGGAAAGGGGGGACAGGCAGCTCAGCACCAGCGAGGGTGGGCAGCCGTGTCCTTCACAGCTGCTCCTAGGGGCGAGCACACCCCCCCCGCCCCCCCCACCCCCCCCGCTGCCATCTCCGTTTGCCGTGGTAGCTGTTGCAGCTGCTGCTGCTGTTGCTGCTGGATCGACCGATGCTGCTCCAGCTGCTGAGGGGTTGTTGTTGAGTGCACCTCCAGGCCCTTCTCCTTCTTGCTGCACAGCCCTCCCGGGCATCAATAGCTACGGGGATGATGATGGGCGTTCCGGTGGAACACTCATCTACAAGTGGTTTGACCTACGAGAACCCGGGTCGTAACTCATTCCGCTGCACTACCGACCGGAAAATTAGTTTTATTATATAACACTTTCCATAGCTGCTGTGAAACCAGCCTCCGTCTGTTTGTCCGATCTTTTTGGCACCCATCCCGGTGATTGGCGCGCACAGGTGCCTGCCAGCTTCCCTCTCTTGAGGGGCTTGGGTCAGTGAGGGGTGGTGAGAAGAAGGGTCTCCTCGACTTGAAGAAGGAGAACGGTAACACACTTGAGACTGCTCTGGATGGGGGGCACCTTTGCAATGCAAGGAAAGGAAGGACAGGAGCATGGGCTATATAGTGTGAGCATGATGAACCACATTTTGTGTGGGTGTGGATGTGGGTGTGGGTGTGAGTGTTGGTGGAGGGGGATGCGTGCATGCGTGCGAGCGTACGTGCGTGCGTGCGTGCGTGCGTGCGTGCGTGCGTGTGTGTGTGTGTGTGGGTGGGTGTGTGTGTGTGTGTGTGTGTGTGTGTATGTGTTGTGCACGCGCGCACACGCACTTGCATACAAATGCATGCAGGCTCTAAACACAACCAGTCTTCAAGAGTGTGCGCTCAATCGCAAGCATCAGCACAGGAGGGAACACAATTTGAGGTATGGAGAAAGGGGAGAGGTCATGGAGCCCATGGGGACTTATGCAAGTCCTTCCAAGCCTTGGCCTATGCGTCACTTCTGAAGCAAAGCCCAAGTGCAGCCCAGAAATCATGTAGAAACCCTCTTGGATTTTCCTTCCCCAACATGAATGAGAAAGACCATACCTAAGTGTGCTGGATGCCAAGCAGAATGCATGGAGGAAACACCCTTCCCAATTCTCCATGCTTGGGCTTCTACTTTTAGATAGCTAGGCTAGTGTGCATGGGGGCCCGTCGCTTAGTGATAGGGAAAGTTAGCACTTTGGTTCAGTTACTATGGTGTTCAGCCCATGCCAATCTTCTCTGTACCGAATCAATTTCAGTTCGATAAGGCAGATACTTGGGTAGATATTGATACCAAGCCAAGCTGACACACTACCGAGTCGTGATGCTCACCCTCATGAAAATACAAGGGCGCACATCGGCAAGCTGCTATTTCGAGATAGTGGGCAAGGCACAAGGATAGTCCTATGGCTTGCTACCCACCCGATCTGCTCAGTCTGAGGACCTTGTTTGCTTTTAGATTGGACTGGTTTGGTTAGATGCACATTTCTGCTTCAGCTAAGCTGCCCCCCGCGGGCTAGTGCAGGACTGTAACCCTTTCCTTTCATCCTTGTTTTGGTGGTGGGTTGATTGTGTGTGTGTGTGTGTGTGTGTGTGTGTGTGCGTGCGTGCGTGCATGTGTGTGTGTGTGTGTGTGTGTGTGTGTGTGTGTGTGTGTGTGTGTGTGTGTGTGTGTGTGTGTGTGTGTGTGTGTGTGTCGCTGACTGAAGGGTCTTGTTCCTTTATGCAGTCTGTTTGGTTTCCATTGCAGGCTTATGATACAACCACCATTTGCCCTTAATATAGACATTCCATGCTTGAGGGGACCCAGCGGAAGCTGCTTTCTCTCCCTCAACGTGCGCTTGAGCATTGTTTGCATTTGGAACCCAAATGCTACAACTCCTGCCCAACCAGGGTCCCAAACAATATCGGGCTTGGATTTCAGATTGAAGGAAAGAATCCATCCATCATGGCCTGTGGTGTAAGTACCGGAGGATCAGCACCTTCACAGCTCCCACCAGCAATATAATTGGTTGGATCCCCTTCAAGGCACGCAACCTACTCCCTGGGCCTCCTCAAGGAAAGGAGACACAAGAGATTAAGAATCACAACCACCACAACTTGCTTGTGTCTCAGTCAGGCCTTGCACGACATGTTGGGAATCTTCAAGAGAGAAGCATGTGGCGCTAGATTGGTGCCTTGGTACAATGAAAAAAATGCGTTAGCTTGGGTGCCCGCATCGATGTATGCCTTTGTTAGGTGACCTTGCAGATCTACCTTGATATATTTAATCTGTCCTGTCATGAACACATAAAATAAAGAAGTTCAATAAGTTTCTATGCAAGCGCTTGGTAAGCAAGCTTTCGCGAAACACACACAGAGGTTTCCTAGTGCAGTATCCTCAAGCCCCAGGTCCTCTGTGAGGGTGAGTGATCCATCCATGCTTTTCAATCGTGAGAATTTTGTTTGTGCACAAGGGGGACTATGTGATGTTCAGGTGCACTTCACACCAGCCATACGTGTTCATGCACAACCCACATGGTGAATTTGCTGGATTTGCAAGGGTATGGTTGAAAATTAGATAGAACGCAGCATGCCTCCTGGGTCCAACACATTCTTTGCTACAATGAAGATCCGCTCAGAATTTCTGTTTCAAAGGTCCTGAATTGTTTGGACTTACCTGCTCCAGGCTATGGCATCCAAAGCACATGTCTGTGAGCCCAAGTGGTGGACCACAGATGATGTAGCAGTGGTGACTGGTGGTGGGTTGCATACAGGGAAAGGTTCCATCCGATTCCTCAACGTCAAACACTTCCCTCTAGCTCCGCACTACAAGACAGTTGCTCAATAAAAGCAGTCCCTTAATATTGGTTTTACTTTATCACTTTCCCGGCATCTGGCACCAACAAATTGAGCAGTGTCAGAAGCTTATTTGCTTTGAGCAGCTGTCTCAAGGAGCGTTTGACGTGGCGATAATCATTTGGTGACATGCACTGAATGATGTCACATGGGGGTGGGGCTCTTGCTCTCTCGGTATGACATGTGGTGTGCATACTTTTTGCGTGGCCACCAATTAATCATGATATAACCAGGGACCTAGGCAGCGTCAGTCGTTGTGTGTTTTGCTGTCTGAGTGACCATTCTAATCTCAAGCACTCTCTGCAGGCTTTTCTTGCCAGAACTTATCCATGTCAGCACTTTCTTGGCAAAAGCAACCATTGTCAGGCCAGCACAGGCTCGGTACATTCTAGGTCATGCTTACCTGTCCTCCATCATCATCACCACCTACGGCCTGTGGCATTTCAAAAAATTGTGAGAATCCATGTCCGCAAAAGCTACACCAGTTTCTAATGTGGCATAATGCAGCCAACAAGGGCTTGGGCTTTGAGTGTGCGCGCCAGCTGGCCGGAGAAGCAGGCTTCACGACTATTGTCACTGCCAGAAATGGTAAGCTCATCAATGCGCGATTTTTCCACCCCTACTTTACTGGCCCTGCTACTGAGAACAAAGCAGCAACTGTAGCTGTGAAGCTCATGTGCTAAGCAAGTATTGCAGTTGTTCTTGCATGCATTCCTTATAGGTGTGGGAAGGTGGGTTGTTGGAGCTCATAGCTGTGATGATCGTGTAATTAGATTTCAGGTATGAAAAGGCTTCAAAAATCTATAAGCACAAAAGGTTGAAGGAAAACTTGTTTTTGTCTTCATGGGTACGATGCGTTCACATTTCATGAGTGATGACCCACTGTGACCAGCTTTATAATCCCTGCTTCCACCCCAGATATGCACTGGAAAGATTTGAGTGTTTGCAGGGTGCCTCCTGTTCTTCATGTCCAGATCACATAAGCTTTTAATAAGGGCTTCATTCAAATACAAATCCAGACATTGGCTTTGCTAAAAGCCGAAATGGTACTGGAGCATTGTTTACTTCTTCAAGATGTTTTTCAACATTGAGTTTAAGGAAAAGGGAAGCTTCCAAATCTTTAAGTGTGCTCTCTTTCTTCCCTCTGTCCTAGTCTTCTCATGCAGCAAATGTTTTTGCTTTCAATTGCAGAAAAAGCTGGACAAGAGGCTGCAGAATCCCTAAGGAAAACTTGTGGTAAGGATTTCATTTCCATCCTTATTTTGTGCTTGAGTAATCTGTTTTGCATACAGTTCAGCCCATGTACTAGAACCTACATGTGCACAGCTACAGCTGCCTCTTTTGCTTTGCTTTAATTGATTCCTTTATTAGCGCTCAAATGGGGTTACCATCTTGCTTTTTACCTCCATATGGATTGAGGTATGTCCCTGATCACATCTTTCAAGCTCATGGGTCCTAGAGATCTAGCTCGCCTTTGCACGCTTACATTGCCCCATCCATGCAATACAAGCTCCCCCCCATGTCAGTTGTGCCGTTTTAGTCTGAGCCACCTTTAATCGACTAGTGTATTTATTTTGCCGTGTAATATACCATTCCTCACACATCTCATGACGCAGCCAAAATAGAATCACCAAATTCTATGCATGTTGCATAAGCCCTGTGTACTCAATTTTACACCTTTTTAGTTTGTTGAGTGCTTTGATTCTGCAGCAAGTACCCCCAAGGAGGGATTTATGGGCTGTGCCTCAAAACAGTACAGCACATACCTGTGCCCTCAAAATTGTCTTTTACCCAGCTAACGTATCTTCCATCAAGAAAATTGTTTCTAAAATTTTAGGGAAGTAATTCAGTGGTCCACATGGCCAGACCCTCCTCACACTCCCAGACTAAAAAGGCTGCTATCAACAAGCATGCTCATTCATATAATTCCCAGGACTTGGAAAATGTGCTCATAGTAGCTGAAATTTTGCTTTTCAGGTCTTGTTAAGAGACAGGTATGGGAGTGAAAATGTTTTTGCAAATGTTTCATCTAGATCAAATAGGTGCTGCACTGCACTACCACTGCAGTTTAAAAAAATTAGGGACCATTTTATTTTTCACATGGTTATGGTCACGAGCCACCTGCATGCCTTATGAGGGGCTGCACTGGTGGGTTTGCTCAGGATGCAAGGAATGCTGCAGTTGCAAAGCAATGCCAACAATGAAAGGGATGCAGCGCAGGCAGCACAGTATAAATGGTGCAAGGAACGCTGCAGGGGTAATCCAATGTTAGTTATAAGCACCATCTACCCTTACACTTTTAAGGGATGCAGCAGGGGCAGTGTGCTGTTAACACTGCAAGGGATGATGCAAGGGATGCAGGAGGGGCAATAGCTGTTAATAATGCAAGGGATGCAGGAGGGGCAGTGTGCTGTTAACAATGCAAGGGAAGCAGGAGGGGTAATGTGCTGTTAACAATGCCAGGGATGCAGCAGGGACAATGTGATGCTTACAGTGCTAGGGACGCAGCAGGGGCAATTTGATGCTTACAATGCAAGGGATGCAACAGGGGCGATCTGGTAAAAACAATACATAGGATGCAGCAGGACAAACCCAACATAGGCGTGCACGCCTTGCCAATTCCTTTTTTTTGGTGGAGAGGATACACAGTTCCTCAGCCTTAAGTGGCCTCTTATCCTGAATTGCTTCGGGGAGTGTTTTCACTGCATAGTTGTTTCGTTTTTTTCCCCAGTGGTGCTTGCACACCAGCACATTCCCCCTGGGCTTCCCAGTGGCACAGTCTGAAGCTACGACAACTTGTGGTGACCTAAGAGCAACTTCGGTCCCAAATTACTCGTCAGCACTCGTATGAGATTGGAGGTGTACATTTCCTGAGAGCTTTCCAGCCAATATGGGCGCAAAATTGCCCCGCCCAAAAATGCCAGACTTCGAGCATATTTTAGGCTGTGGGACAGCAAGACGTGGTTGCTCTGCTCAAAGTGTACTGCTTGACCATTCATAGTGGCAGTCCATTGCATCCTTTGTACATCCTTTTATATTTTTTTGTGAAAATATCGCACTACATCCAAATGACTATTCTCAGCCGCAACATCCATTATATTGATTGAATAGCCTTCTGTTGTATTCTCATGTAAAAAATTTAACTACATCCACATCACCATTAAAAACATCATAATTCATAGCATTTCTTGTACATCCTTCTGTTCTATTTTGATATTTATCATTCAAATAAATATCCATACAATGTGCTTCGCCAAGTGTTTTGTTCAAAAAATTTTCTTTGTATCAGTATCTTTGTTTGAAAATGTTCTCTATCAATATGAGAAATGTATACGTCTTTAATATAATTGTGTTGATTATTCAGACATTCATCACAATATTTTAGATTTCCAGGCATGGACATTTGTTGAAATGGTTATGGAGGCTCCAGCACAGGGTGCAGCTGTTTTATTTTATTATGCAGGGTATTCTGTTTGGTTGCTCTAATACTATTGCCCTTGAAGTGATATTTAAATGCTTGACTCAAAAAATTTTACTTCATAATGCAGCAAATGCTTAATTTCAGCCACTTGCTACCAATCTTCCTGTAATTCTTCACATGTTCCTAATTATCTTCAGTCATCTATGCATTTGTTCTTGTCAGGGCTGATTGTCACACCTTGGTCTGCGATGCTCATTTGTGACATCTAGCATGCCATTGTCATCTTCACTTTCCAGATCCTTAGGCTGACATTCTTACCTTTCAATCCATGCACCTTCCTGCCCTTGCAGGCGAGCAGGCATGTCTTGACTTCCACCAACTGGACATCTCAGACAAGAAGTCAATAGAAACATTCAAGGCATGGCTGCAGCAAAAGTATGTGGAGTTGAGATTGCTGACCCTATAAGTAATCAGGGCATGTAGACTAAAGATGTGTGCTTACCTCAAAGCTTATAGAATCAGACTTCAGAAGGTACTAATTTGGCACCATTGGGTCAGAAGTCTGAGGAAACACACAAATTGAGAGCACGAGCTCTTCATTGGGTCGGAGTTGGCAATTGTATGGACTATCATTGGTTTACCTAGCACAGGTTTGCATGTCCGCAAAGTCCCTGAGATCGATGAACTTAATTTGTTACACATGCTTATCTTCTGATGTTAGTCCTTACATTTATGTTCGTGATTGCATAATTAATTGTTGGCAGCACCTTTGCTTGCACATACAGGTATGGCAAGCTAAACGTTCTTGTCAACAACGGTGCAATTGCGTACAAGGGAAGCATCTTTGGGCCCCAGGAGGTGTGTTGGCTATCATGGAAATACGTTCACTCAGTGTTTGTGCCCAAGATTTTCTTAGATCTGCAAATTGCAAATTGATCACAATGGTTGCATTGGGGGATGACCTTCAGCCCAGTGGTTTGGCTGATTGGCTTGTGGTGAGTAGCAAAATGTCTGTGGCTTGTGTGCACAATGCTTTTTATATTCATTACAAGTCTAGCTTGTGCATTGCAACGTATGCTGCCGTCCAGCGCACAAACAATCATTCCTTCACCCTTTGTGCACAACAGGCACGTGTCACCATCGACGTCAACTATCACGGAACAGCCGGTGAGAGGGCATCTCTTAAGCACTTAAGAAGAAGATGTTCTGCTAAGGAGATGGAAGCGTGCCAATGCTCTTCTTTTCTGCATTGGACAGAGTATTAGATACTTCCCCCTCTCTTGAACTCCTTGCTTTAACTGAAGCTGTAGGCCTCTTTTTCACAGGATTGCTGGCTTGCCTGTGCAGAGGCCCTGGGTGCCCTTGATGCCCATACATCCTTATGAAATACTGAATTTTTGTCAAGATGCCAAAGAACCAAGATTGTTTTTTTTTGTCTGTGCAGATGTGACGGAGGCTTTGGTGCCTTTGATGCCCACAGATGGCCGTTCACGTGTGGTGAGTACACTTTATGAAAAGGAAAGGAAGACTGTATAGGCAGTTCAATGTACCCTCCCACAAGCAAGGAAAGGGATAAGTGTTTGATTGAAGTACCATTGGTCTCCTTCACCACAAAACACATTGCTGCTTGTCTCTGGCATTTATATAGTGCACTGTTGATGTCTTTTGCTTGAGGGCATTCAAGAAGTGAGCAGGCATGGAGCAAACCCAAAATGTTCGTTTATGATTTGTTTGGAAGTTGAAGGAAGACAGCAATGATCAGAGCTGTAATTTGGGTGCACTAAAAAAACAGCCCCTGTAAAAGGAGTAGCTATCGCAGGCGACCAATCAAGATTGTGTTGAGCCATGCGTCTGCATCTGCAGAGGTGATGTGATGTCTGTGCATGGGTAGCCACACTAGTTCACATAAAGTGCAAGTCAGGGCACAAACAAGTGCTCAACTGCGCACGTAAGTGAGCATACATTTGCAGAGAGGGTTATCTGAGGCCTGAAAACAGGCTTTTTTTGCATGCTCCCTGCATAGGTGCCCCATAATGGGAACCTTTCAAACTTGGGCTCCTTAGAAAGCCCGTTTTCTGTCTGTAACACTAGAGCACGAGAGGTGCTTGTCACGGGGCATGTACCTAATTAGCCGCGGCGTGAACCATAATTTTTACCACCAAATCTCCATTCCGGACCACCTACTGTATCAAATTGGGTAATCATCAGTGATTTATAGTATCTAAAAATGTCATTGCAAAAGGAATGGACAGAAAAGACGCAGTGTTGAATGAAATACAGGATTTAGGCATTTTCCTTGGAGGAATTCCAGCACAAAAGTTGCCCAAAATGTCATTTTTTGACCAGACCTATCCGTCTTCTTTTATAAAATGCAGGATATTGCAAATGTATATAGAGGTCACGAACACAAAGTATAGGGAGTGAATTTTAGTCGCAGGGTGGAGCTGTGGGTCTTTTTGGTGTGATCTGAAGCCAGGAGAGTTATCTGGGATCCTGTGACAATCATCATTTTTTGGTGGAAGCAATGATTTTGTAAGAAAATCATGGTTGGCATGGTTACAGCAAATAGGCCAGTTGGCCCTCTGAAAGATTTGAAGATATGATGGTACTTGTAAAAAAAGGTAACTATGATGGTAGTTTGAGTGTGGCTATTTCTCATTTTTTGCATCAGTCTTCTGTTCTTGCAATCTATGCCCTTCAGGCTTTTCTGACTTTTGCTTCACCATGTCATGCAACCTTTCCTCTTCCAATCCATACAAGGTTGCCCTTCTGGTTTTTCTTACTTTTGCTTCACCATGTCATGCAACCTTTCCTCTTCCAATCCATACAAGGTTGCCCTTGTTACTTTAACACAACTGGCTCGCAGGCAATATTTCGTTGACTCCTGTTGCCCATGCTTGTGTCACCTCATGATTTTCGCACAAGAACTCGCAGATACTGCCTCCTGAACTCCTCTCGCCACACTTGTGTCACCTCATGACCTTTACACAAAGAACTTGCAGGTTCTGTCTCCTTGACTTTTCTCGCCCATGCTTGTGTCAATTAGCCTTGATTGTTGGGCTTGCCAATTCAAATATGCAGAGTGTTTGGGCTTTATTTGCAGCATCCACATAAGCTCTTGCATAGTCCACACGTAGGTAACTGTTGCCTCCAGGGCAGGCCTTTCTAGTATCCTGAAGAGCCAGCAGCTGAAGGACAGGTGAGACCTACTTGCAGCATTGTTTTTTTTATAGCAACAGAATCCTCATGTTGTATGATAGGCAGATGTGGCACTAAAGTGGACCCAGGCATATCTCCAAGTATGTTTGTTTATGATGTTATTATCAGGCAAGAGTGGCCAGAAGATCTCCTTCAGGAAACCTTGCTTTTACAATCGTTTGTGTTCAGCTTTAAAAGCATCAGAAGCCAACAAGAGGCTTCTGGAGTATGCTTGCGTACAACTGAAACTGAAACTGAAAAGTGTTGTTGTGCATGTGTCCCTGATGATGCTGATAGAGTGCCCTGAACTCTCACAAAAGCGCCTGTCTTATAAGCCCAGACGTAGGTATTGGGAGGAACTCTCCTGTGTTCAAATCCTGCGGGCATGCGCCACTTGGTTGTTAAATAAAGGAGGGTTGCCAGCTTACAAGGTAGCTAGAGTTGTGGATGTCCTCTGCATGTGTCTTCTTTCTCCGGCAGCAGCTGTCATTGTCCTCTGCCTGGTTTCTTTGACAACAGCATGGTGTTTGGTGAGCGCCTGAAGCCGGAGGATGCGGTGGCACACTCAAAAAACTTGCTGCAGCTGCCACCTGCCATGTTGTGGAGCTATGTGAACGTCTGAAAAAGACAGATTGGTCAGGTTGGCAAAGCAACCTAACAAGGTTCGCAAGACTGAAGATAGAAAGTGGAATGTGAGTGTGTGTATCACGTTGCCATGCCACACCTGCTCCACGCTAATACAGCATTGGGTCAAGGTAATGGAAATCAGCATTAAACCCTTCACTTTTCCTTTCACCTGCTGATGGTACCAACCCAGGAGGAGTGCACATAGGAAGGCTGTCACTTTAGTGCAAGCTTTGACACTCCCACAGTTGCATGACAGCGCTGCCCTAGCCAGTGAAGGCTGACCCATTTTAGGCCACCATGGGCAAAGCTGTTGCTGCCTGTCAGCTGGTCGCGCGGGCCAAGCCAACAAGGGTTGACTCTTATTTCAGCCACCATGGGCAAAGTCTGATGCTGCCTGTCGTGAAGTGGTGAGGGCCAAGCCAGCGAGGGCCGACTCAATTTCTAGCGCCTTAAAATGGAAACTGTGTAAATAGTGAGGGCTCATGGCTGTCTGTGATGATGCAGGTTCCTGACCGCCAAGGGGAGGGCTGACGTGGATGCCCTTGTCAGCGAGTGGCTAGCTAGCGTGGAGAAGGGAGACTACAGCGCCAAGGGCTGGTGGGTCCTTTTTCATTTTAGCTAAGCTGCCCTTGCAGGCAGGTACAGCTGTGTGGCACTTCCTTTCCTAGCGTGAAGAAGGGCGACTTCAGCCCAAGGGCTGGTGGGTCCTCTTTCACAGTTGGGAAGTGGCATGATGGATTTGATCAAACAAGAGGTGCTACAGGGCAGTAGGTCACCTGTGGGGCTTGAAGCAAGGTGAAGTGGCTGCTGAGTGGCATGTGTTGAGTTCTGGGAGAGATGTGCAAAAGGGTTGTTGCTCTTTTTGGAAAAAGCAAGGTCATTGCATGAACTGCCCCAGGTTTGGCAGCCATGATGCTCAGTTGTGACCACAATGGTTGTTTATCAGCTCACTTGTCTCACCTCAAGGCAGCTCGGCCCTAGGTATCCTCCTTAGGTGATGCGATGAGTGTTTTCTCTGCCTTCAGAGTTTTTTCTTTCCTTGTCTTTGAAGTGACAATCACACATTGCGCAATGGCTTAGGTGTGCCTGCAGTCACCGTCCATCGACATACCTATCTGAGCCAAAAACTATTGATTTCTAGCCTCTTGTTTAGATTACAAGGATGTCATGGTGCATGCCTGGGGTGTGCGTGCAGTGACCGTCCACCTGCCCATCCCACCGACCTGACCAATATTGAGCTGGCAAACATGGTATTTGGGATGCCGCACAACACGTCACAGGAATATGATGGAATTTGAATGTAGTGTTTTGTTGCTCACCTTCCAAGCCATCTTCATGCAAATAACCATGGGAGGGCTTATCATGGATTGCACCTGATGGTTGATATTTCAGG
This sequence comes from Dunaliella primolecta, assembly GCA_914767535.2. Taxonomy (NCBI): domain Eukaryota; kingdom Viridiplantae; phylum Chlorophyta; class Chlorophyceae; order Chlamydomonadales; family Dunaliellaceae; genus Dunaliella; species Dunaliella primolecta. Next base: position 1,783,139 of record OU611765.1, read on the forward strand.
CCCGGGTCGATGTACGGCGTCTCAAAGCTGGCTGTCAACGCATACCACAGAGCTCTGGCGAAGGAGCTGGAGTCAAAGCGCATCATGGTCAACACATGCTGTCCAGGTGAATGACAGCCACGTGCTAAATCACAGTCACAGTTTTGGGGGTCGGTGTTAAGTTGTACTTATTTCCAGGTTTGACTCACGATTGAAGCCGATTTTTCTTGACAAGGCGCCCTTGATGTCATTTCGATGACCCTTGCTTGATTTTAGTTTCAATTCTATGATTTGTGATTCCAAAGGCTCTTGACCTGGGCCTACATCCTGCTTGCATGCTGCCTGAAGTCACCTATGATAGAAATGTCTTATAGAAAGTAGCCAGGGATGCTTTTGCCGGGACAAGCATGGGAGCCGGGGTGGCAGTGCTGCTTTTCCTTATTGTGGAAAGAAACAAAAAGTAGGTCAGCCGCAATGCACCATCTAGTTATTGGTTTGTTGCAAGCAAAACTGATTCGACTGCTGTTCTCCTTTGCCTCGTTGGCAGGGTACTGCGCCACAGACATGTCGTCACATAGGGGAACTTCAACAGCTTACGATGGTGCCCGGATCTTCACCTGGCTGGCAACCAAGCCTCCACAAGACTTTGAGTCAGGAGGGTTCTGGGTGTACGAGAACATTGGTGTCAAGTGCCCGATGTGATGAGGAACCCAAGCCTGGTTCCTTGCCTTGTTAGCAGGGACCTTGTGAATTGTTTTTGCCTATAGTTTTTTATTTTGACAGTTGCTCTGATTTTTTTGTCTCCCTGAATCCAAGCAATTAAAGAAGAGATCTTGATGGGATTACAACCATTTGTCCCCAATTCCATGGAGCACCTAAAACAGTGATTATCTTTAAAAAGTATGTAAGAAAATTTCCTGTTTTAATATACAGGTTATACTTGAACTAGAAAGATCCCATGCTCTGATAAACCTGGGAAACGTCAGCGAGGACTGTAGGGAGGAGGGAACTGCTGTCAATGAGCCTAAATATATGCATGTTACAGCAGAGGAACCTTATAAAATGCGCAGTTAGTCCAGTGCTCCCTGCACTACTTGAGGAGGTGTCACCAAGGAGTTATATGCAGAGATGAGAGAGGAGGACACTTTCATTTAAGGAAAAAAAGGTTGCATAAGCAAAGAAGGATTCCAGCCAAACTGACTGACTGCTGGTCTGCTCATAAAAAGAAAGAAGTTAAGATTGCAGGGACAAAGAAGGGCTCCAGTGAAAATGATTGACTGATACAAGGTTTACAAGGATAAGGCCTTCAGTCAAGAAGTGCGACTGCTAGCCTGCTCATAAAAGGCAATCAATTCATGAAGGAAATAAGGAAGTTGATTGTTGTTCTGGTTCAAAAAAACAGACACATCATGAGATTCTGCCTGTGAGAACAAGGGAGCATATTTCCTGCGGAGAGAGACCACCTGGGGATGTGTGCAATGGAAGAGGACATGTTGTTCATCCTGGACATCATCATCAGCCTCACAAAGGTCACAGTTTGGGGAAGAGCTGTGATTCCAAGTTGCTGTCTCATAGCGAAGGGTGTGAATGCGGTGTCTAAACCGAGCCACGCTGCGAATGACATCATGGGGGAGGTCAAGGAACATGTATTTGGGGAGGCTATAAGGAGAATGCATAACCAAGGCTCTTTTAGTAGGAGGAGCACACCACTGGTGATAAGTTAAGCGTTTACTGTTGCGCTCTCTAGGGTGTGTGATTGACTGATACAAAAGTAAAGTTTGCGCTGGACGTAACCAGCGTGCATTAAGGAAAGATCCCACAGTCAGCGCTTTCACTGACCATGAGTCTCACCAGTATCTACACTAGGAAAAAAATAATGGACTAGTGCGGATCGGGAGGGTTGTCGGCCATCTGTCCAGGCACGCGCCTCACTCTCCTGTAACCAGCCCGTCCGGTAGCCGCCAACTCCGGTTCTGTGTTGTCAGAGTTGCTGAAACAAATGGCATGTTTGGTGATGTTTTGAATTTTTGTTAGGGATTTAACAGCATGGAAGTGGAGTTTGGTAGCAGTTTTTTTAGCCTTTTCTTTGGATAAGCCTAAGTTGAAGAGAGGTGCAATTGTGTAGGGATTGTATATAGTTCCAGCTACTCCAATAAGGATAGTGTGTAGAGTGACTCTGTTATTACGGAGTGAGCCTCTAAGTGTTCTTGTATGTAAGTTCTCAATGGTGTGTTTATGTTGATTTTGTGTGGTAAAAAGTGTTTGTTCAGGGTTAGTATCTGAGCAGAATTTCAATTCTATAAGGCGGATGTCCCTGTCTCTGGGGTTCGTATTTTTTGGATGGTGGGAGGAATCTCTGCCTTCCAGGGGTAGTACAATGATGCCGTCAGGGCGACATATACGTACTACATATATATACTATAAACTGATAGATAGATAGATAGATAGATAGATAGATAGATAGATAGATAGATAGATAGATAGATAGATAGATAGATAGATAGATAGATAGATAGATAGATAGATAGATAGATAGATAGATAGATAGATAGATAGATAGATAGATAGATAGATAGATAGATAGATAGATACAGAAAGAGGGGAGGGCCAGAGAACAGAAAGAAGTTCATGAAGAAAAGGATAAGTTTGTTGTTGTTTTGATTCATCATGGATTTCCAAGTGGGTATATCAAAGGAGAATTGTACATGGCGAGTAGAAGACAGGCATGGAACCGCCTGGGAAGAGATACTACCTCTTGTAGTACAAGGGTGTTACAAGGGGTTACTAACCTCTTGTAGTACAAGGGGGTTGGCCTACAGCCCAAGACTTCGGCTGATCGGCTGCTGGTGAAACATTCTCATCCAGCATCGAAAATTGAAACCAATTCTGACAAAAATTTGAAAATCTGTACACATCCCAGCACAACCTTCAAATCCCTGCACATGCATCAAGCAGAATTATACCTCCTTGCCTCTTTCCAAGAAAATTTTCTAAGAGATCTAGACTCACCTCTTGCCGTCCTGATGCTATAATGATTACTCCCAATAAAGCCAACCCCACTCCGTCTTCTCCTTCTACCTCCTGCTCACACCATCATGTGTTACGCAGCAGACACAATCCCACACTGCACTTGGATGAAATCAAGTACTGCAAAGACACGAGGCCTGGACAGCAGTTGGAGGCGGCACAGCGGCAGCATGCAGACCTCTGCAAACTCATTAATGCACAAGTTGCGACTCTCCACACCATCCTTTTGGGTGTTGGCGGGACCTGCTATACTGAGCACACCCTTAACCATTTAAAACAACTGGGACTTGACCACCAACGTGCCAATAAACTTCATGCCCATTCTGTCATGTATGCCAACAAGCTTGTCACCACTAGGCGTGCTACTGAAAACAAGAATATTTTTCGCAGCCAGGTCATGGAGCCGGGTGCCTTCAATAAACCTCCAGATCCCCATTAGGGCCTTCTTGTTGTAGATTCGTGGTGGAGGGGACTCACGGCTCTTCTGAGCCAACGTGTCCCCTTTTCCTTGAATGATGCCATACCTAGGGAAGCATTATGGGCACATCTCCAAACATTCGCATGCCGACTGGCTTGCTAGCTATTTTGAGAAACATCTATGATAATGATGAGTATATCTTAATGGATGGCTGTAAGCGAGCTCATGTGCATCCCAGATTGGGGGTTAAGCAAGGTTGCCCATTGTCTCCCTTGCTGTTTTCCCTTTACATTAATGATGTGGATTGCTTGGCAGAAAACGTGCAAGGTGCAGTGACTGGTGCAAGTGACCTTCAAGTAACTCATATGTTGTATGCGGATGACCTTTGTCTCACTGCCAACCATCCCAATGAGCTACAGCGTATGTTGGATAGGCTACGTGAGTACGCTCAGAGAAAAGGCTTAATTATAAATGTGTCGAAGTCTGAGATTGTGCATTTTAACTCAAAGGGAAACAATCTTCCCGTTTTTACGTTAGGTGGAGTACAGCTTGTGCGATCTGAGTCCTTTAAATATCTGGGCATGTTTTTTACAAAACAAGTCAATCCTTTTGCCTCTGCTGAGCACATGTGTGCACCTTTCATGGCTGGATGTCGACGCATTAGGCAACTTGCGTGTGAATATAAGCTGGGTGATAGGCCTCATACCATGCTATGGTTGACAGAGGCATATGCTCTTCCTGCTTGCATGTATGCTAGCCAAATTTGGGGTACTAGATTTATGAGACCAGGAGCTGAGATGGATTGTCCATTGCAGGCCGTACATTTGTGCTTGCTAAAGCGTATTCTTGGAGTTAAAAAGACTACACCAAGTTGGTCGATACTGCGTGAATGTGGGTTTGAGCCACTGCAATTCTATTGGTTTCGAGCAGCTATCAGATTTTATAATGCCTCCCTTGTCTGCAACAGCCAAACATTACGCAGGGTGCTTGGAGCGGATATTGACATGAGCAGTATTTCTAAGAAGTGTTGGGCATCAGAATTTATGACTGCCTTTCAGGGATTAGACAGGCGCAACTGTTTTATTCAAAATGTTTACTCCCGTCAGCCTATTGGGATTAAAGACTTTGTAGTTGATCTGCGGAACAGACATAGGAGTGTGTGGCTATCTGAGGATCAGGTTGAACATGGTGGCCAGTTGAGCAAGTTGATCAAGTACCACAACTGGGTGGCGCTTCCCTTCAGGCATAATTCTGCTTATGGCAGACCTCTCCATACTCCTAGGTATTTGTATCTGGATTTGGGTAGGCATATGCAAAGAAACATTGCTTGCTTCCGTTTGCACGCTCACAAGCTTCGAGTTGAAACTTCTCTTTGGCATGGACACACACCTCATTGTGATTTATGTTCTTCAGAACAATTACAAGCTGAAAGGCATGCTATTTTTCTTTGCTCTTGCACCTTTTTGTGCTGTCTTAGAAGGAAGTATGCATATCTTTTCTATGACTTCTCTGCACACAGATAGTGATAAATGAAGAAGGATCTTTCTATTTCTCCCATGCTGGCTCTGAGGACGTATTTCGTTTTTTCCAGTATCAAGACAATGGCAATTATCGTTTTATCTCTGAATTGATGGATTTCTTTCAACGCACTGAGCAGCCAAACTATCTGGCTGAAGGTTATGTTCCCTTGTAAACCTTGTAAACCTTGTAAACCTTGAATGATGTGGGAGAGTTTCCTCTGCCTGCGTAGTTTTCTTTTCTTTTCTTCAAGTCTTGATTTAGAAAAGCATTGACCTCAAGATCAGTCAAAATGTGGAAACTCGCCAAGAAAGGAATAATGTCAATACCTGGAAGCTAGGCAAAAGTAAGTAATGGTTTAAAAAGATCAATGAACAGGTCACCTTGTATTTTCTGCGCAGCTTACACACCTCAAAGCAATTGCAATGGAAGAGAACATGTTTCTCGTCCTGGACTTCAACACACTCACACTTATCACAGCTTGAAATATTTGAACCATCCAGTCATTTTTAGGACTCGACCTGCAAGCAGTGGGCACGAAGCCTAAACCTAATAATATTATTCACGACTCCTTTGTCCAGCTACTTAAATAAATATGATGGGATACACAAGGGTGTGCATGCTGTTTGATTTAAAAGGTTTTCCGCACCAATGATGTCAAGTCACTGCTTTCCTTTTCACCTCTCTGGGACTGAGGGCATCCGCTTCCCTCCAAACCCTCTACTGTCCGTACCTCATTTCCCCTAAAACATCTTGCATGGGAATCTTAGAAGCACTCAGCATTACCAATTGAAACACATTCCCATTGCGCATGCCACCAAATGCCTTAGACACATGTGCAGACCGACAAAGAATGTCCCTATCAGCAAGGTGTAAATCTGCTTTCAGCAATTGGCGTAATGTCTCGCTGTTTGATTCAAGCATGCTTTTAAAAAACTTGATAATGGCCCTAAACCAATAGAACTGCAAAGGCTCTCGGCCACACTCTCTCAGTACTGGCCAGTGCGTGGCAGTACTCTCCACACCTAGAAGGCGCCTTAAAGAGCATGATTGCCATTTCTGCAATTGGCTTTTGGACTCACTGCCTCCTCGTAAGTATTCTGTATCCCACTCTTGGCATGCGTACATCCCATTCGGAATGCCATACACCTTAGCGAACCAAATCAGAGTGTGTAGCCTATTACTTAGGTCGTGTTCATGCACAAACTCCTTAATCCATTGCTGGGCAGCATGTAAGGCCGCACAGCATGCTCCTCATGCACCTTTAAATTCATGTGCTTGTCCACAAGCATACCGAGGTATTTAAAGTGCTCTTTTTCAGGAAGAGCCACATCTCCATACATGAAAGTAGGCAGAGAAGAACACGACTTACTATTGACATGCATGACCTCTGACTTTGATATCAAATACGAATCATATCATATCAAATACATCGATGTATTGACAGTCAGCCCTTTTCTCAAGAAGAGGTACTGGAGAGTGAAAGAAGAGGACCAGAGAACAAGGAAGCACACTTTAGCCGAAGAAAGCAGACCTGCCAGGGAGGTGTGTGCATTTGAAAAGAGCATGCTGTTCATCTTGCACATCATCTTCAAGTTGGGCACCACAAAGATCACAGGCAGGAGAAATGTCGACAGAAAAGAAAACCCATGAAGGCAGAGGAAACTCTCCCTACATCAATTGAGGAAAAGGAGACACATTGGCTCAGAAGAGCCGTGAATCCCCTCCACCACAAGGCTATAGATTAGGAAGCGGATAAAGAGGAGAAATGTCGTCATTCCAAGTAGCGTGCTCAACTTTGAGTGTGTGGACGCAAAGGCAATATTGGGCCATACTGCACACGATGTGTTTGGGCAAAGAAGAAGCTCTTGTGAAATGGAAGGCAAAGGTAGGGTAGGTTGACTTAACCAAAGCAAGTGAGGACAGTGACAGAATCTGATCTGTGCAGTAAGCATGTTCCAGCTGCCCATTTGCTATCTTGGTCACTCCTTGCCCCAATTACCCAATTAGGCCACTTACTTCCCCCCCACATCGGGTACTCCGCATTATGAGAGGTTACAAAGAGGTAAGAAGCAGCAAAACTCCAGTCAGGCAACTTCATGAACATAATATTGAAAACCGCCAAAGTAAGTTTCACTTAAAAAGTCTGGGCAACAGCCAGCGTGCATTAAGAAAAGACCCAACAGTCAGTGCTGGCATTAATAATGAGTCCCATAAACCAATAGCACAGCTAGGAGCAACCAAACAAATGCAGGTTGTCGGCATCCCTCTTGGTTACATCTCACCCTCCTGTAAGCAGTAGCCTCCCCCCTCCCAAGTCCCCCATTGATTGGATTGCCAAATTGGATGGCGTGTTAGGTGTTGGTTATTTGCACCAAAGTCTTGACAGCATGAAAGTGGAGGTGGGTTGCAAGTTTGAGTAAGGGGACCGCCAAATTCACTCCATAGAAAAGAAAAAGACAGGAAAATACACGCAGGCAACACAAACACTCCCCACATCAATCAAGGAAAGAGAGCCGCATTGGTTCAAAGACTGTATGACCAACTCACCAAAAAAAGTCCAAACTGAGAACAGTACGGCAGGCAGAGAAAGAAGACAGGTCCCTTGATAGAAATCCAATACTGTGAAGATACAGGGCCTGGTGCCCAGCCAGAGGCCTCACAGCAACAACACAGTGAGCTGTGCAAACAACAACTTGCTGTTGAAGGCGCTGAGAATACTGTCCAAACAATCTTTCAGAGACCAATTGAAAATAAATATACGACTCTCAGCTAGGTTCTGAAGTCGGGTGCTTCCAGCAACCCTCCAGATTCCCACTCGCACATTTGTCCTGTTTTGTGGTGAAGCGGGTTAACGGCTCTTTTTGGCCAACTAGGATTGAATGTGTCTCCTTTTCCTTGATTGATGTAGAGTTTTCTCCGAAGAAAGAGAAAGAAAGAAAAAGAAAAAGAAAAAGAAAAACTACATAAGCAGAGGAAACTTTTCCTACATCAATTAAGGAAAAGGAGACATGTTTTCTCCGCCAACATAGTTATTTATTTTCCAGAAACTTGTGTGTGCGCATTCCACATGCTCTCAGGCTGCCAACACCATATCATCTCCAGCATGAACTTTCATGCTCAGTTTTAAAATTGAGCGCCATAATATTGCTGGAAGAATGATCATCAAAGCTCAGCTTAGCAAAAGTCCTTTGGGAGCAGGCTTGGTACAGACATAGCAAGTGATGATAGGTCGGCACAGCACAACCTCCAAGTTCTGCATATGCATTGAACATAATTATACCCCCTCACCTATTTCCTTCTAATTTTCCTAAGTAGTAGACTCACATCTAGTCGTCCTGACGCTACACTGATTACTCCCTATCATGCAAAAATCACTTTCTTCTTTTTCTTCCTCCTGCTCACACCACGTTCAACGCAGCTGGCAGAGCACCCCGCACAAGTCCAACAAAACACCCACTTGAGCCAACCCCATCAACTGAGTGTGAACCATTGGCACGTACACTAGGCAGAAATAAGATATTGTGAGGACACTAGACCTGGGCGAAAGTTGAAGATGGCACAGCGACAGCATTGCAGGTCCATGCAAGAATATAAGTGGAAAAGCTGTCGCGCTATAAACCATTCTCCTGGGCGTTGGTGGGACTTTACAACTGAAACTAGACCACCAAGCGCGCCATTAAACTTGCACGTAATTTCATGCCCATATGTTGCGTATGCCAACAAGCTAGTTACCACTAGGCGTGCTATCAAAAACAATAATACTCGTCACAGCCAGGTTATGGAGCCGGGTGCTTCCAGTAACCCTCCAGACCCCCATTAAAACTTCTTATTTTAAAACTTTGTGGTGGAGGGGACTCACGGCTCTTCGGAGCCAATTTGTCTCCTCTTCCTTAATTGATGTAGGGAGAGCTTCCTCTGCCTACCTTCTCCTTTTACCAGGGTTGCACGCAACAGCCTCTTTGAGGCTACGCTGCAACAGCAGCACTTTTTCAACAGTTCACAACTTTTATGCATTTGAGGAAGAGTAATCCCTAATCTCATGATCATGACATCTGCAACTTATGCTGTCAGTTTGAGCTTTTTGAAAAAGTGAGAAGCCATTTGGTATGCTACGGGGGCTGGCTACGGCTACGCTATGCTACGATTTTGCCACAGTAGCACAGTAGCGTGCAACCTTGCCTTTTACAAAGTCGTGCGTGCGTGCGTGCGTGCGTGGTGTGTGTGTGTGTGTGTGTGTGTGTGCGCGTGCGTGCGCATATGTTATGTTCGTGTGTGTGTGTGTGTGTGTGTGTGTGTGTGTGTGTGTGTGTGTGTGCGCGTGTGTGCGTGCGTGTATGTGTGTGTGTATGTGTGTGTGTGTGTGTGTGTGTGTGTGTGTGTGCGTGCGTGTGTGCGTGCGTGCGTGTGTGCGTGCGTGCGTGTGTGTGTGTGTGTGTGTGTGTGTGTGTGTGTGTGTGTGTGTGTGTGTGTGTGTGTTGTGCGTGTGCGTGTGTGCATTCTTGCGTGCGTGCATGCATGCGTGCGTGCATGTGTGTGTATGTGTGCATGTGCGTGTGCATACGAACAGACATGTAAAACAATCAATCTGAAAATTTTGCACATCGAAACACTATCCTGTAATTTCAATACTAAAAATCACAAATATTTGAATTCATATTTTTAAGTTGCTAGCTGCCATTGCGCCATGAGCCGGCGCAAGCACCTCATCCAGGAGTTAGAGAGAGACCTGCCTCCCTTGGGAGAAGAGCATGAGGTGAATGAAGTGTAGAGTATGTACAAATTCTTCCAAACTGTATGAAAGAAAGGCAGGATCAGGCAAGGCCGACACGCACACATACAAACACACACACACACACACACACACACACACACACACACACACACAACGCACGCACGCACACAAAGTCCATTCCTATGTGTAGGCATATGATAGAATGTAGTGATTGGAACTGTCTGTAGCTTAAACCTCATTTGTTCCTTGTCATAAATCATTTATTCATCACTTACCAGTAGTAAATATCCCCAGTCATCATCTTGGAATGGAGTTGCAGATGCTGCAACACTTTGCCATTCGTTCATACATCTGCTTGTCGTTGCTCATGCAGGTCTTTTGCACTGGTTTTGTCTGCTTCTGGTTAGAAGTGCTCGTTGCATGCCTTATTTCTTTTGCATTGGCTCACTCAGGTGGTTAAAGTTGTTGCACCCCGAGGCGGGAGCATTGTGGACGTGGAGCGCGCTGATGGCACTCGCTCCCTGTGAGTGCCCATGCCTGAATGAATATGCATGTACGCACTTGCCCATGCCAGAATGAATGTGCATGTACGCACTTGCACATGCCTCCAAGAGACGTAAGGTGTTGCATCAATTTGCCTTTTCACACATGCCTGCTCACAGGAGCTTGCAACCTGTAAGCTGCAAGCACCACCTCCTTCACAGGTTGCAATGACTTTACGATAATCACGATGGGATTTGACCTTCAGCCAAGTAGACGACCTCCTTTTTCAAAGGTTACAGAGGCAAAAGGCTCCAGTCAAAACGACTGAGTGCTAGCCCACCATGCATGCACCTCCTTCACCCACTCCTTAGGACAAACGAGTAGGGTTTGGTAAGAAGAGTTGAACATTTATCAAAAGAAGTTGAAAAGAGGCCCTTCAGGCCAAAGTTTGGCCCCTTTAGAGCCTCTCTGGACAAATGCTTAACCCTCTTTAACCAGCCCTACAAATGAGGGTCTACACATACACAACAGCAACATTTGCATGCACACTGTTACAGGTGCCTGATGCCCAAGAAGTTCAACCGCACGCTGTGGGTAAAGCGTGACGGCTTTCTGTTGATCGAGCGTGCAGATGGCGTCCCTCCATTGCAGCCCAGCGCTTCTCCATCAGGTGAGGTGGGATGCTGACACTTGGAGTGCTGAAACTCGGAAGGCTGGGATGTGCTGACGCTTGAAGTGTGCAGGCAAAGTCTAGGTGCAGATGAAGAGCGGAATCAGCTCTTTCTTTGAACGCAAGCGTTGCATCAGGTGAGCGTGGGATGTGCTTTGCTCAGAATGCGCAGGCAAAGTCTAGGTGCAGATGAAGCGCGGAATCAGCTCCTTCTTTGAAGGCAAGCGTTGCATCAGGTGAGGCATGCTGACGCGTAGAATGCGCAGGCAAAGTCCCGTGCAGATATTTCCTGGTCAAAGCAGAGATTCAGGGCAGAGTAGGTTGAAGCGCGGAATCGGCTCCTTCTTTGCGGGTAAGCAGTGTCCAAGGGAGAGGGGTAGATATGTTGCAAGCAAGTGGCGTCAAAGGAGGGTCAAAGGGGAGTCAAGGGCGTCGTCGACGTTGGGGGGTTAAAACATGTTGCAAGCAAGTGGCGTCAAGGGGGGGTGGGGGTCAGATATGTTGCAGGCAAGTAATGCAAAGAAAGGGTCAAAGGGGAGTCAATAGCTGCCTCAACGGGGGGGGGGGGGGGGTTAAGGTATGTTGCAAGCAAGCGACGTCAGGGGGGGTGTCAGATGTTGCAGGCGAGTGGCGTTAAGAAAGGGTCAAAGGGGAGTCAACGGCAGCATCAAGGGGGAGTGTAAGGTACCTCGATGGCAAGCGGCGGCGAGGGGGGGTCAGCTATGCCAGCATTCATGCATTGGCATGGTCAAGGTGACCATTCAGCCAAGTGGGCTTTGTTTGGCATGTTTGCTGGAGCTGCAGGTCAACTCCTGGAGGGTGCAAGGCTCTTATGGGCAGCATATGCACATGGGGGCCCTTCAGCAGATACGTGCCATGAATTCTGCGGGGCCCTTCAGCAGGATACCTGCATGGACTACGTGAAGGTCTTGTGGGCAGCATATGAGCATGGGCTATGCAGAGAGTGCAAAGCCCTTGTGGCCGCATATGCCCATTGACTGTGCGAGGGTCTTGTGGGCAGCATACGCCCATGGACTGTGCGAGGGTCTCGTGGGCAGCATACGTGCATGGTGTTTGCGAAGAGAGCAAGTCTCTTGTGGGCAGCATGCGGGTATGGACTGTGCGAGGCCCTTGATCAGCGTGCAAACTTGCATGCAAACTTGTGAGCAGAGCAGCCTCTGGTGGGGCTGTGCATGGGCAGTGCATGGGATTTGAGTACGTAGCCATTGGTCTCTTCAATTGCACTAGGCAACACTCACACACACACGCGCACACACACACACACACACACACACACACACACACACACACACACACACATGTCCAGGAGTCGAGCAGAGGCGCGCAGCTGGGACAGCAGACACTGCAGACCGCAACAACCAGCATCCGGCCAGCACCAGCGGCAGTGCCATTCAAGGGGAGGTGGTGGCACTCGCTGAGCCTACTGCTGCTGCTGCTGATGCGCAACCCTGCCCTCAAGGCTCAACGCCATCCGCCGATCATACTCAGCCAAGCGGTCAGAACCAGCATGGGGACTGTGGGAATAGGGGCCCCGAGGACTCGAGCAATCTTGGGCCTCCGCCATCACAGACACACCCTGCGTTGTCACCATCAGCACCCGCACCGGCAGCGGGCCACTCCCAGCAAGCACCGGGGGAAAACAGCATGCACTCTGCAGCCACGGGATCCAGGAAACAAGACTGCCAATGTCATGGCGCCCATCCATCCCAGACGGGGCCCCACGCACCACCAGATGCACAGAAAGAGGCAACACCGCAGATACCCAGCCATGCAGCAAAGCCGGCAGTAGGGACGGCAGGGGGAGCTGCAGTGAGGAGCAGCCAGCCGGCGGCCCAAGGGTCCAAGATCATGGGCACAATTGTGGCGGTGCTGTATGATGAGCAGGTAGGGAGCAGCCATGCATCACGTGCAGTTGCTCAGCGTGAGCACTGCAACTGAAAACCATTTCAAACCTGCAGACTGTGGTGGCTATGCTATGTGGAGACGTGTGCGGCTGGCTCTTGACATGGAGGTGCAGTACCATGGGTGTTATGAGGGTGTGTTGGGCTTTTACATATTGCTCTCACACCTCGCAGAAATTCCAGTTTGACCGGTTTTATCACGCAACAATGGGCGCCACTGTGGCAGTGCTGTCCGCTGAGCGTGTAGGAAACATTTACGCATCGGGTGTGATTGCGTCGTGTGCGCGGCTGGTGGCCTGAAGGCTCAGTATCATGGGCGCCATTGTGACAGTGCTGTACGACAAGCATGTAGGAAATTTGGCAGCAGGCATTGTGGATTGGCTGTGCTCTATGGAGTCACTATGTCCTCGGCTGGTGGTCTGAAGGTGCAAGATCGTGGGCGCCATCATGGCGGTGCTGTGCGATGTGACTGCGGATTGGCTGTGCTGTGTGGTGGCAACGCGTACTTGGCTGGTGGTTCAGAGGTTCAAGACCATGGGCACCATCATGGCGGTCCCTGATGGCTGTGTTGTGTCAAGACCTTGTGTGCTCGTATGCTTGGTGGCCTCCGGGGTCATATCATGGGCGCCACCATTATGGCAGTGCTGTGCACTGAGCAGCAAGAGAAGAGCCGTGCACCAGGTTTGGTGGCACCCATGATACTGATGACCCGAAGGATGCAGGTTTGGTGGCACCCATGATACTGATGACCCGAAGGATGCAGGTTTGGTGGCACCCATGATACTGATGACCCGAAGGATGCACAGGATGGTGGCACTCCTGTGCAGATGTGTTAGGTGCTGGGCAACCACTGAGCCTCCTGAGGTTTTGTGGGCAGGGCATGTTTGTGGACACAGGCACTAAACTGTGGACGAAGGCCCTTTCATGGACACAGGCACTAAACCGTGGACGAAGGCCCTTTCATGGACACAGGCACTGTCGTGGACTCAGGCTCTAAATCATGGACACAGGCCCTTAAACATGAACAGAGACACCATCGTGGCGGTGCTGTGCGATGAGTGTTGCGTGGACGAGGCCACTTTGATTGGATTGTGGTGGTCCCATTGAGTCGAAACAATGGGCGCGAGACATTCAGCTGGGGGCCAGAGGGTCCCAGACTACGAGTGCCATATGGCAGCGGTGCAGTGCGCCAGGTAGTGGGCGATGGGGAACATGGATGAAGCAGGCTTTGCTGTGTGAAAACAATGGGTGCTGGGCAGTCAGCTGGTGGCCTTATGAAGGAGTGTGCACAAAGAGTCTGCCAAGCGGCTGGTTTGATGCATGCAGAGGTACATGCAAGATCATGAGCGCCCTTGTGGCAGTGTTTCGTGAGGAGCAGGCACTGTTTGATCCGGGCATCAGGAGGGGATTAGAGGGGGGGGGGTATGGTGTCTTTAGCTTTAGTGGTGCCTGTGCCCTGTAGTAATGGGAACATGCTACGCAGCCGGCTGGTGGCGTAAAGGTCGAAGGTCATGGGCATCATTGTAGCGAGCAGGCAGTAGAATGAGCAGGAAAAGGGGTAGTGCAGCGGTTATGGTGTCATGACTTGAGTGTGGCTATGCCATGTAATAGTAGGAAGGTGCTGAGCAGCCAGCTAGTGGCATCAAGGTCCAAGGTCATGGGCATCATTGTGGCGAGCAGGCAGTAGAATGAGCAGGAGAAGAGGCAGTGCTGTGGTTGTGGGGTGATTGAATGATGGCCATGCTATTTAGAAAGAGGTGCAAGGCAGCTAGCTGGTGATGTAATGATGGCCGTGCTGTGTATGAACATCTAGAGTAGGGCAGTTCGCTGGTATGTAATGATGGCCGTGCTGTGTATGAACATCAGGTGCAGGGCAGTTCGCTGGTGATGTGATGATGGCCGTGCTGTGTACGAACATCAAGTGCAGGGCAGTGTATGAACATCTATTGCAGGGCAGCTTACATGTGGCCCAAGGACGTAAGTTCCTGTGGGGCAAATGTGTATCATGTGCAGCTCATGTGTCTGTGTAGAGGCTTAAACTTCAAGGAGGAGGGCAAGCAGGGGGTCGCCCAGGGTCAGGGGCACCAATGTGGCACTGATGTATGACAGCTTGCGCACCATGAGCAGGTGCCTCTTGTAAGGCTCACGACTTAGGAGTGGAGGGCTGTCAGTTGGAGGCCTGAGAGAGAAGGCCCAAGGTCATGGGCAGCATCATGGAAGGGCCGAAGGGTAAGCTGGGTGCGTGGCGGTGGAGAGCCACGCCCTCTTGTGAACCATGAGGCTTCGGTCCAACTTGGGATACGCCCCTGGACCATCGCGAAAATGCAAAGTCGTGAGCTGTGCTGATTTTTGGGGGGCTTGGATGGTGGATCTGGAGTGCAAGAGAGTATTAGGAAAGGAAGGAGGGAAATGGTGACACAGCTGTACCTGCCTGCGTGGGCAGCTTAGCTGGAGCAGAAAACGGTGCCTGTAACCACACCAGTCTGAGCTGGAGGACAGGAACAAAATATGACAGTCAGTCACAGCATTTCAGGCACGCTGAGAGTATAATAGGGAGAATCGGACTCCAGCACGTGTTTAGGCTGGGGGTTTATGGAGCTCAGGTGTGGGATGCCTCCTCACAGGGTTGAGCTGTTTTGCGTACGTATTTTGTGCTCAATGTTTACCTACAAATTTACGCCATTTAATCTCTGGATGGGGGTCTCCGCTTCCAGTTAAATGACAGGATTCTTTGCTCACTTTGTTCTTCAAATGTGTCCCAGATAAAACAATTGAAGAAGACTCCGGGCGCTTGGCCTCCAGAGTTTGGTCACAAAGGAGCTCAAGTCTCTACCATCCAGGTGCGCAAGTGTGTGTGTGTGTGTGTGTGTGTGTGTGTGTGTGTGTGTGTGTGTGTGTGTGTGTGTGTGCATGTGTGTGCGTGTTTGTGTGTCGAAGCTCTACTGCCTTCAACCTTCATTGTTTTACACCCTTGGTGTTGGGTAGTGTGCTTTGCAGCGTAGAGTGCTGGCACCCTCCAGCACTTCCTTCTGTGGTGAACCTAAGCAAGAGTTGGGAAAAGAGCAAGGAGGGAGTGCAACATTGCTCATCTCGGGCACCAGTATTGACAGAGGCCCCGGCAACCCCCCGCACGGTCTGCAGCTGCACTCGCTGCATTGCAATAGGAAAGTGCAGGAAGGGAGGAAGACAGGGCTCATCTTGGGCACCAGTATCAGGAGCTGCTGGCATCCTTCGGCATGGCCAGCAGCTGTACCTACTGCGTTGCATCGGGAGGGGAAAGTATGCACATGCACAGCCTGCAGGTGCACCTTGCTGCGTTGCATTGGATGAGGAAAAACGCAATTCCTCATTCTCCTTCTGTCAGGGGAGGAGAAAGGGCCTGCAATGGCATGTGCCGCATCACAATGGGAGGGGATGAGGTGTGGAGGTGGGAAAGGCAGAGCACATGATGGGTTTGCCGTTGCGTGTGCTGTATTGCGCTGGGAGGGGAGACGGCGAGGAAGTGGGAGAGACAGAGTGCATATGGGCCTCCTTGCCATGGCCTGCAGCTGCACGTGCTCTGCATTGTCTTGGGGGGGGGGAGGGGGGAATAGGTGTAACACTTATGGACAGGCATTGGCTGGGATGCAACAGAAGACAATTGCGGGCCTGACAAAATTTTTACAATGGGTAAGAAAGGCAGCCTATCCAGGATGGTTTAGTATCCTGGGCCCGCAGGGTCATGCACTGCATGATATTGCAGCTGGAAATGGATCCTGGGCCCACAGCGTCATACGCAGCATGATATTACGGCTGGAAATGGATCCTGGGCCCACGGCGTCACACGCTGCATGACATTGGGGCTGGAAATGGATTCTGGGCCCACAGCGTCATACGCAGCATGATATTACGGCTGGAAATGGATCCTGGGCCCACGGCGTCATACGCAGCATGACATTGGGGCTGGAAATGGATTCTGGGCCCACAGCGTCATACGCAGCATGATATTGCAGCTGGAAATGGATCCTGGGCCCACAGCGTCACACGCTGCATGACATTGGGGCCGGAAATGGATCCTGGGCCCAAGGCGTCACATGCTTTATGACGTTGCGACTGAGAACGGATCCTGGGCCCACACCGTCACGTGCTGCATGACGTTAAGAGGGAAAAGGACGGATAGGAGGGAACAACAGAGCATTCCCTGTGGGCCCCTCTACGAGTGCCGTGTGTAGAGGTGGCCCAGGTCGGCCAATTCTTATGATCATGCTTATAATGCGGCAAACATGTGGACTTTGTAGCACTGTGTAAACGTCAAAAGCGGAGTAGGTATACAGATTTGGCCATTGCTACCCGCGTGCTAATGGCAGCCACATGGAGCCCAGAGAGGACACCCTTGGGAAGGCTCTGTCTTGCTCGCCAGGGTCCGTGCATGTTCCTTGTGTTGTTGTGTGTTCCTCATGTCTTCCCCTCTGGGATCCCCTTGCGTTATGGTCAACAAACCAAAGTGCACCGGAAGGATTTGTGAATCTGGCCCAGAAAGATATTGGGATGCCTGCTGTGGTCCTTGGAGAGGATCAAAAAATGCGCAGTCTTTCCGACCTGCCAGCGTCTTGGGGATCACCTGCATGCGGGTGTCGGTGCGATTGCCATGCCAGTGACAACAAGCATAAAGCAGGCATTGATACTATTGTTACCGAACATAATGTGGATCATTTTGCACCCCTGCGAAAAAGTGAAATTTTGGACCCTGCCTTCATCCCACAACCCCCTTAGCTTTTATTTTGGGGTTTCCCGCAGGGCACTTCCTTGATTGATGTTAAGAGTGTTTTCACTGCCTGCGCGTTTTTTTCTTTTCTTCTTCTTTTCTTTTCTCTTTTCTTTTTTTTTCTTCCCGCAGGGCACATCAGCCCCAATTTACCCAATCTTGTATTTGTTTGAAACTGCTCCTGCATGTGAAGGTATCCAATCTGTTATAAGCACTGTCAGGAGAGCTACCATGCAACCCATGAAGCCAACTGCACACACTGCTTCTATAATGAAGGCCTGCTCAGTATATACAGTCCCTCACACTTTTTGGTGTAAGCTAAGCAAAAACGCACAAATCCTGCTATCGTACTACCAGGCGATTATCCCGCACCCCCGAAACAATCAATTACTTTCAGGATTCCGCACCAATACCGCACCCCTCTCAAGAAATTTTCCATAATCCTGCACGTTTCCGCAGGGCCAGTAGCCTCCTTGCTTATCCTCACAATTCTATACAATATTTATTTTCGCTTTCACATGCTTTCTCGCAGCCCTTAAAACAATGATCTTCAGGATATCCCACAGTCATTCCGCACCCCTCAAACACATATTTTTTGCGGGACGGTATAAGAGTTGTACGGTACACATACTGCCACTGCATGGAGACTGCTGTCGTGCCTTTTAAATACGCCATTATGCGCCCATCTGATGCTGCGCTCTTGAGAAGCTGCTTCTTGGGCTGAACAGTAAGCCCACTTGCTTCCTGCTAGCTCCAGTCCTCTGGTGAGGAAGTGCCCCTTGATGGAGCTCAGGTAGCTTCCCATTTCCAGCTGTCAAAGCCCCTCTGGCGCTTGAGAGCCTTTGTTTTCACTCATACCCAAATAAGTCTTAATAATGATTTCCTCTATCGTACACCTTCCCGCAAGCTCAGAAATGATTATTTGTTTGGATGTCCGCAGTCATCCTGCATCCTCAAAAGCATTACGTTTGCAAGATGGTACACATTATTTACGGTAATATTGAGAGCATAAAGCAGGTATGGATGTGACCGTTGTAAGTTAAAAGCGTAAAGCACCCATATTGTTATTAGGTGAAGGATGTATGCATGATACTCCCCTTGCTTGGGCAACGGCATCAGCAGTGGGGCTGGCTGCAAGCGCTCCTGACTCAGCCGCAATCACCCCTGGCTTAGCTGCCAGTAGGTCTGGCTGCAAGTGCTCCTGACTTAGCCGCAAGCACCCCTGGCTTAGCTGCCAGTAGGTCTCTCTGCAAGTGCTCCTGACTTAGCTGCAAGCGCTCCTGACTTAGCTGCAAGCGCTCCTGACTTAGTTGCCAGTAGGTCTGGCTGCAAGTGCTCCTGACTTAGCTGCAAGCGCTCCTGACTAAGCTGCAAGCGCTCCTGACTTAGCTGCAAGTGCTCCTGACTTAGCCGCAAGCACCCCTGGCTTAGCTGCCAGTAGGTCTGGCTGCAAGTGCTCCTGACTTAGCTGCAAGCGCTCCTGACTTAGTTGCCAGTAGGTCTGGCTGCAAGTGCTCCTGACTTAGCTGCAAGTGCTCCTGACTTAGCTGCAAGTGCTCCTGACTTAGCTGCAAGTGCTCCTGACTTAGCTGCAAGTGCTCCTGACTTAGCCGCAAGCACCCCTGGCTTAGCTGCCAGTAGGTCTGGCTGCAAGTTCTCCTGACTTAGCTGCAAGCACTCCTGACTTAGCTGCAAGCGCTCCTGACTTAGCTGCAAGCACCCCTGGCTTAGCTGCCAGTAGGTCTGGCTGCAAGTGCTCCTGACTTAGCTGCAAGCGCTCCTGACTTAGCTGCAAGCGCTCCTGACTAAGCTGCAAGCGCTCCTGACTTAGCTGCAAGCACCCCTGGCTTAGCTGCCAGTAGGTCTGGCTGCAAGTGCTCCTGACTTAGCTGCAAGCGCTCCTGACTTTGCTGCCAAGGAGGGTGTGATATGAAGGGTGTGCAAAAGGGAGAAAGAAGGCTTGGGCAGAAAAGGAGGTTGCTCAGCAACAAAGCGCAAATAGCGCGTTGAACATACTTAGCTGTTAAGGAGGGTGCGCATTGGCTGCACAATGGAAGAAAATCAAATTGCCGAAAATCAGAGGTGTGCAGTGGTCAGCATCCCCTATGGTTTATTTTTGTCGCGCAGAAGGGGGAAATTTCTCCCAACTTTTATGTTTGAATGTGTGAACCTTAGATTTCAACTTCTACAGACCTGTATTATTACTGAATGTCAGTAACATTTTGCTCACTGTGCAAGAGCTGTGTGCACACAGTGTTAATAGTTGATGCGCGCACTTAAGTCCTTTTTGCTATTGTGATTGTTATGAACAAAAAGCATGTTTGTCTTGAACCTTTTTAGCTTCTTGTAGTGAGGCTTGTGAACAAGCTGCCACTCAACAAATCCTGCTAGGATGCTGTTGCTGTTGTGCTAGGGAACGCCACCTCATATCAAGCCCCTTTGATTCTGTACCTACAGGTTGCTGGGGAGGATGCTCCTCCAGAACGCAACAATAATGGCAGTGATGATGACAGTGAAGATGGGCTGCCTCCCTTGGAGAAGAACATGAACCGGCGTATCATCGTGCATGACAACAGTGATGACGATGAAGATGAGAGCGATGATGATGAGAGCTAGCATCTCTTGAGTGCACCTTGGTCTGGAAAGCATGTCATGTACATGTCTGATACGGCTTTTTAAAAACCATTCCCAGACTTCCCTCTGAATGTTGTGCAGGATCTAGGCAGAAGCACTGCGCGCTTTCTGGAATTTTGGAATGTGAGCCTTTGCAGCATTTAGCACCCCAGAACTTGGCAGGGGGCTTTTTTTCTTTCCAGTTGGCATTATTATTCCTGGTTTGTTTGGTTTGGTTACAGGCACCTCTTTGCTTTGGCTAAGCTGCCCTTGTAGGCAGGTACAGCTATGTAACCCTTTCCTTTGATATGGAAAGCTTGCATCTTGGTGTTGAAAGCATGGCACAGGAACTAAGGTCAGCCTCTTTTCATTGTGGTCTTTTGAGGACGATTATGTACCCTGAATCTCTAGTAAGAGATTTTCAAGTGGAATCTAAGTGCGCCACATGAGTTTTTGAAGAGCACATCAGGTGTGCAAGGTCCTTTTAGGTGTCAGTAAAAGCCTTCTTGGAGCGGGCCTTGTCAACATTAGAAGCGCAGGTTCTCTCGCTTTACAGAACCTGCAATACCTCAACACTTGACAAATAGAACCCTCCCTAAACATATTTTCCCTCGTGGTTTCCCTGGCAAACAAATGCTCCGAGTGAGTCAGTTATAGCCGCCCTGATGCAATGTTGGTTGTTCCAATAAAAAGGGTGCCAGGGACTAATCCCGATATCCATTGAGAAATAGAGGGGGTCACGGGGAGAGCAGGGAGCACCCAGCGCCAGCCACAGCCACTCCTCCTGTTTCCAAGGTTACAGGTTACAGGAAAAATAATGCCTCCAGTCAAAACGGTTGACTGGTAGCCTGCTCATAAAAAAGAAATAATTTATGTAGAAAAGGAAAAAGCTTGTTATTGGTTTGATTTAAGAAAGAAGAAATATGATACGTGCTTGTAGGCAGGTACAGCTATGGAACCCTTTCCTTTCCTTTCAAACGTGCTCAGCTCAGAGGCTCTTGAGAAGGCCCCTTTAAACTCTCATCACCAAGACCAGGCATGGGGTACTGCAAATAATACTCCTGCTCCCCATTGATCTCTTACTTTTCTTCCTTCTCTTAGCGGAGGGAATACACGGTACCCCAACGGTACCCGTTTTCCTTAATGACGCAATGAGTGCTTTTGCTGCCTTCATTGCTTTTTCTTCTCTTTCAGCCAATTTGCAGTAGATCTCAAGTCTAGAGCTCTCACTGGACATAATGGACATGGAATTCCTTTCCTGACCAAAAACTCAACAGCATATTGAATTCAATTTACTGCTGGAGTGCTTACCCAACCAGAGGCCCACATGTTGCTTTCCCTCCCTTCAGCATACCCGAGTGCGTGCACCTTGAGCTTCCCAAGGATAGCCATTGCAATATGGCCAGATTTTGCTTGCGTGCCTTTGAGTTGAGCAGGCTGCCTGGGATGCGACCATTTTTCTACACACACATACACACACAACAAGCCCTGAACTGCTGCTAGCTGCTTGGGATACCACCATTCTTCCTAGTGCAGTAGCATTGCACAAGTAGCATTACAAAGTTCTGCATCCGACCAAGCTTGTTTTTCTTAATAATGAGTGGACACGTGCAAACTTTGAACACATGAGGATAATTGGATATTATATCATTACTATGTCGTAGGAAAAGAGGAAGCAAGTCGAAACGAAGTTGAAGCAAGGGATGCAGCTTTAGTAATGAAAAAGGGTCTGGAATTTCCAGTGGAAGCCTAAAAAAAACCGTGATGTATGAGCATCCCAAACTTCACACAGCCACTAGTGACCATGTGCAGCGTTTCCTCTTTGGAAAACACTCATATACCTACAAAGCGGCCAGTGCCAGCATCTGCAGGGTGCAGTGTCACGTCCGCACGCAAGCTGCTTGCGTTCTGACGAATATCTCGTGGCTTACTAGGTAAAGGCGGGTGGTCACTACGGTAAATGAAGCTCCCAAGCTCGCTTTGAGGCCCTGCTGTTGCTGGTTTCCCACTCCTCTGAAGCCTGAATTGGGAAAGACACAGGATTGAAATGAGACAGTTGAAAAGGGCTGGGAAAACAAAGAGCTGGAAAAGACGCAGGGTTGGAAAGACACAGGGTTAAAAATACAGAAGGTTGGAACAGGGTCAGAGGTTCGGTGAGGCAATAGCTGACTTGCCAAATTAGGAACCCCTCCCACGGCCAGTTTGGACTGCACAGTCTAACACAGAGCTGGAACAACACAGGTTTGTAGAAGATACAGCACTAGTAGAGAAACAAGGTGAGGAGGGCACAGGAAATCAAGAAAAGTCGAAAAGCCCGTTTCCCCACTTTTCTGTAGGCTTCTGAATAGGAATGACACAGAGTAAGCGCCTTCTCCCTTAATTGATGGAGGGAGGGAACTTAGTAGCAACATAAAAATAATGTCTCTTTTCCCCACTGGATGCCTGTATTGGAAGAGAAACAGTCAAGGCAAGAATGCTGTGGCAAAACTTAATCAAAGTATGCTATTGTGAGGAAAACGATGGAACAGTGTGACCGCTACGCCTCCTTAGCTTGTATTCCTATTTTTAACATTGACACTAGCAAACGGGCGCAGTGGAGGCACGGAATCTGCATCAACATGTACATATGTGTTGGAACAGGAAGCCATTGAGGATGCGACCGACGGGGTTGCTAGTATCTGAGCGAATGTTTTTGCATTTCATACTTGATACTAAACTCCTCTTGGGTGCATGTACGGAGCCCCCTCCCCCCCCCCCCTTTACACACACTTACACACACAAGCAGCAGTTTTTCAGGCCAGGCTATCACATACGGAATTACTCATCCTCTTATAATCATGTCATAAATGGCACTTATTACACATACTCACCAAGCATCATCTAAGCCTCGGCCATCGCGATAGGGGTTTGTAGTCTGGAAGATGACTTCTTTGAGGTCTGACCGGCCTGTCTTCCTCTCTGGAGGGGGAGGCTTTGCTCGGCCACGAGGTTTCAACCTGCAGCAATGAGCAAGCTCTGCATAATGTGTTATCTATCCTGGTAGATACCTGCTTGGTGGCACAACTGCCCTGCAAGGTGGCACAACCATTTCATGGTGGCATGGCTGCCGTGTGGTGGCGGCACAACTGCCCTGCATGGTGGCACAACTGCCCTGCAAGGTGGCACAACCATTTCATGGTGGCATGGCTACCGTGTGGTGGCGGCACAACTGCCCTGCATGGTGGCACAACTGCCCTGCAAGGTGGCACACCTATTTCATGGTGGCATGGCTACCGTGTGGTGGTGGCACAACTGCCCTGCAAGGTGGCACAACCACTTCATGGTGGCATGAATACCGTGTGGCCGCTGCACGACTGCCCTACATGGTGGCGCAATTACTATATAATGCCCTGCATGGTAGAATCATTACTGCATGGCAGCAAGTCAGTGCCCTGCATGGTAGAATCATTACTGCAGGCGGCACAGCTGGTGCCCTATATCCTCATTGGAAGTCTGTTGCAGCACCTCCCTCCTGCCTGAACTGTAGCTGATCAAAACACACACGCGCGCACACACAAGCACACACAACTCTGATGCCTGCTGTGCTGCCCTTGGTCCCCTCACGCAGCCCCCTGGTGCAGCACCTCCTTTATGCCTAAATAACGCCTAATACTGTGACTGAGCTTCTAGCTCATTTTGCTTTTAGTTTGGACTGGTTTGGTTACAGGCATGTTTTGCTTCAGCTAAACTGCCCCCGCAGGCAGGTACAGCTATGTAACCCTTCCCTTCCCTAAATAACACCTAAGAAATGCATCCCCCTCCTCCTCCCCCACCCCCCCCACCTAAAACAACACGCACGCACCACTCATCCCCGCCATGCCTCCCTCTGTCTCCCGAAGCAGTCTGGTGCAGCACCTCCCTCATGTCTACATGCCCAGCCTCAGGGGGTGGTGCATGGCCCTTGCCTCTCTGCTCCAGCCTGCATATTTAGATGTACAGAGTCACGGAAATCCTTCATCACTAGAGGAAAGAATATGGGGCCAAGAACATGCATGTAAGCGTGGATGGGTGGCCTTGCTGCTTTGGCTTACCCTACCCACCAACCCACCCATGCGCGCGCACACACACGCACATACGTACTCATAAGTGGCCATTATTTCGTGACACCTGACCTCCTCTCATTTGCATTCATTCCATTACATCTCAGGCAAAAAAGCCACCAGAATTACTCGGAGCACCCCTCTGTAGACTTTTTGCTTTAAAAATTGAAACCAAAGCATGTTTTTGTAGCTGGACTGATTCCCGGCGATGCCACGCCATATCACATACCATAAATGTAAGTATGGCGCACACTTCCCATACTTCTTCATGGGAAAGCATGCCCTCATACTAAGCCCTGCCATGAGTACATGTATATGCTATAATTGATATAGGTTATATCATTTATATGATAGATTATATCAAAGATGCAGGCATGCTGTAAGCATTTCTGGCTCTGTGCAGAGCACTGAAAAGGAAGCGCAAAGAGAAGCACAAGGGAGAGGATATTTCTGGCTCTGCGCAAAGCATGGACGGTGTGAAGCGCAGACAGAGGTGCGAGCATGCGGACTGCAATGAGGTGGACTTGCCCGTCCCCACAAGCCTGCAAGCACACAGGGCAATCCTGTTTTGCACGACCCCTGCATGATACGTCTCAGTGTAACCTCCAAGGCACGCTTTGGATCTACAGGTTATTAACAGGCCCTGTTGAGATTCTTGATGCTGTGTGGGGATGCATCACCAGCGCCCAATGACCCAGGACACCGGGCTGCTGGCCTCTTGGGGTCCCCTCTGTGGCCTCCTACTTCCATTTCATGCACTCTCCTGATTTGGTTTCCAGCCAGCTACTCACCAGATATCACCCTTCCGGACCTCTGGATGCAAATGGCACCTGCAAGAGACATTTGATTCCCAAGTGGCACTTTTAATCGCGCCTCATCCTCTGGTAGGTTATTCTCTCATGAATTGTAAGATGCAGAGGTTGCAGGTGGCACCTGCAAGAAGCATTTCTTTCGCAAGTAGCAATTGTAGTCACGTCTCTCCTCTCTGGTAGGTCATTCTCTGATGAATTGTAAGGATCATTCTTTCATGAACTGTGAGATGCAGAGGACGCAGGTGGCACCTGCAAGAAAGAAAAGGCAGCGCATATGTCTTGCCTCTTCCTGCCTCTTCCTCTGTTTTGCTTGAAGAAAAAAAGCATGAAGCCCCACCTCCAATCATCCTGCCCCATTCTTTGATAAATTTGAACCTGGGTTGATGTGGTGTTAGTCATGTCACACATGTCACACTCCACGTAGGTCACCTGGCAAATTTGATACAGGTCATATGTTGCATTCTACGTAGGTCACATCCCATGGCATAGGCCACCCAGTCATGTCACATTTCATGCAGCGAGTTTCACACTGCATAGCTCGTTTTGAAGAGTGCAAATGTTTGCCTCGCAGGACGAAACAGCCCAAGATGACTTCCACTGCCGGACTCAAAGCTTTGGTGTGAATTTCTGATCAACTGTCTCAGACAACATGCCACTCATATCAAATGATCAACATTGAGTGACCAACACCTGCGCGGCAAGTCTAAAGCTTTCTGAATGAGGCTATCTTGGATCCACTTGACAGCAAGCACACCAGTTGAAGCCTCAGGACACATTTTTTTGCGTCACATAAGCCAGAGGACACACCATCTAATCCATTGTTGAAAGGTACGTGTACTAGAGCCCTCACAAGGTTCCTGGGGTGGCGAGTAATGGCCGTGGCCACAGGCCTCGCTGTCGGATCATCCCAAAAAATGGTTGGTCGACAAAGGCTTCAGCGTAGTGCATGAGCACCGAACGTCTTTGCATGCCATCAATGGCTTTGCATCAGAACTCCAGATCAGTGTGGAGCACCAAACGGCTTTGCATGCCACCCATGGCTTTGCATCAGGACTCCAGGTCAGTGTGGAGCACCAACAGCTTTGCATGCCACCCCTGGCTTTGCATCAGAACTCCAGGTCTGTGTGGAGCACCAACAGCTTTGCATGCCAGCAAATGCTTTGCATCAGAGCTTCAAGTCAATGTTTGCCAAGATACATATGTACAGAGCAGCTTTTGGCTCCAGGTCTGCCTAAACGAAACAACCTGTGCGTCAAGCCACCCCCCCTACACTAAGCATACCCATATGCCTGCCTCAGTTCCCCATTGAGCATTCGTACATCTTTCTGCATCATGCACACCGGTGGGATATGGTGCACCTCAAGCTTGTTGCTTGTACACCCCAATGTGGGCACCCAAACAATTGTACTGTGTAACTGCGCCACACACACCGGTGGGTAATGGTACATCTCATGCTTGTACACCTTTTTGCGCACCCGTACATCCATACTGTGCAGACAATTACTCCAGGAATGATTAATCTGGGTCATTCATGAAATCTGAATATTTAGGAACAGCACACACTGACAAAAATCGCAAATGGCAAACCCGGCTGTTGTGCGTGCGTGCCAAAATTTGCGAGTCTTCACCTGTTGAGACCTAAGTACAACCTGTCTTACCATCCATGCCTTCAGCCTGAAGGAATAACACATTATCTCATCCAGAAATGTTCATGGCCTTGGGTGGTGCAGGGGGGGAGGTGGAGGGTGTTGAGGACCATCTATGGAGGTCCCTCACACCCAAGACCCTCCCCTCCCTACAATGGCATGAAACCACGGGTATGCGAGGCATTTTGAATTCAATTTAAAAACAGATATGCATGGACGTCAATTTCCAAAATCACAAAAGACCCATCCCTACATTACTCACTGGTGGGTGAGGACGTCCCTGGTGTCTGGTGCCCCTGGGCCGGGGGGCATGCCTTTGCCAGATTTCAGGCCTAGCTCTGCGGCAGCAGCTGCATTGTCCCTGCAAGTGCGCAGACACACACGTACACACACAAGCATGTCAAGAAAATCGTAAGAGTGGGTAAAACCTAGGAATATGCATCATGCTTTTTCACCATATCCGCACCAGGGTTGGGTAATACTAAGGTTCAAGGGTTGCCTTGCATGCATGCATGCTTGATTCAATTGCAATTGTAACTCTACCTGTACAAACACATGTTTGTCATTGCAGGCTGTTGTGTAAAAGAGCTGCCAAGCACTTCAGGACAGATTCTAGCTACAAATCTTGCCACGTGTCAACCTTCTCAACTCCAGCAACTCATAGGACAGTATTCAGAAGCCTGCCCCTTCACCTTACACCTGAGGCTATTATTATGACGGTGGTCACAAGTTGACCCTCTCATCTACAGTCCACACCTCCTCAAGGGAAAGTCACAAAAATCCACTTCTCCCCAGCTCACTCATTGGGGCAATTCAATACTTCTTGCTGTACATTACCTCTTCTACTTCCTTTACTTCTGAACACTGCACACTTCTTCTCCTTCTTATGCTTCCCACTTCATGAAATTAAGTAACTTCAACTCTCCCTTATTTCCTTTCTTGCTCTGGGTACTTGATGGCAGCGCTAGCTTTGCTCACTTTCCTTTCTTCAATACTTACCTGTTGGGGTAGTTATAGTGGTCCATCACCAGCTTGCTCCGTCGCTGTTCTAATACACTGCACAAACAAATAAATGAGGAGTGGGCACGGATACAAAGGGTAAAAGAGGTATTCCCATCACAAAATGTGGAGCATGCAGTACAAGTAGTGGTTGCGAAGAAACGAGGGTAGGAACAGGTGCTACATATACAGCAGGGCTCTGGCCCCTTGTTGAGATGATTTTGGATCAAACGTGCTGTGGGCCTGCTTTTGGATTAAAACAGAGGTCACACGTGCTGTGGGCCTGCTTTTGGATTAAAACGGAGGTCACACGTGCTGTGGGCCATGCTTTTAAACAGAGATGTATTGAGCCATGCATCATTTGCGCCCCTGGATCAAGACACGTATACAGACACGTATTGAGCCATGCAACGTTTGCACCCCTGGATCAAGACATGTGCTCAGGAGCCTGGTTGGCCCAGGCTTATTTTTCGTCGCACAAACAAAAACCTCCATGCTCATCGATATTTCCAACTCTCTGGTTGATTCTGGAACGACCGGTGGCCATGAGAGATCAAAACAACTTAGCAACCATCGGAGCTCATACACTCCTGTCTTATCCATGTGATGGCCATACAGCATACTTGCTTCTACCTTACCTCTGTGAAAGCGGGTGTACCACATATGCCCCTGTCTTATCCACACAATGTCCGTATGGCGTGCTGTGCACGTTCTGCTCACTCCACATCTGCACAAGCAATTGAGCACTGCAGCTTGTTAGGCATCTTTGCAGAAGCGTGTATGCTTCTGTGCCGCGAGCAGTGCACACAGCACTGGAAAAGCTGTGACTGGCCAGGGTTAGGTACCAAAAACAGGAAATTTATGTTTAAAAAAATTAAACTGGCAAAGTAAGACCTATCAAGAGGCACCTTGCATGCAGTTGTACCAACGGGCGCAACGCCAATTGCAAAATTGGATCATGCTAACCATCGTTGCTTATGCCTTGACAAAAGTTTTTATTGGGAATGGCCTCCGAGGCAGAAAAATTCAGTCTTTGGTGAAGGCGCCTTGCTTTGGCTTCCCTGTGAAACTAAGGGAATTTGAGGGGTTCAATAAAACATGCTACAGCACTCGGCACGCAGCACAAGGACAGTTTTCAGCAGCACTTGAGTGCCACACTGCACTTTGCACTCAAACAAGATTGGGCCCACCTTTGTGTCAAAGGTATCCCTCGCAAGCTGCCCGGAGGTGCCCGCAGAAAGACCCATGTTCAGGCGCTCATTCCTGGCTTTGATCCAATCCCTCTTCAAAGGGTCAAAAAGGTCACCTGCAATGGGTGCAGCACACCATATGCATGCAGCGTATTGCATTGCAACCCTGCAAAATGTGTTTCTTTGCGGAACGAGCTTAGCGCAATCATGCACAACAATTTTTTTTTTATGGTAAACTCAGTGCAGCACAACCATACAAACAAGATGCTTCACGCCCATGAACGTCTTTAATGTTGTTAGTGGGGCCTGTGACAAGGCCATTTTCTCACTTGCACGATCTGTGCAGCTTGCAAGCTCAGCCAGCTCAAACTCAAGTACACAGTGTGTGCGTATAAATCTTACGGTGCCTAAAACGAGAGGACAAGCATGGAGCACAAGCCACCGTTTCCGGGTGCGCTACTTCTGCCACGTGCGTCATGCATTGCAACGAATTTTTCGCTGTCAGAAAGCTTGAAACCTGCAAGCATGCCTATAAAGGCCTCACTGGAGAAAGCCTGGAGTCCCCACAGAGCAAACTTGTTTTGAAAGCATCAGAAAAGGAAAATGTGCAGCAAACTATGAAGCTTAGGAGCCTATGTCCATAGCGCATTGCTCAAGCTCTCAAATCATGATATAAGGTGTCAAGACACACCTGTTTGGACCTTCAATGTCCTGGATCTTGTGCTCAAAGGGTCGTAGTCTTGCTCGCAGATCACATCCCGATAGATCCCTGCCTTGGTATTGCCAGTCCGCAAGAAGTCATCCATTTGGGCCTGCAGTGCCCGTAATGGTTTGAGCAGGCAATGCTCCTTAACGGCAGTGAAAATGAAAGGATCAGCATTGTACAGCAGAGGACCTTCGGGGACATCAGGCTCCAACCGCTCACGACCTAATTTGTGACACCTGCCAAATTTCTGTGGTTGCTGTGAACTCATGCTGCTGGCACACTTGATGCTGCATCCTTTCCTGAGAAGAGCCTGCCTTCAATACAGCAAGTGACTGCTAGTCTAGCTAACATTCACAGTGACAGGACAGAGGTAGAATGGCGAGCATTGTACAGGGCAGCAACGTGCTCAAGCCTCAAATTCGAGCTCATGATCTGAGGAAGGCGCTCTGTGCTCATGGCTAGAGAAAGATGCACAGATCAACAGTGACCAAAGCCTTGGAGTTGAGCTCACAAACTGAAAAACAGGCTTTGATTAGAGCTCATGACCTATGAAAGACTTACAAGCATCTTTACAACGGAAAGTTTTGTCCAGATTTCCTAGCAAAAAAGAGGCCTCAGTCTTTTGCCAAACCTCTTTGTCATAATACTTCATCACTTTCAGAACGCAGTGTGTGAAACAGATTTCCAGCCTGAAAGGGGGTGCTGTGATAAGATGCCTTGGACTCATCACTCTTGAAAACATGCTTCCTATATCTGTTGCGCCTGCGCGCGCACAAACACTCACTCACACACCCACCTTCACACACACACACACACACACACACACACACACACACACACACACACACACACACACACACACACACACACCTTCTCACACAACACTCCACACACATACACACACACACCTGCAATCGAGCCTCTGTTTCCCTGGGGCTAGTTTTGGAGAGGGCTTTGTCCAATCGCTCCTGGATCTTGTCAAATACCTGCCCGCATCAAATCATTGCAAGCCGCTTATTCAAATTAATTGTTTGTTAACGTTCAACATGTGCAACACTGGGTTTGGTCCCACAATGGACTATCATGGTAACAACACGCACTGGATTTGGCCAAGTGCTTGCCGTAGCGGTACAAGAACATACACTGAATTGGTTTGCAAAACTCTGACCTCGATAGTGCCCTACTAAGCATCTTGTGGAGCAAATCTCATGTTGCCATGCGCACAACAATCTTTACGAATAGGAAGGAAACATGCATAGATAGCTACGCGTCCCTCACACACTAGCATGCACCAAATTACCTGAGCTTGCCACTTCTGTGTGTGTTTTGCATTCCCCCACCTGCGTCTGCCCTCCTGATACATTTAGGTACTTGTTCATGCACACGCGCCTGCTTGTGCGTGTGCATGTCCTGATGCATTTGGTGCATCTGCTTGCATTCCCTCACCTGCGTCTGCGTTCCTGGTAGGTTGAACAGGTGTCCGTGCATGCATGCATGTACATGCGTGTGCATGTCCTGATGCATTTGGTGCATCTCTTTGCATTCCCGTACCTGCGTCTGTGCTCCTGAGGGGTTGAACAGGCGTCCATGCGTGCATGCATGTACATGCGTGTGCATGTCCTGATGCATTTGGTGCATCTCTTTGCATTCCCGTACCTGCGTCTGCGCTCCTGAGGGGTTGAACAAACGTCCATGCGTGCATGCATGTACATGCGTGTGCATGTCCTGATACATTTGGTGCATCTCTTTGCATTCCCGTACCTGCGTCTGCGCTCCTAAGGGGTTGAACAGGCGTCCATGCGTGCATGCATGTGTATGACCTGATGCATTTGATGCGAGACTTTGCATTCCCTCACCTGCGTCTGCCATTCCTGATGGAGCGCCCTCTGTTTTTCACCCACGACTTTCTTTCGGTGGCTCAGTGTTTCTTGACTCTCTCCCATGATGCCCAAAGAGTCCTCCATGCCTGCAGCCATGGTACACAGAGAACACAGCAAAGAATGTTTTGAGCTTTTCCTTTCCCTCTCGGTGTGCCCAAAGAGTCCTCCATGCCTGCAGATATATTCAATTGAATGATATGAGAGGGGGAGAGAGAGAGAGAGAGAGAGAGAGAGAGAGACTAAACCCTGACCCTAAACCCTACTGCAGGCAGGTACAGCTATGTAACCCTTCCCTTCCATGCCTGCAGCCATGGTACACAGAGAATACAGCATAGAATGTTTCGAGCTTTTCCTTTCCCTCTCGGTGTGCCCCAAAAGTCCTCCATGCCTGCAATCAGGATGGGTCATTTGCAAGTTTGGGATTCGTCATTTGCTTATATAAAAATTTGAATTTCCACGTAAATACCAGGAGTTATGGGCCATTTTGGGGAGGGAGGGTTTGGGGTGGGAGGGACCTTGCGCACGTCTCAACTACCCCCTAACTACTCCCTTTGCAAGGCTAATAAGGCCCCCCAAGGCCAAGAACATTATATCAGGGTGAGTTACAACAAGCTGCTGCTGCTTGCTGTGTACTTCCTTTTTCAGTGCTTGCATTATCACTGCTTCATTTGGCTCATCAAATATGTTTACAAATAATGGTGGTAAGTGCGCACGTTGCTTTCCTATCCTGGAAGTGGTGTCTCTTACTGCCCCATTCTTAAGCCTGAATTTAATAAGTGTGTCAGCGAAGGACTCGCCTGTAGAGCACCACTGCTGAGAGTGTGCACAAGCAGAGCACTGCAAAGGTACATGTTTAGTGTTAAAGTGTCTGCCAGCAAGAGGGAGAGGGGGATGTCCTCTGGCCCAATGTGCAAGTGGCTATTTGGATTAAACTTTGAATGCCCCTTCCTCAGCATTGCTGCTTCGTAGCCACTCCCATCACGCCTAGGGTCACGGCAAGGCTACCTTTGCATTATTATGAGCGGTTGACTCAAGTGTTGAATAGCACATGAGAGTACAAGAGCAAGAGGTGCGAACGGGGTCAAGGTCGACATTTGCTGTAGCGCTTGCGAGGTCACAGAAGGCTTCCTTTGTATTTCAAGTAGTTGCTAAAAAAAATGTGTAAAAATCTAAATTCCCAGTGACAAGCTCGCACAATATCATCTTCAGAGCCAAGCTCGCCGTGCGCCTTGCAAAGCTTCCTTGCTTCCCGGCGCAGCTTTTGGTATTGCCAAGATATAAGGGGCTGAAAAAATGTAACTTTGGCTCATTCTGAAAGCACAGATGAGGTAAGAAAGGTGGAAATAAAGGAGAAACAGGTGGGAAAACACAAAGTAAAGCACATGCTTTCAGCTTGCTTGCTACATCAACCTTAAACCCTCAAAAGCCCGGAAAACTGTGTCAACAGGCAAGCAATAAAATGTACCCCCTTATTCTTCTGTAGGTCTACCCAGTTGATACACATTGCTCACACGCACCCTCATGGTTTAGTGTAGTTACATCCAGCAAAAACTTAGTGCATTCATCTATTTTGTTTGTTTTTTTAAGACGCAGGGCAGACAGAACACTGTGGCTAGAAACACAGGATGCTTCCCACACTTTGCAGGCACAGCCTGTGCAGAATAGCTGTCAGCACTTTCAATTTCTAAATTCCAGAACTCAGATGGCAAAGGCGTCACTTTGCAGGGTAATGACCGCTGACCTTTGCTCAGGTGTTCTGAAACATTGCATGAGCTAACAGAGGCAGAATGGGCAAAAGTTGGTCAGGGAATGATGATGCATCAAGACAGCCTATCAAACGTAATGTGATGTATTGGTTGAGTATTGCACGACAAAGCAAATCCTGGAGGAGAGCAGGAGCAGGAGCACGAGCTTGATCACTTGCGAAAATTCCCTTGCGGACAAAGGAAGCACTGACAAATTACATGAGCATGAACTTGCTCACTTGCGGCATTCCCTTGAAAGCATCATTCTACTTGGAGTTGCAACACCTTTTTTACACATGTGATTTTTCTGCATGTGCACCTTGCTTGTCACAAGCAACACCATGAATTGTGGTGCTTGGCAATGGGTGCAACTGTAAAGCTGTTCATCCCTACCTCCCACTCGCATTTCCCCTGCGCCCAAAAGAGTATCAATAAGACTCTGTTGCCCCACGTGCCTGCTTATGACTGTTATATGCGTCTGCAGGACAGACTCCGCCCACACAGGCTTGGTTTGAAATGCACACGCTTGAGACGTTTTACAGACCCGAACCCCAAAACCCTGCAGCCCCTTTCTCCCCAGCAACAAGGGACAAGTTGCCTGCCTCACCTGCCAAGACTTCAGGTTACATCTGCCGGAACTTACCTGCCAACACTTAGGGACAGGTTGTCTGCCTCACCTGCCAACACTCCAGGTTACATCTGCTGGAACTCACCTGCCAACACTTCAGAATACATCTGCTGGAACTCTGCCTCCCTCTGGGCTTCCGCCTCCTGCTTCTTGCGCTGCATGTGTGCATGCGTGTGTGCAGACCAGGTAAATTCAGTGCTGCCTTGTGCCCTGGCACACAAGTCACCATCTGCCAGCTGCAGAACGCCATGGGGGTGCAACGGAACACTAGGGCGCCATGGCACATAAGCTACATTGTGCCCGCTATGGAACGCCCTGGGGGTGCCACGGAACACCAGGGTGCCCTGGCACACAAGTCACATTGTGCCAGCCACAAGATGCCCTGGCACACAGGTCACATTGTGCCAGGGCGCCATGGCACATAAGCTACATTGTGCCCGCTATGGAACGCCATGGGGTGCCACGGAACACCAGGGCGCCATGGCACACAAGTCACGTTGTGCCAGTCACGGGACGCCATGTGCTTGCACAAGGGTCATAAGGAGACAGCACTTGGGCTGTTAACTGCTAGCACTTGTTAACAATGTGCCAGCACGGGTCGCCACGTGCCAGCACACGAGTGCAGGTCAAGACAATGCAGGGTAACATTGTGCCAAAACATGGGCCATAAAGTGCTGGTACATGGGTCGCGATGTACCAGCATATGCCTGTCTATTTTGCGCCAGCACATGGGCCACAATGTTCCAGCACATGTGTCGCCAGCTTGTTTGCATGGGCAAATGCAGGAAAGCACCTCCAGGCACCTGCTTGCGATATTGAGATGGTGAGTGTTCCCTACTGGCGTCGTGACATCATGTTGACGCCAACGACACAAACAACATAACAATTCCAAAAATGACTTCAGCTTCGCTTAAATTGCTGACGTGCTCATCCTGAGCTCCCCAGACTGTCCCCTTGGTCATCCCTGTCCAGCTTGCTAGCAGTAATTTCCACTCGTCCCCGCAAAATGAGGATGAGGAACAAGGCTGGCCACAATGCATCTACGCCCTTGAAGTCATCCTCTGCAATCTCTGTTGCCTCTGCTATTGCTCATAAGCCAGCCCGGAGGCTCTGGCTCCCTTCAACAGTGACTATGTCGACTACCTTTGTGCGGTGGTAGACGGGCTCATCCTTGGCCCTCAGCTCTGCCTGTCCGCCTGCTTCACTGCCCGCTTGCCTCTACGTAAAACCTCCAATGGCTTGGAATCAAATTCAACCATGACTATGTCACGTACCTCAATGGCGCATCTGACAGCCTCCTCCTCAGCCCCCATCCCGCCCGCTTCACTGCTCGTTTATCTGTGCATATGATCTTGAGTGGCTTCTTGAAGCTCCCTGTACTCATAAGCCAACGTCATGACTTTGTTACCTACCTCAGTGGCGCGCCTGAAGGCCTCCTCCTTAGCCTTCAGTTCAGCCTGCTTCACTGCTCGCTTACTGCGGATGCGCTCCTGGAGATCATCTTCGGGCCTAGGAGCAGGGCAGAGATTTCAGCAAGCGCACCAGGCGATGCTCAGAGAGATCAAGGAGTGCATACATTGGTACATTTGTGAGCGGCAAAGCTGTGCTGGTGATGCGCTCCTGGAGGTCACGTCAAAGAGCCAGAGGCTGAGGGGCAGTGCGTAGGCGCACTTCTGAGACCCATCATGTGCAGCTGGACCAGCAACAGCAAATTTCACATGTGCCTTTGTGTCAGGGTTAAGCGTGCAGGGGAGTGTGGGCTTAGGAGGGGCAAAGCAAAGCAAAATGAATGCTTTTTGCTCAAGGGATTAGGTGGGGAGCTTTTTTTCAACTGTTTGTCACAACAAAGACAAGTGTGTGTGTGTGTGTGTGTGTGTGTGTGTGTGTGTGTGTGTGTGTGTGTGTGTGTGTGTGTGTGTGTGTGTGTGTGTGTGTGCGCGCGCGCGTGTGTGTGTGTGCGTGCATGTGTGTATGTGTGTGTGTGTGTGTGCGTGTGTGTGTGTGTGTGTGTGTGTGTGTGTGTGTGTGTGCGCGTGCGTGCATGTGTGTGTGTGTGTGTGCGCGTGTGTGTGTATTCTAAATCCATAATGAACATGCATGCATGCAAGAGTGTACATAATGACACAATTACACCAGTGTGCAAAGTAGTGCATTCCAGTGCTCAAAATACATGCACTAACACCTTCAATGGCAGAAGTGTAAAGTGCACGATGCAATCCTGCAATTTAAGATATAGCTGTGCACGCATGCAAAAAATGTGTCAAAGCAAGTGAAATCTTTGTTGAATGTATCCTTATGGCTTGCTTGCTCTACAAAATTCCCTGTTCCCCTATATTTTGGTACATGTCATGACTTGGTAGCCTGTGCATTTTGGTGCCTCACCCTTCTTCCTCTGCCTGTGTCAACCCTTGCGTGGATGCCAGCGGCTGCATTTGTGACTGTAGTCAGGAAAGGAGAGGCTTGTAAAATGAACTTCCAAATTGCTGTGTGTTGCTAGGCCTCGACACCGAGGTTCAAAGGCCCTACAAGACTTTGATGTGCTCACCCTTTGTTGAGTGTCATAAAAAGTGGCACTATCCGACAGGGCATCTTCCAACAAGGCTGGCTGGTACACACGAACTCGCTCTCGGGTCGCTGTTCTCTGGGTACTGCTCGGGCTCAGGAATTCGGTCATTGTTACAAGTCAGACCCCAATCGACATTAGCGTTTTAGAGTACAATCAAATAGAAAATGAAATAATCAACGATCGTAATGTACAGTAGCAGGAGCACGTCAAAATCTGCAAAACCTCCGAGTCAGCTCAAGGAACCAATGTAAAGGAAGTGCAACTCGCTTTCTGAAATTATAACACATTGCTGTGCAATAGTATTAGCAAGGCTCCATGTCTATTTGGCTTTCTGCCCTTCCTGGGCTCATTCCTGGGATTCCGGTGCTGACTTGGGCGCCATCGACCCTGGGGCAGCAAGTGGGATGCCATACACCTGCATGCACAGAGTTACAATAGTTTGATAGACGTTCCAGGTCATGGTCTCAACGCCTGCCCATCTCCTTGATTTCACTTATTTACAGCCCTGGTTTGGTTACAGGCATGTTTTGCTTCAGCTAAGCTGCCCCTGCAGGCAGGTACAGCTATGTAACCCTTCCCCCTTCCCCTTAAAGCCCTAACCTCAGGTTTACGCATGTTTGCATGGGTGCCACAGACACCCACCATTCAGCGCAAAAGTTGGTAATACAACAGAAAAGACCAGCATGACTGACACAGCCACAAAAATCTTGCTGGAATACACATTGTGTACCCAGCACATCAAACCCTTTTCTGATAGAAGAGCGCAAGGGAAAACCTGTGGGAAGCACTGGTTCCAATAACTGTATTTCAGAGCCTTCAATATGGCAACCATGTAAGCATCATTTTGCCATCATTTGCAGGTCTCACTCGTTTAAAAATGGTGCAACACATGCTCATTCACACAACTCAGTTCTGGCAACCAGCATGCAACCGTGCACACTGAACGCTGCTGTCCTCCACGTCCTGCACCATGTCAAGGGTATCACACCTGAGTATTCAAAAGCATATCACTGACATCACTAATGCTGGACCTTTACTGTGGATCATGTCTATGGACACAATCAACGACCATAGCCTAACTGCCAAGCTTTTAAGTCAGCCCTTTCGTTCCGAAGCTGCCCGTCATGCCTTTTTTCTAAGCCCGCCTGCCATGACAGGAAGCCCGCTGTGACAAGTGCCCACCTTGACATGAAACCAACAAAGCCTTTATTAATAAGTTCTTCTCTCTGCCGTTTCTTTCGCATCTGGACAACTCTTTCTAAGTTTGAAATGCCTCTTCCACAACTTCCTATTTCAAGCTACAGCCCAGCAGCCATGCGTTGCAACTAATGGCTTGTCTGTGCAGACCTGCCACCGGTAACCTGCCGCCTATTGTGACATACCTGCCTTATGACATGAAGCCTGCAAATATGCATGAAGTCTGCATTCCAGCCATGACATGCCACATATGTAGGGTTGGCCAGTTCCGTATGCCAATACCGTATTCCCGTATATTTAGTACTAAAATTCCATGCATTTGCCGTATAATACGTATAGATTCGTATAAAAAGAGGGAATTGGCCAACCCTACACATATGCTTTGCCACATCGTGACACACATACGCATACACACACATGCTCATGCCACACAATGCCTACCATGCCATGAAGCCTGCCACGACACGCCACACATGTCATCATGCCATGCGTGCCTGCCATAACAGTACCTGCCATGATAAGGAGCCAAGAAGCCAAAGCATATTTGTAGGCAGACGCGTCCCAACACAGACGCGTCCCAATACTCTGCAAGCTACTTTTGCCTGCGGCATCCTTTCCACAGCGTGCTATTCCCACCCCTGTTTGCCTAGTCACAGAATGGGTGCAGGCGGCTGCATTCTTGCATTTTGCCACTTGTATCCTACGTGTCATCCTTGCGCAGGGGCCATGCTAACCTTCTCTGTATCGTTCCAATTTTAACATGTCCCGAAGAACATCCTATATGCTCTGCCGGAAAAAAGAGCTTGTACTTCCTCATAAGGAATCAAGCTGGAAACGAACGGGTTTGTGCACGGTCCCTGAATTTTTGCTTTTGGATCAAATAAAGTGATGAT
Organism: Dunaliella primolecta; assembly: GCA_914767535.2. Lineage (NCBI taxonomy): Eukaryota > Viridiplantae > Chlorophyta > Chlorophyceae > Chlamydomonadales > Dunaliellaceae > Dunaliella > Dunaliella primolecta. The sequence goes on from OU611765.1 coordinate 1,821,589, forward strand.
TTGAAACGCACCTCCATGAATGCCCCCTTCCAGTAGTACACTGCTACCAGCGCGATGACATCAGCCGAGAAAATGAAGGCAAAGCTCTTCCACACAAATGGAAGAATGACGTTCATGAGGGGCGTAATAACAAAGAGCACGTTCAGCGCATCTTTCTCCTTTGGCATGCATTCCTTGGCTCTCAATGAGGGGATGGTGAACATCCAGATTGACCACATCCTGCAAGCATGTAAACCCGAAAGATGCAGCAGCTCAGGCTCTGGCAGTGACAAATGTCACGGAAAAATGTTGGAGATGAGGAGGTGAGCAGACAATGCCAAGCAGCTTCTTGGCCGTCCGAGGTGTTGATGGGGATATCAATACCTTATTGGTAGGTCTGTTAAAGATCAAGGCTGGACCCCCAAACCCATTCCAATACTCCCCTTCCAGGGCCCCAACTTGGTCCCCTACTACTTTATGTAACCCTTTCCTTTCCAAATAAGCATAGTCCTTTCTCAACTACTCCCTTTGTTCAGCACAATCAATAACTAACCCTCCCTTCCAGAGCGTCAACTTAAAAGGGCATAAGCCTCCTCATTTTAGGTTTTGCATCCGCTCTAATCCTTCTTGCGACCAGCAAGGGAAATGCTGAACGTGTGATGGGCAAAAACAAGGGTGCGGATGTTGTTTTGGTCACAAGGCCTGCCAGCCCAGGGGATGCGTGTCAGAAATGGAGTAGCAAGTTGTTAAAACATGGATTGCAGGGGGGATGTCAACAAGCTACTGAATTGCGCGCTGATCCCAGGAGGATGATGCACGGCTGCCTCATCACTAATCTTTTACTACCACGAACTGCTGCGCAGCTAATACCCAGGCCTGCGTGGCCATGACACATAAAAAAGGAAAAAGACCTCTTCTTTCATCCGTATCGAGAGGGCACTAGAAGGGTACCAATTAGGTGCGCTTGAGCAACATGATGTCTTGAGAAGCCCGCTCTTTCTCTACCTCCTCCATTGTAAAGTTCACACACACATACACGCACACATACACACACGCGCACACACACACGCGCACACACACACACATACGCACGCACGCACGCACACACACACACACACACACACACACACACACACACACACACACACACACACACACACCACATACACGTTGATTTTAAAGCATTTAGACATGCACATGACTAAAATATCAAGGTACAAGCTCATTTGAAATCACGAATTTTTAAGTACATTTCTGTTGAAATAGGTCAAGCTGTCCGAAACTGACTTTCCAGGAACCTTCTCCATGAATGTGCCAGCTAGAGCATTCAACTGAATGCCTCCTCTCAAAAACAAATGGTGGGATATTGACAAGTGAAAGCACCAGTACAACATTGACGTAATGAGAACCCCAAAAGGTTTATTGATGATGCGAAGCATGTAGGTGCACTTCTATTTGTGCACTAGGACGTGGAGCAGACCTCACAGGTGCACTATTGTTATGCACTACCATGTGAAACGTGTCGGTGCACTATCATCATGCACTAGCATGTGAAACATGTCGGTGCACTATCATCATGCACTAGCATGTGAAACATGTCGGTGCACTATTATCATGCACTAGCACATGAAGCATGTAAGTGCACACACATGTTTGAACATGACAAGCGCAAGAGGAGGCATTTAAGCAATGGTACTCTGCTGCTGAAATATAGGTTGGATGCATGACCAGCGGCGGGTTGATCACTGGCATGATTGGGTGTCCCCAAAACAAGTTGCACTGCCAGCATACATGCGTGATGGAGTAGAAGGCTGGCGGATCATGCCAACCATGGTGACTACTTCCTAGGAGACAATGCAAGTGAGGGCATGTGCAGAAAAAGAAAGGGTGCCAAAGCATTAAAAAGCCCTCATGAGCAAGGACATGATGATGCCTCGACACAAATGATTGGATTTTCCTCTTGCAGGGCTTGCAGGGAAAAAGTTAGAAAGCACAGAAATGTGTGAAAGAATGCTGTGGGAAACAAAGAACAGGCTTACCAGTGCAATTCAAGTGCATGCAGACGTGCCATGCTCTTACCCAAGGAGCCGCGCGATACTGGGTTCGTCCGAAGGGAACATGATGTTGAAGGATAGCAAGCCCCCCGCAGCCAGGGCAAGCCAAGCTTGGTACTCAAAAATGTCGTACAATACAGTGCCTTTCTGTGCTGGGTTCTTGCCCTTGGCTGTGGAAGAGCGGGGAGCAAATGTGGCTGCGGTCTTGGTGGTAATCTTGGAGAGCTCCTTGTCTAATTTCACGCCATCTGCAGAAGTGCTGGGGCTGCTGCTGGCACCCTCAGACGTCCTTTCCTCCTCTGTTTGCAGTTGAGAATGCAGGAGGGCATGTTTGAACAAGCATGAGACTAGCAGTGTGTGTGTGGTATGTGAGGGGTCAGCACAGCCCTGAAAAAACACAATCCTCTGTGGCTCACCCTTCTCTGCTGCATGTACAGCCACTGAGGGCCTTGATAGCCTGCAATGCCGCACCACTGGGTTGCATGGCTTGTGTTGAGTCCCAGAATGGGTTTGGCGGAGAGTAGACTGGGATTGGCAGTGCACCAGCATTTTGTGAGAGAGACCAAAGGCTTTGAATCGGGAAATAGCAAAACTTTTCAAATGAAGGAAATTGTAATATGTAAATCACGCTACATGCATTTTCAACAAGCAAAACCTGTTACCGGTAATCCACTTTTTGCAATGGCAGGGTGTTCGAGCGCTATGACAACTCTTTTACTAAAACATTTTTGATATTACCTACAACTCTTTCCGGGCATCTGCTTGTTTCTTGTATCCCACTCACGAACAAGAATGGACCCTGGACCTGATTTGGAGGAGCAGAAGAAGTTGATTGTACCGTTCATGCAGGTGTGTTTCTGCACTTGGTTGTTCTCCCTCCCTCAAGGTGCATCCTTCAAAGGAAACTGTGAGTAGGTGCTTGTTCTGATGCACCCGCTTCACGCCAAAAACACCTGCAGAGAGCCCAGGAAATCCAGAACGCGGACCCCAAAGTAGCATACTACTGCAGGCTATACGCTGTGGACCTGGTGCGCATTTGTATAATGGGAACTCAGCATTCTTTTCATAAGTGTATGTTGCTGTGGTATCCCGTGTGCAGGCATGCATATCTAGTTGAAAGTGGGCAAATACTCTGCAAGTATTTAAGTCTGAGTATGTGTATGTGATTTCCCCTCCGACAAAAAGATCCCAATGCGCAAGCCTTTTGTCAGAAGCACAACCAATGTGAACCAAAGCTTTGGTATGGCAAAAGCTGAATGGTGCAAATTGGTTTCAACTCATTGGCCAGGCCAAGCAATCCTTTCCAGCTTAGTTGTCCATCCGGCTCCTTCAACCTTTTCATTCAATTTTCACACTTCTTCTGCTGGTGCATGTGTACCTGCAGATGTTGTGCCATGTAGCTTACGCATCCAGCAATCTTAGCCGATCCATCAGCACACCATGTCTGGTTCATGAAAGGAATACCCATGTAACCGACACCCCCCCCCCCCCACACACACACACACATGCGCACAAACACACACACATTTTCACACCTGCAGGCGCTGAAGTTCCAACAACGGGCAAAGGAGATCAATGGCCTCGTGATGGCGGCACTTGCTGCACTAGAAAAGGTATCAAAGATGACAGGGGCCTAGGCATGTAGCATGATATGAAATTCAAAATACACATGCGAACTGCGACCATTCATTCATGCATTAGTGGCCATCCCTTTCAGCGCCAAATATTTATGCAACATCAAGCATCCATCGAGGCACCATGTTATCATACATCCGCAGCCATTCATTCATGCGCTATTAATCACCCATTTAAGCACCATCTTATCTAGCAACATTAACCATTTATTCAAGCTGCATTCAAACATGTACCATTGACCATCCATCCAAGCACCATCTCATCATACATCAGCGATTAAGAATTCATGCACCAGCACAAGCACATGATGTCATGCACGTTTGGTACATGAGTGGTCTCTGTTGCGGACTTTTGTCTTTTATGGTGAGGTCTTGTTCCACAGCTTCAAGGAGATCTCCATGTATGGCAATCTGCGTCAGAAGTCAACGATTGAAGGACACTGATGCCCTTTGATGCCATGAGCATTTTTCTACAAACATCTCTTCTATACACATCTTTTATGCCATAAACATGTCTTGTTTGCAGCTTTTGTCGGAATAAGCTGATCCGTGTTGAGAATGTGTATGGCAAAGCAAGGTTCGAGCTTGATTACAAACGAAAGATGACACTGTTCGTCCTTGTGCTGTTGGCAACATGATGCGCCATGGGATGGATTGAGTTTGCTGACCTCAACCTGCTTTTGCGCAACTTAAGCTTTAAAAACAAAAAATGCTTGTGGGCATCAACCAGCATGCTGCTGAATGTGTAGAATTCACAAATTATTGGAACCTCAGAATGTCTTGCAGGACAAAGCATGGTTGCACTCAGGCTAGGAGAGTGATAAGGTGCCTTGGAGTTGTTTGCGTCGTGCGTCTTTGGCGATGCTGATATTGTTGGACACTTTGCAGGATAAAGCACGACTGCAGCTGGACAAGGAGAGCGATAAGGTGCACTGTGAGGTGTTTGCGTTGCGCATTTTTGGCAACGCTGACCGCGTGGACCGGCTGGGCAAGGCTGACATGAACACTTCCAAAGCCTTTTACGCAGCTTCCTTTTTTATTGAGGTGAGTTGCTTCTGACCTGCTGTCTGCGTGGGTTGCTGGCAAGTCTGACTTGAATACATCCCGAGCCTACATGCCTCCCTTTCTTTTTGGGGCAAGGTCCTCTGCTGCTGACATGAACAAGCAGAGGCTGTGCCATCAGCGTTTGCTCAGGTATCCTGCCACAGTGGGAGATTGACATAGGGCGCTATATGAGGGTCTTTCATAGCGCTCGTTAATGCTGTACGCAATGCAATTGCTGATCCCTACTGGTATCCCTGGTTTGCCAGGAGCCTCATCAGCATCCTGGGTTTAATTTTATGAGCCTATTAAGTTTATCACGAATCTGGTTAGTAGGGATTGGCATATAGCATTTTACGCCGTATTTTCCAGCGCCAATTGGCGTTATATAGCATTTTCTTATACTGGAGCTTTTTGCCAATGCTGTTCCCTATAGATGGGCATATAGCGTTACATGAGGGTCTTCTATAGCACTATACCTGATGTAGCGCTACAGGCCAACCTCAATCCTCATAATTAGCAATGATCTTTGACTGCTTCCCCAGCGTCAGGAGGACTATCATCATCATTTGGTTAAGCTTCACATCTTGCGGCAATGCGAGTTGTGATAAGTCCATTATTTAAGTACCGTAGGTCCATGACCAGTTCGAATGGTCTCCTCTTGAAAATAGTTATGATTTTGAGTATAATTTGAATGGAGGTCCCATATTTATTTTTTAAATATAAGTGGGTTTGATAGGTTTCTTGCTGGCATTAATTTCTCAATTCAAATACCGAAATCAAATCCTTGCTGCTGATGCTGATACTTGGAAGCTTCGAAACTCTCGCTGCTGAACTGGAGGGGACTGGAAGGGGCTGAATTAGCAATCCCAAGCAATCCTCAAGCTGTCACTGTCACGAGGTGCTAAACACACACGCAACATCAGCTGTCACCTGGAGGATGGCCCACTGGGTTCGTTTGCTTCTCTGGCCCTTCCTGGATGGCCTAGCTTGGTCTGCTAAGAGCTGCTTGGTGGGGTTTACTGGCTTTAGCCACCTTGCTAAAGAAATGGAGCTGAGCTGGGGGCCTGGAGGCTTTTTAAGCACAAGCCCTTTCAGCCCAAAATTTATTAGCTTCCAATTTAAATGGGGTTTGAATGCCTGGCAATAAGTTATAAATGTTTCAAAAATTTGGCTCCACACAGGAGGGTAGATTTCGTGTAACTTTTGGACGGCACATGTCAATCCTTAGAAGAACTATATATTCGGAATCCTGAGGTCCAGAGCTTTCAATCGGTATATATATGGGTCCAATCGGAGGAGGTCGGGGGGGGGGTGACTTTTTGGGACCTCCCCTCCAGAAATTTTATGGGCCAGTTCTACAGGATTGTAAACATATCATCGGGATCCTGAGCTCAAGCCCTGTCAATTGGCATCCTTTTGGTGCAAATTGGGCAAAAGGGAGGGGTTGCATGCATGGCTGGGAGTCAGTGCCATGCGAGGAAGGGTGTGGGCAGCAGGGGCTGTGCAAATGCAAAGGTGCAGCGAACCAATCCAAACTTACAGGATAGTAACAGCATACAATGTGTTATTGCTTGGTGAAGTTTGTAGAGCAGTTTGTGGTCTTGCAAGCCAGGTGTGGGTGCCTGGAAGGGCGGGTTTGCATGGGCGTCCGCTGCTCAGTTTTTGCCCCATAATTCTGCTACAACTCAACTTTTCATTGTGCTGAGTATGCGGATGGATGGGGAATCAAAAAAGGAGCAGATTGGTACCCTTGTTGTCCGGGTACGGGCACTGGAAGGGGGGGGTTGGGAAGGGGGGGGGGGGGGGTCAGGTGGGTCCAGACCAAAATGTACACGCGCCTTGAAAAACAATTTTCCTCCCTCCTGCTCCAGAATTAATTAATATTTGAACTGGTTGTGAACTATGATATATATATATATATAGTATGCCAGATATATCAGATGAAATGTTAATTCTTAAATCCTATCTATAAGTTTATATATCTTAAATCCTATTCATTAATATATTTATACACACACACATATATGGAGAGAGATTGAGTATCCAAAGGGGAGGACCTCTGCATTGCAAAGGACAGAAGGATGGACCTCAGTGTGAGCATGATGTGACATAGCGAGTGAGCGCGCGCGCGCGCGCGTGTGTGTGTGTGTGTGTGTGTGTGTGTAAAGACATGCCTTTGAAGTGGTTATAGAATCCCACTATTTAAAATGCACATTGAACAAGCTTGGCAACATGCATTCTGTGAAGCTCAAGGGGCAGCCAACATTGAAGTTCAAGCTTCCTTCCACCTCACTTCCATGTGTGTTACAGAGCAGGTTCCAATCTGCAGTTCCAGCCTGTCTTGGTACATTGGTTGAGTTCTTGTGTGTCCTCTATTTGGCTTTACATGTGTCATGCTTGCATGCTGTGGACCTCCTCGGTGAGGCCCTAGCTAGCTTGCTAGTTAGGGGACCTTTCCTTAATGCACGCAGCCAGACCTGGCCTGCGTAGTCTTTTCTTTTCTTTTCTTTTCATGCTTGCATGCTACAAATTGACAGAGCTGGTCGGAATTGTTTTTCCCCTTGCGGCCCATCCATCGTAATCTTTCTCATGCGTCACATGCGTCCCAACAGATCCTAAACCAATTCCAAGAATTGGATGGGGACATGGCCAGCAAACAAAAGTATGCAGCCTGGAGGGCGTCTGAGATTCGAAAGGTGGGACCTCCTCGTCTCTGTTGTCTTAAAATGATCTGTGTCTGTTTTGTGCTAAAGTGTGTCATCATCATTTGTCTTATGGTGAAATGTCTGCATTTTGTGAGGAACTCTTGTAGCAAGCCACCGCCAAAACTGCGTCTGTAGAGTGAAGTCCATCTCAACTGCTCTGTTCTTGTCTTCATTTTATAAGTTACGAGGATAGTGTGCAACGAGATGCCTATAGCATAGATACAACAGTTGCACAGTTGCTGTTGGGGAGGGAACAGCATCAGCTGTAGGGGGTGCTGTCTGCATACGGCGTCCTCATAGTGACACAGTGTAAACAGAGTATTTGGCTGCAGCAATGTTTTTTTCTCTTTTGATTTTGTGCATGGCCACGTATGCACCCACCAGGAAAGTGCCCCATGCATACCGCCTCTGCCCTTCACCCAGGAAAAGAAAGAGGCGCCAAAAGGGGAGGTAGACTTGGCAGTCCTAAACCAATTTATTCATGTCTATGATGACTTCCTGCTTCTCTTTGCAGGCGCTACGTGAGGGCCGCCCACCTCTGCCTCCCACCCAGGAGGAAAAGGAGGCGGCAGAAGTAGAGGGGGACTTTGCAGCTCTGGACCAGTCCATGTCCACGCAATTCACAATGCCAACTCCACCCTCGGAAGGCCTGTCAGGTAATATTTTGCCGGAAAAGCATACATAATTGCTTGGTAAGCCATGAGCCAGTCTCTCTTTTTGTTGGCGTCAGGAGATGACTTGTTGAGCAAGGGTGCATGCTGGGTTAAACTTCACTAATAATGTTGCTCTTGCTGCTGTTGTTGCAGCTGCTGCTGCTGCTGTTATTGTTGTTGTTTTGCTGCTGCTATTATTGCTGCTGCTGCTGCTGCTGTTGTGATGGCGGTGTTGGTATTGGTGGTGGTGGTGGTGGTGGTGGGTGGGAACGGAAGCAGTGGCGGGCGGGGCTGTATGTTGGGTCATTGAGACTCGGAGGAGCCCTGCACGCATGGCCCTCATGAGTGATTCATGAGACTCAAGGGCAGCATACATTCAATGGCCCTTGTGGTCTGTGCACGTAACCCACATGCATGCAACAAGCAGGTCCTTGTCGTCATGAAATTGCTGCACCAATGCAGGCCTCAATACAGCAGGAGCAAATGTGCCTCCGCCCCACCATTCACCTCAAGCAGTCTGTGCAAATCACCCAAGCAGGTCCTTGTCCTCATAAGATTTCTGCACCAATGCAGGCCTCAACATTGCAGGAGCAAATGTGCACCTGCCCCACCATCCACCTCAAGTGGTCTCACATGCATGCAACAAGCAGGTCCTTGTCGTCATGAAATTGCTGCACCAATGCAGGCCTCAATACAGCAGGAGCAAATGTGCCTCCGCCCCACCATTCACCTCAAGCAGTCTGTGCAAATCACCCAAGCAGGTCCTTGTCCTCATAAGATTTCTGCACCAATGCAGGCCTCAACATTGCAGGAGCAAATGTGCACCTGCCCCACCATCCACCTCAAGTGGTCTCACATGCATGCAACAAGCAGGTCCTTGTCGTCATGAAATTGCTGCACCAATGCAGGCCTCAATACAGCAGGAGCAAATGTGCCTCCGCCCCACCATTCACCTCAAGCAGTCTGTGCAAATCACCCAAGCAGGTCCTTGTCCTCATAAGATTTCTGCACCAATGCAGGCCTCAACATTGCAGGAGCAAATGTGCACCTGCCCCACCATCCACCTCAAGTGGTCTCACATGCATGCAACAAGCAGGTCCTTGTCGTCATGAAATTGCTGCACCAATGCAGGCCTCAATACAGCAGGAGCAAATGTGCCTCCGCCCCACCATTCACCTCAAGCAGTCTGTGCAAATCACCCAAGCAGGTCCTTGTCCTCATAAGATTTCTGCACCAATGCAGGCCTCAACATTGCAGGAGCAAATGTGCACCTGCCCCACCATCCACCTCAAGTGGTCTCACATGCATGCAACAAGCAGGTCCTTGTCGTCATGAAATTGCTGCACCAATGCAGGCCTCAATACAGCAGGAGCAAATGTGCCTCCGCCCCACCATTCACCTCAAGCAGTCTGTGCAAATCACCCAAGCAGGTCCTTGTCCTCATAAGATTTCTGCACCAATGCAGGCCTCAACATTGCAGGAGCAAATGTGCACCTGCCCCACCATCCACCTCAAGTGGTCTCACATGCATGCAACAAGCAGGTCCTTGTCGTCATGAAATTGCTGCACCAATGCAGGCCTCAATACAGCAGGAGCAAATGTGCCTCCGCCCCACCATTCACCTCAAGCAGTCTGTGCAAATCACCCAAGCAGGTCCTTGTCCTCATAAGATTTCTGCACCAATGCAGGCCTCAACATTGCAGGAGCAAATGTGCACCTGCCCCACCATCCACCTCAAGTGGTCTCACATGCATGCAACAAGCAGGTCCTTGTCGTCATGAAATTGCTGCACCAATGCAGGCCTCAATACAGCAGGAGCAAATGTGCCTCCGCCCCACCATTCACCTCAAGCAGTCTGTGCAAATCACCCAAGCAGGTCCTTGTCCTCATAAGATTTCTGCACCAATGCAGGCCTCAACATTGCAGGAGCAAATGTGCACCTGCCCCACCATCCACCTCAAGTGGTCTCACATGCATGCAACAAGCAGGTCCTTGTCGTCATGAAATTGCTGCACCAATGCAGGCCTCAATACAGCAGGAGCAAATGTGCCTCCGCCCCACCATTCACCTCAAGCAGTCTGTGCAAATCACCCAAGCAGGTCCTTGTCCTCATAAGATTTCTGCACCAATGCAGGCCTCAACATTGCAGGAGCAAATGTGCACCTGCCCCACCATCCACCTCAAGTGGTCTCACATGCATGCAACAAGCAGGTCCTTGTCGTCATGAAATTGCTGCACCAATGCAGGCCTCAATACAGCAGGAGCAAATGTGCCTCCGCCCCACCATTCACCTCAAGCAGTCTGTGCAAATCACCCAAGCAGGTCCTTGTCCTCATAAGATTTCTGCACCAATGCAGGCCTCAACATTGCAGGAGCAAATGTGCACCTGCCCCACCATCCACCTCAAGTGGTCTCACATGCATGCAACAAGCAGGTCCTTGTCGTCATGAAATTGCTGCACCAATGCAGGCCTCAATACAGCAGGAGCAAATGTGCCTCCGCCCCACCATTCACCTCAAGCAGTCTGTGCAAATCACCCAAGCAGGTCCTTGTCCTCATAAGATTTCTGCACCAATGCAGGCCTCAACATTGCAGGAGCAAATGTGCACCTGCCCCACCATCCACCTCAAGTGGTCTCACATGCATGCAACAAGCAGGTCCTTGTCGTCATGAAATTGCTGCACCAATGCAGGCCTCAATACAGCAGGAGCAAATGTGCCTCCGCCCCACCATTCACCTCAAGCAGTCTGTGCAAATCACCCAAGCAGGTCCTTGTCCTCATAAGATTTCTGCACCAATGCAGGCCTCAACATTGCAGGAGCAAATGTGCACCTGCCCCACCATCCACCTCAAGTGGTCTCACATGCATGCAACAAGCAGGTCCTTGTCGTCATGAAATTGCTGCACCAATGCAGGCCTCAATACAGCAGGAGCAAATGTGCCTCCGCCCCACCATTCACCTCAAGCAGTCTGTGCAAATCACCCAAGCAGGTCCTTGTCCTCATAAGATTTCTGCACCAATGCAGGCCTCAACATTGCAGGAGCAAATGTGCACCTGCCCCACCATCCACCTCAAGTGGTCTCACATGCATGCAACAAGCAGGTCCTTGTCGTCATGAAATTGCTGCACCAATGCAGGCCTCAATACAGCAGGAGCAAATGTGCCTCCGCCCCACCATTCACCTCAAGCAGTCTGTGCAAATCACCCAAGCAGGTCCTTGTCCTCATAAGATTTCTGCACCAATGCAGGCCTCAACATTGCAGGAGCAAATGTGCACCTGCCCCACCATCCACCTCAAGTGGTCTCACATGCATGCAACAAGCAGGTCCTTGTCGTCATGAAATTGCTGCACCAATGCAGGCCTCAATACAGCAGGAGCAAATGTGCCTCCGCCCCACCATTCACCTCAAGCAGTCTGTGCAAATCACCCAAGCAGGTCCTTGTCCTCATAAGATTTCTGCACCAATGCAGGCCTCAACATTGCAGGAGCAAATGTGCACCTGCCCCACCATCCACCTCAAGTGGTCTCACATGCATGCAACAAGCAGGTCCTTGTCGTCATGAAATTGCTGCACCAATGCAGGCCTCAATACAGCAGGAGCAAATGTGCCTCCGCCCCACCATTCACCTCAAGCAGTCTGTGCAAATCACCCAAGCAGGTCCTTGTCCTCATAAGATTTCTGCACCAATGCAGGCCTCAACATTGCAGGAGCAAATGTGCACCTGCCCCACCATCCACCTCAAGTGGTCTCACATGCATGCAACAAGCAGGTCCTTGTCGTCATGAAATTGCTGCACCAATGCAGGCCTCAATACAGCAGGAGCAAATGTGCCTCCGCCCCACCATTCACCTCAAGCAGTCTGTGCAAATCACCCAAGCAGGTCCTTGTCCTCATAAGATTTCTGCACCAATGCAGGCCTCAACATTGCAGGAGCAAATGTGCACCTGCCCCACCATCCACCTCAAGTGGTCTCACATGCATGCAACAAGCAGGTCCTTGTCGTCATGAAATTGCTGCACCAATGCAGGCCTCAATACAGCAGGAGCAAATGTGCCTCCGCCCCACCATTCACCTCAAGCAGTCTGTGCAAATCACCCAAGCAGGTCCTTGTCCTCATAAGATTTCTGCACCAATGCAGGCCTCAACATTGCAGGAGCAAATGTGCACCTGCCCCACCATCCACCTCAAGTGGTCTCACATGCATGCAACAAGCAGGTCCTTGTCGTCATGAAATTGCTGCACCAATGCAGGCCTCAATACAGCAGGAGCAAATGTGCCTCCGCCCCACCATTCACCTCAAGCAGTCTGTGCAAATCACCCAAGCAGGTCCTTGTCCTCATAAGATTTCTGCACCAATGCAGGCCTCAACATTGCAGGAGCAAATGTGCACCTGCCCCACCATCCACCTCAAGTGGTCTCACATGCATGCAACAAGCAGGTCCTTGTCGTCATGAAATTGCTGCACCAATGCAGGCCTCAATACAGCAGGAGCAAATGTGCCTCCGCCCCACCATTCACCTCAAGCAGTCTGTGCAAATCACCCAAGCAGGTCCTTGTCCTCATAAGATTTCTGCACCAATGCAGGCCTCAACATTGCAGGAGCAAATGTGCACCTGCCCCACCATCCACCTCAAGTGGTCTCACATGCATGCAACAAGCAGGTCCTTGTCGTCATGAAATTGCTGCACCAATGCAGGCCTCAATACAGCAGGAGCAAATGTGCCTCCGCCCCACCATTCACCTCAAGCAGTCTGTGCAAATCACCCAAGCAGGTCCTTGTCCTCATAAGATTTCTGCACCAATGCAGGCCTCAACATTGCAGGAGCAAATGTGCACCTGCCCCACCATCCACCTCAAGTGGTCTCACATGCATGCAACAAGCAGGTCCTTGTCGTCATGAAATTGCTGCACCAATGCAGGCCTCAATACAGCAGGAGCAAATGTGCCTCCGCCCCACCATTCACCTCAAGCAGTCTGTGCAAATCACCCAAGCAGGTCCTTGTCCTCATAAGATTTCTGCACCAATGCAGGCCTCAACATTGCAGGAGCAAATGTGCACCTGCCCCACCATCCACCTCAAGTGGTCTCACATGCATGCAACAAGCAGATCCTTGTCGTCATGAAATTGCTGCACCAATGCAGGCCTCAATACAGCAGGAGCAAATGTGCCTCCGCCCCACCATTCACCTCAAGCAGTCTGTGCAAATCACCCAAGCAGGTCCTTGTCCTCATAAGATTTCTGCACCAATGCAGGCCTCAACATTGCAGGAGCAAATGTGCACCTGCCCCACCATCCACCTCAAGTGGTCTCACATGCATGCAACAAGCAGGTCCTTGTCGTCATGAAATTGCTGCACCAATGCAGGCCTCAATACAGCAGGAGCAAATGTGCCTCCGCCCCACCATTCACCTCAAGCAGTCTGTGCAAATCACCCAAGCAGGTCCTTGTCCTCATAAGATTTCTGCACCAATGCAGGCCTCAACATTGCAGGAGCAAATGTGCACCTGCCCCACCATCCACCTCAAGTGGTCTCACATGCATGCAACAAGCAGGTCCTTGTCGTCATGAAATTGCTGCACCAATGCAGGCCTCAATACAGCAGGAGCAAATGTGCCTCCGCCCCACCATTCACCTCAAGCAGTCTGTGCAAATCACCCAAGCAGGTCCTTGTCCTCATAAGATTTCTGCACCAATGCAGGCCTCAACATTGCAGGAGCAAATGTGCACCTGCCCCACCATCCACCTCAAGTGGTCTCACATGCATGCAACAAGCAGGTCCTTGTCGTCATGAAATTGCTGCACCAATGCAGGCCTCAATACAGCAGGAGCAAATGTGCCTCCGCCCCACCATTCACCTCAAGCAGTCTGTGCAAATCACCCAAGCAGGTCCTTGTCCTCATAAGATTTCTGCACCAATGCAGGCCTCAACATTGCAGGAGCAAATGTGCACCTGCCCCACCATCCACCTCAAGTGGTCTCACATGCATGCAACAAGCAGGTCCTTGTCGTCATGAAATTGCTGCACCAATGCAGGCCTCAATACAGCAGGAGCAAATGTGCCTCCGCCCCACCATTCACCTCAAGCAGTCTGTGCAAATCACCCAAGCAGGTCCTTGTCCTCATAAGATTTCTGCACCAATGCAGGCCTCAACATTGCAGGAGCAAATGTGCACCTGCCCCACCATCCACCTCAAGTGGTCTCACATGCATGCAACAAGCAGGTCCTTGTCGTCATGAAATTGCTGCACCAATGCAGGCCTCAATACAGCAGGAGCAAATGTGCCTCCGCCCCACCATTCACCTCAAGCAGTCTGTGCAAATCACCCAAGCAGGTCCTTGTCCTCATAAGATTTCTGCACCAATGCAGGCCTCAACATTGCAGGAGCAAATGTGCACCTGCCCCACCATCCACCTCAAGTGGTCTCACATGCATGCAACAAGCAGGTCCTTGTCGTCATGAAATTGCTGCACCAATGCAGGCCTCAATACAGCAGGAGCAAATGTGCCTCCGCCCCACCATTCACCTCAAGCAGTCTGTGCAAATCACCCAAGCAGGTCCTTGTCCTCATAAGATTTCTGCACCAATGCAGGCCTCAACATTGCAGGAGCAAATGTGCACCTGCCCCACCATCCACCTCAAGTGGTCTCACATGCATGCAACAAGCAGGTCCTTGTCGTCATGAAATTGCTGCACCAATGCAGGCCTCAATACAGCAGGAGCAAATGTGCCTCCGCCCCACCATTCACCTCAAGCAGTCTGTGCAAATCACCCAAGCAGGTCCTTGTCCTCATAAGATTTCTGCACCAATGCAGGCCTCAACATTGCAGGAGCAAATGTGCACCTGCCCCACCATCCACCTCAAGTGGTCTCACATGCATGCAACAAGCAGGTCCTTGTCGTCATGAATTTCTTGCACCCGCGCAGGCCTCAACATTGCAGGAGCAAATGTGCCTCTGTCCCACCATTCACCTCAAGCAGTCTGTGCAAATCACCCGAGCAGGTCCTTGTTGTCATGAAATTGCTGCACCAATGCAGGCCTCAACATTGCAGGAGCAGATGTGCACCCGCCCCACCATCCACCTCAAGTGGTCTCACATGCATGCAACAAGCAGGTCCTTGTCGTCATGAAATTGCTGCACCAATGCAGGCCTCAATACAGCAGGAGCAAATGTGCCTCCGCCCCACCATTCACCTCAAGCAGTCTGTGCAAATCACCCAAGCAGGTCCTTGTCCTCATAAGATTTCTGCACCAATGCAGGCCTCAACATTGCAGGAGCAAATGTGCACCTGCCCCACCATCCACCTCAAGTGGTCTCACATGCATGCAACAAGCAGGTCCTTGTCGTCATGAAATTGCTGCACCAATGCAGGCCTCAATACAGCAGGAGCAAATGTGCCTCCGCCCCACCATTCACCTCAAGCAGTCTGTGCAAATCACCCAAGCAGGTCCTTGTCCTCATGAGATTTCTGCACCAATGCAGGCCTCAACATTGCAGGAGCAAATGTGCACCTGCCCCACCATCCACCTCAAGTGGTCTCACATGCATGCAACAAGCAGGTCCTTGTCGTCATGAAATTGCTGCACCAATGCAGGCCTCAATACAGCAGGAGCAAATGTGCCTCCGCCCCACCATTCACCTCAAGCAGTCTGTGCAAATCACCCAAGCAGGTCCTTGTCCTCATAAGATTTCTGCACCAATGCAGGCCTCAACATTGCAGGAGCAAATGTGCACCTGCCCCACCATCCACCTCAAGTGGTCTCACATGCATGCAACAAGCAGGTCCTTGTCGTCATGAAATTGCTGCACCAATGCAGGCCTCAATACAGCAGGAGCAAATGTGCCTCCGCCCCACCATTCACCTCAAGCAGTCTGTGCAAATCACCCAAGCAGGTCCTTGTCCTCATAAGATTTCTGCACCAATGCAGGCCTCAACATTGCAGGAGCAAATGTGCACCTGCCCCACCATCCACCTCAAGTGGTCTCACATGCATGCAACAAGCAGGTCCTTGTCGTCATGAAATTGCTGCACCAATGCAGGCCTCAATACAGCAGGAGCAAATGTGCCTCCGCCCCACCATTCACCTCAAGCAGTCTGTGCAAATCACCCAAGCAGGTCCTTGTCCTCATAAGATTTCTGCACCAATGCAGGCCTCAACATTGCAGGAGCAAATGTGCACCTGCCCCACCATCCACCTCAAGTGGTCTCACATGCATGCAACAAGCAGGTCCTTGTCGTCATGAATTTCTTGCACCCGCGCAGGCCTCAACATTGCAGGAGCAAATGTGCCTCTGTCCCACCATTCACCTCAAGCAGTCTGTGCAAATCACCCGAGCAGGTCCTTGTTGTCATGAAATTGCTGCACCAATGCAGGCCTCAACATTGCAGGAGCAGATGTGCACCCGCCCCACCATCCACCTCAAGTGGTCTCACATGCATGCAACAAGCAGGTCCTTGTCGTCATGAAATTGCTGCACCAATGCAGGCCTCAATACAGCAGGAGCAAATGTGCCTCCGCCCCACCATTCACCTCAAGCAGTCTGTGCAAATCACCCAAGCAGGTCCTTGTCCTCATAAGATTTCTGCACCAATGCAGGCCTCAACATTGCAGGAGCAAATGTGCACCTGCCCCACCATCCACCTCAAGTGGTCTCACATGCATGCAACAAGCAGGTCCTTGTCGTCATGAAATTGCTGCACCAATGCAGGCCTCAATACAGCAGGAGCAAATGTGCCTCCGCCCCACCATTCACCTCAAGCAGTCTGTGCAAATCACCCAAGCAGGTCCTTGTCCTCATAAGATTTCTGCACCAATGCAGGCCTCAACATTGCAGGAGCAAATGTGCACCTGCCCCACCATCCACCTCAAGTGGTTTCACATGCATGCAACAAGCAGGTCCTTGTCGTCATGAAATTGCTGCACCAATGCAGGCCTCAATACAGCAGGAGCAAATGTGCCTCCGCCCCACCATTCACCTCAAGCAGTCTGTGCAAATCACCCAAGCAGGTCCTTGTCCTCATAAGATTTCTGCACCAATGCAGGCCTCAACATTGCAGGAGCAAATGTGCACCTGCCCCACCATCCACCTCAAGTGGTCTCACATGCATGCAACAAGCAGGTCCTTGTCGTCATGAAATTGCTGCACCAATGCAGGCCTCAATACAGCAGGAGCAAATGTGCCTCCGCCCCACCATTCACCTCAAGCAGTCTGTGCAAATCACCCAAGCAGGTCCTTGTCCTCATAAGATTTCTGCACCAATGCAGGCCTCAACATTGCAGGAGCAAATGTGCACCTGCCCCACCATCCACCTCAAGTGGTCTCACATGCATGCAACAAGCAGGTCCTTGTCGTCATGAAATTGCTGCACCAATGCAGGCCTCAATACAGCAGGAGCAAATGTGCCTCCGCCCCACCATTCACCTCAAGCAGTCTGTGCAAATCACCCAAGCAGGTCCTTGTCCTCATAAGATTTCTGCACCAATGCAGGCCTCAACATTGCAGGAGCAAATGTGCACCTGCCCCACCATCCACCTCAAGTGGTCTCACATGCATGCAACAAGCAGGTCCTTGTCGTCATGAAATTGCTGCACCAATGCAGGCCTCAATACAGCAGGAGCAAATGTGCCTCCGCCCCACCATTCACCTCAAGCAGTCTGTGCAAATCACCCAAGCAGGTCCTTGTCCTCATAAGATTTCTGCACCAATGCAGGCCTCAACATTGCAGGAGCAAATGTGCACCTGCCCCACCATCCACCTCAAGTGGTCTCACATGCATGCAACAAGCAGGTCCTTGTCGTCATGAAATTGCTGCACCAATGCAGGCCTCAATACAGCAGGAGCAAATGTGCCTCCGCCCCACCATTCACCTCAAGCAGTCTGTGCAAATCACCCAAGCAGGTCCTTGTCCTCATAAGATTTCTGCACCAATGCAGGCCTCAACATTGCAGGAGCAAATGTGCACCTGCCCCACCATCCACCTCAAGTGGTCTCACATGCATGCAACAAGCAGGTCCTTGTCGTCATGAAATTGCTGCACCAATGCAGGCCTCAATACAGCAGGAGCAAATGTGCCTCCGCCCCACCATTCACCTCAAGCAGTCTGTGCAAATCACCCAAGCAGGTCCTTGTCCTCATAAGATTTCTGCACCAATGCAGGCCTCAACATTGCAGGAGCAAATGTGCACCTGCCCCACCATCCACCTCAAGTGGTCTCACATGCATGCAACAAGCAGGTCCTTGTCGTCATGAAATTGCTGCACCAATGCAGGCCTCAATACAGCAGGAGCAAATGTGCCTCCGCCCCACCATTCACCTCAAGCAGTCTGTGCAAATCACCCAAGCAGGTCCTTGTCCTCATAAGATTTCTGCACCAATGCAGGCCTCAACATTGCAGGAGCAAATGTGCACCTGCCCCACCATCCACCTCAAGTGGTCTCACATGCATGCAACAAGCAGGTCCTTGTCGTCATGAAATTGCTGCACCAATGCAGGCCTCAATACAGCAGGAGCAAATGTGCCTCCGCCCCACCATTCACCTCAAGCAGTCTGTGCAAATCACCCAAGCAGGTCCTTGTCCTCATAAGATTTCTGCACCAATGCAGGCCTCAACATTGCAGGAGCAAATGTGCACCTGCCCCACCATCCACCTCAAGTGGTCTCACATGCATGCAACAAGCAGGTCCTTGTCGTCATGAAATTGCTGCACCAATGCAGGCCTCAATACAGCAGGAGCAAATGTGCCTCCGCCCCACCATTCACCTCAAGCAGTCTGTGCAAATCACCCAAGCAGGTCCTTGTCCTCATAAGATTTCTGCACCAATGCAGGCCTCAACATTGCAGGAGCAAATGTGCACCTGCCCCACCATCCACCTCAAGTGGTCTCACATGCATGCAACAAGCAGGTCCTTGTCGTCATGAAATTGCTGCACCAATGCAGGCCTCAATACAGCAGGAGCAAATGTGCCTCCGCCCCACCATTCACCTCAAGCAGTCTGTGCAAATCACCCAAGCAGGTCCTTGTCCTCATAAGATTTCTGCACCAATGCAGGCCTCAACATTGCAGGAGCAAATGTGCACCTGCCCCACCATCCACCTCAAGTGGTCTCACATGCATGCAACAAGCAGGTCCTTGTCGTCATGAAATTGCTGCACCAATGCAGGCCTCAATACAGCAGGAGCAAATGTGCCTCCGCCCCACCATTCACCTCAAGCAGTCTGTGCAAATCACCCAAGCAGGTCCTTGTCCTCATAAGATTTCTGCACCAATGCAGGCCTCAACATTGCAGGAGCAAATGTGCACCTGCCCCACCATCCACCTCAAGTGGTCTCACATGCATGCAACAAGCAGGTCCTTGTCGTCATGAAATTGCTGCACCAATGCAGGCCTCAATACAGCAGGAGCAAATGTGCCTCCGCCCCACCATTCACCTCAAGCAGTCTGTGCAAATCACCCAAGCAGGTCCTTGTCCTCATAAGATTTCTGCACCAATGCAGGCCTCAACATTGCAGGAGCAAATGTGCACCTGCCCCACCATCCACCTCAAGTGGTCTCACATGCATGCAACAAGCAGGTCCTTGTCGTCATGAAATTGCTGCACCAATGCAGGCCTCAATACAGCAGGAGCAAATGTGCCTCCGCCCCACCATTCACCTCAAGCAGTCTGTGCAAATCACCCAAGCAGGTCCTTGTCCTCATAAGATTTCTGCACCAATGCAGGCCTCAACATTGCAGGAGCAAATGTGCACCTGCCCCACCATCCACCTCAAGTGGTCTCACATGCATGCAACAAGCAGGTCCTTGTCGTCATGAAATTGCTGCACCAATGCAGGCCTCAATACAGCAGGAGCAAATGTGCCTCCGCCCCACCATTCACCTCAAGCAGTCTGTGCAAATCACCCAAGCAGGTCCTTGTCCTCATAAGATTTCTGCACCAATGCAGGCCTCAACATTGCAGGAGCAAATGTGCACCTGCCCCACCATCCACCTCAAGTGGTCTCACATGCATGCAACAAGCAGGTCCTTGTCGTCATGAAATTGCTGCACCAATGCAGGCCTCAATACAGCAGGAGCAAATGTGCCTCCGCCCCACCATTCACCTCAAGCAGTCTGTGCAAATCACCCAAGCAGGTCCTTGTCCTCATAAGATTTCTGCACCAATGCAGGCCTCAACATTGCAGGAGCAAATGTGCACCTGCCCCACCATCCACCTCAAGTGGTCTCACATGCATGCAACAAGCAGGTCCTTGTCGTCATGAAATTGCTGCACCAATGCAGGCCTCAATACAGCAGGAGCAAATGTGCCTCCGCCCCACCATTCACCTCAAGCAGTCTGTGCAAATCACCCAAGCAGGTCCTTGTCCTCATAAGATTTCTGCACCAATGCAGGCCTCAACATTGCAGGAGCAAATGTGCACCTGCCCCACCATCCACCTCAAGAGGTCTCACATGCATGCAACAAGCAGGTCCTTGTCGTCATGAAATTGCTGCACCAATGCAGGCCTCAATACAGCAGGAGCAAATGTGCCTCCGCCCCACCATTCACCTCAAGCAGTCTGTGCAAATCACCCAAGCAGGTCCTTGTCCTCATAAGATTTCTGCACCAATGCAGGCCTCAACATTGCAGGAGCAAATGTGCACCTGCCCCACCATCCACCTCAAGTGGTCTCACATGCATGCAACAAGCAGGTCCTTGTCGTCATGAATTTCTTGCACCCGCGCAGGCCTCAACATTGCAGGAGCAAATGTGCCTCTGTCCCACCATTCACCTCAAGCAGTCTGTGCAAATCACCCGAGCAGGTCCTTGTTGTCATAAAATTGCTGCACCAATGCAGGCCTCAACATTGCAGGAGCAGATGTGCACCCGCCCCACCATCCACCTTAAGCGGTCTCACATGCATGCAACAAACAGGTCCTTGTTGTCATGAATTTGTTGCATCCGCACAGGCCTCAACATTGCAGGAGCAAATGTGGCCCCTGCCCCACCATCCATCTCAAGCGCGGCTTCCTTTGAGACTGCCACTCCATCAGCCTCGGGTAGGGTGCATGGTATACTGTTATATCTGGTAAGATAGTAGTAGTATAATGAATAGTATATATTGGACCGCAGCTCAAAATGTAAACATCAATTTTACGTGGGGTAGGGTTTTTGACCCCAGGAATGCGCTGATGTTGTAGAGTTGAAGTATTGAGCCAAAAAGACTGAGTGTGAAATGAGTGGATCAAACTATCCTTAAAGATGCAGCCATCCTTGCGTGCTATTCAAGCCCATGATACCACAGAACCAAGTATCTACAAACTTTCATTCTAAAACTGGGCGCGTTTGAATTCTTGGTGTCAACTTGTTTGGTGAAACTACACATCGAGGCTGACCACAAAGCAGGAAGAAAGCATTATAGCCCAAGGTGTCCATCTGCAGCTCCATTATACCTGATCGCTCCTCCTGGTTGCTAAGTTTGTCCACTATGATGAGGGCTATGCGAAAGAAGGGGTTGGCTGTTCAACATTTTACTTCCTGAATGAGACCCCAGCTGTGATGACAAAGCTGCCAAACCTTGTGACCTTCTGTTTTGAGGATAGCGTGACGGTGTTTTCCACAGTGGCTTTTCCACTTTACCCTTTACTTTTTTGCTTTTCCGGATCCTTACCCTGCCGGATATCAAGCTCAATCACCTTAGGCTCCATGGGCTGCTTGCATGAGACGGTGTGCTGCTTGACGGCATGATGGGGTTTGGCCAATGATGTCCTCGCACCCCTCGCACATCAGAACAAATGGCTTCCCTGGCAGCTCCTCAGCAGTGATGAGGTTATGCCTGTGCTTGTGCTTTTTAGGCTGGGTAGGCTTCCTAAGCCTTGCATACCTTCTGGCTTACACCATGTGTCCACTCCCCCACCTTTACCTATGTTGCTGACAATTTAAGAGCAATTCCATTATGTTTTCCTTTTCCCATTTCCTGACTCCTGAAATTTGCGATGAGCTCAGGAACTAAGCACTCAGAGTTTCTGAGTTCAAAACTATTTACTAATATGCCACTTTGCTACTGTACAACCTCTCAAACTAGTACCGTAGCTTCACGACCAGTTTGAATATCAATTAATTCTGGAGCCAAAATTCGAAGTTTGTTTTTATTAATTATCGCTAGGGCGTTCGAACCCCATTCGAATTGGAAATTTATTAATTAATTTTGGGGCTCAAAAGGGCTTGTGCGGAAAATGGCCTCCCAGGCCCCAGCTCAAGCTCCAACCCCCTAGCTAGGCGCCTTAAGCCTGTATCCCCCACCCAGCAGCTCTTAGTGAATCAAGCCAGGCTTGCTAGGGCCCAGGCATCCATGAAGGGGCAACCTTCAAAGCAGAAGTACCAGTGGGGCGCCCTCCAGGTGACAGCTCGGTTGATGTTGCATGCATGGTCTCCAGTGTGTTTGCACTGTGTGACAGCAACAGGATTGGATGCTGATGGTGAGGTGTGTGTTCTTTCTGAGCAGCAGCAACAGCAGCAGCAGCAGCAGCAGCAGGGACAGCAAAAGCAGCAGCAGCAGCAACAGCAACAGCATCACCTCTGCTCTCCAGCAGCAGCAGCAGCAGCAGCAGCAGCAGCAGTAGCAGCAGCAGCCTCAGAAGCAAGGATTCAAATTGGGTATTCGAATTGAGAAATTAAAGCCAGCCATCAGCCAATCGAACCCAATTGAATTAAAATATCAATTCTGGCCCCCCCATTTGAACTAAGACCAAAATTTTAAATTGTTTTTTTGAGGGAACCATTCGAACTGGTCGTGAAGCTACAGGATTTACTGTAGTATATACTGATACACTGACCTCGCACTCTAGCCACAGGCAAGACGCACGTAGGAAGTTGCAACTGGGCAAAAATAGGAAGTAGATAGGTCTATGAGTTCCCGGTATGATCTTGTGTGTGTGTGTGTGTGTGTGTGTTTAGACTGCATCATCTGCCACAGGCAAGAAGTTGAAAGAAGTTGGCTTGGAGAGGTGGGGGCAAAAAGAGATGGACTCGCTGGTGGATCTCCAGCATGGCCTCAAATAATACTGGCCCAATGACAGCCACAAAGAAAAGAAAAAGAGAAGGAGCGATTATGCCAGCCAAAAGGGCACATGCATTAAGGAAAGTTTCCCTCATGAACAAGGCTGGCCCTAAGACAGGCAGGAGGAAACAAACTTCTTAGGTGCAGAGAGCTTTAGCTACACTTTGCAAGCTTGCAATTTATCCTCATTTCCTGTAAGATCACTCACTTGGTACATGGGCACTCAAGCAAGTACTCAACCAAGGACTTGAGCAAGCAAGC
Organism: Dunaliella primolecta; assembly: GCA_914767535.2. NCBI lineage: Eukaryota > Viridiplantae > Chlorophyta > Chlorophyceae > Chlamydomonadales > Dunaliellaceae > Dunaliella > Dunaliella primolecta. Next base: position 1,844,959 of record OU611765.1, read on the forward strand.
ATTCGGAGACTTGTACTCAAGCACGTACTACATGTGCCCGGGAGGTGTGGATCGGCAACAGGCAGGGACCATGTGGAGCACTTCCATGCATCTGGATCAGATTTTCATGCTTTTAAAGACTCATGCAAGCACCCAAATGTGCCCGGGAGGTGTGGATCGGCAACAGGCAGGGAGCCATGTGTAGCACTTCCATGCAACTGAATCAGATTGTTGTGCTTTTAAAGGCTCAAGCAAGTGCCCAAATGTGTGGACACCCGGGAGGTGTGGATCGGCAACAGGCAGAGAGTAATATTTGGGTGTTACCCTATGCAGCTGAATCAGGTTTATCAAGCTTTTGAAGAGTGGACTTCCTCTCATTGATCTTTGGTGCCCATCACTTAGGCACGACACCTCCACTGGTCCATCTGTGTGCTTCTGTCTCATGAGTTCCACGAGTGTGCTTCTATTGCATGTCTCCCATCTGTGTGCATCTGTTGCATGTGTTCTATCTCTGTGCTTCTGTCGCACATGCTCCATCTATGTGCTTCTTTTGCATGTGTCTTGCAGGCGTGCAGCGGTTCTGGCAGGGCTCCCCAGTTTTGTTTTGCGCATCTGAAGGGTCCCCTGTGGAAAATGGCACCGTGGGATGTGTGCAGCCAGGGAATAGGTGAGATGCATGTGCATGGTGAACAGGTGAGACACTTGTGCACCGCTTCCTGCCTCTGCAGATAAAAAGATGCTGTGGAACATTGCATCGTGGGGTGCAAATAGCCAGGGGGGCAGCTGTGACATGCATGCATCGTCTCCTGCCTCTATAGTTGGCCTACAAAGTGGGGGTAAGCATGTTGTAGGGAATGGCTACATGAGGTGCTTCCAGCCAGGGGACAGGGCAGGCAGGCATACATGCATTGCTCCCTGCTTCAACAGGACGTAGTCAAATATGCCGTGGGAAATGGCACCATCGTAAGGTATCATTCATCACACAAGCCACTATTTGTCGTTGGTGCTGGAGGTCCATGGATACGGATTCCAACAATTGAGATCCAAGGCTCGCGCGTTCTCACGCACATACTGTCCCAGCTAGTTTATTATATCCCTCCTCGCCTTCAGGGCCAACAGACAAGAGAAAAATGGGTAAGCCTGTGCCATATAAAAGAGGCTGCAGGCATTGAGGACAGGTTCCCTAACTCGAAAGCAAGCAAGCAAGCAAGCAAGCAAGCAAGCAAGCAAGCAAGGCCTCACCTTAGGGCCATCGGACAAGAGTGGATGGGTGGTGCTGCAGGAGCTCGAGGGTTGACTTACCACTGATGTCGGCTACAGAAGGCTAAAAAGAGTCTCAACCGGGCTCACAACAGTCCCATGACAGGACCCTAGCCCTGTGTTCCATCCACCAGCCATACCCAGCCCTGCTCGCCATGCCATCCTCTCTGTCCCCAGCCTGCTGCTGCATAGGAATTATACACACACAAGTCCACTGAGGTGAAAGCCGTACACTCCAGTCTCTGTCCCGCAACAAAGAAGCTGCTCCTAGTGTGCATTGTTTCTCACAGTGCAGCACACTCAGCCATCCATTTTCCCCTTTGTTCTGGTTGCACACCAGTAAGGTGCAGCTTGCATGAGGCTGGCTGTTCTCCATTTCCTTGCCCAGTCAGCAGGAGATAGTGCAACAGGGGGCAAGGTGCTGCGCTTGCTGTGTTGCAGCAGGATCAGATAGTAGAGGCTGAAGACGTGCAAAGTTGGCTCCTGCATGCAATCTGCTCTTGAGATCAGCTCCTGATGCACACGCTTTCCAAAGTGCTTTTTCCAAATTGCTGGGCACCAGCCACCCCTTTTGCCCCTTGTTTGGTAGCAGGTACATGGTGGCGCTGCAGGACCGGTTGGTAGAGGCTGAGGACGCGCAGCTAGCTCCTGCCCTGCAGCCTGGGGCGCACGTGAGCTTCTTGCCTAGGGCTGGGGCGCCGCCCGCACCTGCTGAGGTGGTGCTGGCAAACGACGGGATGGGATGGTGAGTATGGGTTAGGAGTGCATTGAATGTCAAAAAGAAGCCAGGGGCACACGTGAGCTTCTTGCCCAGGCCTGGGGTACTGCCCATACCTGCTGAGGTGGTGCTGCTTAACGACGGGATGAGTATGGGTGTGTCAGGGGAAGCCTGGGGCGCACCTGAGCTTCTGCCCCAGGGCTGGGGCGTCGCCTGCACCCGCTGAGGTGGTGCAGGCACACGACGGGAAGGAATGGTGAGTACGGGTGTGGGGGTGCGTTGACTGCCAGGAAGCTGCCACAGGACGGCTGCTATCAAGCCAGGAGGTTACTGCTCACTCATGCTTTTGCGTTTGGGGGTTGGCAATGACTGATGGGGCAGGGAGCAAAGCATGTGTGTGTCCATGTGTGTGTGTGTGTGTGTGTGCTGTTGGCTCCTGTAAACAACAGCTCCTGGACACATTCCTCTATTATGCCTGCCAGAGTGGGGAATCGCGTGTAGGATGCCCAGTTAGTGTGTGCCAGCTATAGATAGTTTGTCTGTCTGTCTGTCTAAACATGGACAGCAAGCCAAAATGGAATGCTGTAGTGCGGCGCAGGCTCCCCTCATTTTTATGCAAAGTCTGATCAAAGTCTGATCGTGTCTTGCATGGAGGTATGCATGCTTTATGCGCACATCTCACACAAATCTTGCTACGCTCACCTGTGCAGGCCCCCTTCTTTCCTCGTGCGCTTGCAAGATGGCACTGAGCAAGCTGCAGATGCGCAGCAGCTTGCCATGCTGCCACCCCCTCACACACGCCAAAACAGCGGCAGTGTAAGGTGTGTATGTATATGTGTGCAAGTGTGTGTACGCACATAGCATGCTGTCGTTCCACCTGCTTGAAAAAATCACCACCTATTCCTGAAAAGCGTGGCCCAGCCTTGAGCACAGCTGCTGGCTCTGCACGCACATGTTGCCATGCAGAGGTGGCATGACGCCCTCTCTGAGCAGCGACAGCTTGCATGCACCACCACCACCACCACCCCCGCCAGCACCACTTTCACACCCAGAGGCACCTCCCATACCCACACCCTTTCAACCCACTGGCAACACTCTCTCTACGTACCCTTCTGTGGGGGGCACACCAGCAGCGCCTTTCGGTACGCTACCACCACCACCACCACCACCACCACCACCATCAGCACTTTTTGGTTTGCCACCAACTCCGCCAGCGCCGTATCAGCCTCCAGCACAGGTGCGCCCAGCGAGGAGAGCATGGGATGCAAGTGTACATATCTCTGTAGCAAATGAGCTCAGTCCTTGCATGAACTAGGCTGCATGCTATATGAGGGTGACCTAGCAACTAGCTTGCAATTATTGCAAAGCCAATTAATGCAAGGCCTGAACACATCCAAGGTTGAGTTACCTGTTGTAAGATTACCGTTGGGGTGTTAGAGCTTCCCTTATACCTGAGCCAACCCCGCCACCGAAGCCTACAGTGTGAGGAGTCCGCGAGGCGTGCATGCGTCCCTGGGGCTTGATGCCATATTTACATGCCAAGGCGTGCATCTTTGGGTCTTAGCGACATGTTCACGTGCCAAGGCGTGCGTCCTTGGGGCTTAGTAACATGCCCATATGCCAAGGAGTGCATCCTTGGGGCTTAGTAACATGCCCGTATGCCAAGGCGTGCATCCTTGGGGCTTAGTAACATGCCCATATGCCAAGGCGTGCATCCTTGGGGCTTTGCGACATGTTCACATGCAAGGCGTGCGTCCTTGGGGCTTAGTAACATGCCCGTATGCCAAGGAGTGCATCCTTGGGGCTTAGTAACATGCCCATATGCCAAGGAGTGCATCCTTGGGGCTTAGTAACATGTTCACATGCCAAGGAGTGCATCCTTGGGGCTTAGTAACATGCCCATATGCCAAGGAGTGCATCCTTGGGGCTTTGCGACATGTTCACATGCAAGGCGTGCGTCCTTGGGGCTTAGTAACATGCCCATATGCCAAGGAGTGCATCCTTGGGGCTTAGCGACGTGCTCACATGCCCGGTATGTGGGACAGTCAAATTTACAGGTGTGTACCTCATGGGCACCAGCAAATGATGCTTGAAGTACTTGAAGGGTCTTGACAAGTCGTTCGTGCACAGACCTCCCCACAGGAGGACCAACTGAGCAGTGAGTCTTTTGCGGAATCTGGCCTCTCTTTGTGCACTGGCCTCTCACAGGAGGACCACCTTAGCAGTCGCTTTCTTGTCTAGAAAAGCTGGCTGCAGTTGCTTGCTGCGGCACCTGGCCTCTCTTTGTGCACCGGCCTCCTCACAGGAGGTCCAGCCAAAAATAGTCATTTTGGGTCTTAAACAACTGTGGCTGCAATTGCCTGCTGGGGAACCTGACCTCTTCTTACTGTGCCTTGGAAAGGGAAGTGAGAGCTTTCAGGTTGTGCCTAGAACAATAACAAGTGCGCATTTTTCCCAGCTAAGCAAACCTGTTCAGGTGGATACTGTGTCACTCAATCTATTCAGCCCCTGGCACTGATCTAAGGTGTGGTTTATTCACTGCAAGTGCAGGTATTTGTGTCTTTCAATTTACAGCAAGGAGAGACATTTCTGTCGCATCATTATTTTGCTGCCTCTGACTGTGAAATTATGGCTCGTTTTTTCTGTATGAGGTTTCAGTTTCTGGCTTGAAGAAATTGATGTTTGTTTGATGAGCAGCCTGTGCAGTACAGAGCAAATGCATGCAAAGATTACATGTGAGATGAGACAGGGCACTCACACATTAATAATTTGGCCTGGATAATGATGATTGGTTATTTTGCTCCCTGCTTAGCTAACCAATTCCAACAAGCCAGCTACTATCCGCAGGGCCATCTTGTGCTTTTAAAAAGATGTGCATTTGTTTTCAACTCAAGTGAGCACCTGTCAAGGGAGACACAAACATGTGCACCTCTGTACCTCGTGCGCGTGCGCACGCGCGCACACACACACACACACACACACACACACACACACACACACACACACACACACACACACACACACGCCACAAACACACACACAAATACAATTGTCTGTGTGCAAAAATGTGAGCAGCCGCCCATGCCAAGCCCCCCTCACATGCCCCCCTCTGGGTCTGCTGCTCCACCCGCCCCCCCTGCTGCTACCGCTGCCGCCCATCTTCCTCCTGCAACCACCTCAAGCCTGGCCAGCCATGTTAAGCCCACAAGTGCCAAGGGCCTCCCCATACAGGTCATTGCAGACGCACAGGTGAGATGGTTGCTCATCCTCTTTTCATTTCTTTATGCTTAGGCGGTGTGTGCCAAGGGCTTTCCCATACAATTCATCACAGACGCACAGGTGAGAGGTCTGCTCATCTTCTTTTCATTTCATTATGCTTAGGCAGTGTGTGCCAACCCATACAGGTGTTGTCATTCACGCACAAAGGAGAGTCCTGCTCATACCTCTTCATTTTATTGAGCTGAGAGATACTCGCCCAGAGCGCAGCCCTTCAACCCTTTTTTCAAATGGCGATTAAAGTGTGTGTCTGTGTGAGGGGGGTGCATGTGTTATTTTTGTACTCTTGGGTGCATCATTTTGCCGCCTTGACCCACAGAATTCATGCCTGAACCTTTTAGCCTGCATTAGGAAAATGGATAAAGGTGATTTGCATATCAAGCTTGAATAGGAGGCAGCCTGTGAAGAAAGCCTAGCATCAACAAACCCAACTTGATGATATTTATGGGGCCAGGTCAATTGTACAGCATTTTTTCCATTCCAGAAAGTCTAATCTATTGAGAGATCATTCAAGACGAAATGTGTTTATTCGGCCTTCCTTTTTCTTTGGCTGGGATGCCTTGAACATTACTAGGGAGTCTTTCCTTTTAGGAAATACATGCAGCCAGCTTTGGTATGATAGTCTTCTCTTATCTCCCCTGTTCTTATGCCCTGGCATGTCGAGCTTGTAATGCATTGTCAGAGGTCGTGAGTGTCCCTCCTGCTTTTGCTTGAACTTTGCTGATATATAAGTGTTCAAATCTGTGAGCCAGTTTACTAGCAGCCAAAGTTCAATTTGGTGCTTTATCATTGCTCCAAACCTCAACTTCCGCTGGCCGCGCTGCTGTGCTGAGAAAACTGCAGTCTGGAAACACAGCTTTCAGTTTGATGACACAGCTCGCGAGTCTATCCCCAACTCTTGGCCCTTGCTTGCTGTGTTGCAATGCAGAAGAAGGCAAAATACGCGGTCAGCGCGCTCAACTTTGAGGATGTTTCATCAGCAGTGCAATACCTGAATGAAGCACTGCATCTCCTGACGGCGCAAAAGCACTAAACCCAACTTGCATGCTCAAGAGAGAGCCCTGCTTGCCCTGCTTGTGCTGAGATATGGACTTTGATGTCGCTTGTCCTATTCCTTAATAGACCAACCACCCCCTTTACCCACTTCAATGTGTAATGTTAGCTATGCAAGCAAGGGCACCTTTCTTTCACAAATGAAGCCGCTTGTGGACTGCATGGTCTCCTTTCCCTGTTGAACCTTTGAGAATGGATGTGAAGGCAGAAGCCAGTCATTTGTGGCTCTCATCCAAATGGGAGTTTTTAATCAAAAGTTGGAAGTATCCTTGCATCGTGATTGCTGCTGTGCTTTTTTTAGCTTCTAGTCATATGTACCGTTGTATTTTAAAACTTCACCATTCATCGCCATGCTGTAAAGGCCTTCCATGATTTATTAACACCAAACGTCACCAGCAAGGGGCTGACAGGTGGACCACCTTTGAAGTTTGCTGGTTGGTGTCCAGCACAGACATCTACTTCTATTTCTTTTAAGGACCTCACCTCGGCTCAAAGAAAAGAAAAGACGAGTTTACGCCGCCCAAAAGGCTGAGCGCATTAAGGAGAGGCTCCCTAACCAGCAAGCTAGCAAGGGTCTCACCAAAGGGCCTAAAGAAAAGGAAAAGAAAAGTCTACACCAGCCAAGAGGCCGCGTGCATGAAGGCAAGGTTCCCTGACTAGCAAGCTAGAGAGGGTCTCACCAAAGGGCCCTCAATCCTAAGGTTTACAAGATTTACAATGGAATTCAGCCTTCAGCCAGTAAGTTTGGCTGCTCAGCCTACCGAGCGAATAGACCAGACCTAAGCTAGAAACTAGCTCAATCCCAAACTAGACTAAGCTAGCCTAGGAGAAAGCCAGAAATAAGAGCTAATGAGGATCTGGAGGGTTGGCTGCCATGCTCCTGGACGCCCGGACTCTTCTTCTCCTGCTCTCCTCTGCCGCGCGACCAGCAAACCCTCCCCCAGAAGTCCCCTGGAAATGAAGTGCATGTCTAGTGTTAATAATAATTGTTAATCTTTGGATAGCATGGCAACTCAGTTATGATGCCTAATGATTTAGCCTTCTGCCTGGTTAAACCCAAGTTGATAAGAGGTTGATAAGAGGTTGAATGGTGTAGTCTTTATGAATAGTGCCTGCCACACCAACTAAGATGATGTGCAAGATCACTTTATTGTTCCTGTTAGGGTTTCTTGAGCTGCGGGTTATGAGCCTTATCAGAGTATCGGCATGCTGGGTAGTTGCAGCTTCCAAAGTGGATAGAGGGTTGGTATCAGGGCAAATTTTAAATTCAATAAAGGGCCTAGACAAATCTAGCTTAGTAGGAGAAAACCATAAACAAACCTAATGGGGGTCTGGAGGGTCGTCAGCCATGCTCCTGGATGCCCGGAGTCTCCTTCTCCCGCTCTCCGCCGCCCAGCAGCCCCAGAAGCCCACTAAAAATGAAGAGCATGCCTGGTGCTTGCGTAGCTTTTCCTTTTTCCTAGTGACTTGGCTGGCTGGCTTTCAGCCTGCGACTACCTCAACTGCTGCTCGCACTGACATTGAGTGTGCTTGCTGCCAAATATGCAATTACCATGGTGGCTATGAACCTATTAACTCTGAACCTCCTTACCTTGATATGTATATCTGTGATGTTTGCCGACGAACGTATCACTGGAAATGCATGAAAGAACTTGGTTGCTATAATGATGGGCAAAGACAAGAGATAGATGCGGCTAACACTTGGGCTTGTCCTGCCTGCACAGGCCTTAACAATGCACAGAAAATTGACTGAGAATGACAGTATCGAAAAAAGCTCACCAAGGTTGCTTGGATGCCCTCCTGGGAGCCTGAGGAAACTAAAGAGACCTGGCCTAAGTTCCAGAAGCGTTTGCTTGAATTTGAAGCCAAGCAGAGCGAACTAGACCTTTCCCGACCCACAGCAGACTCTGCCCTTTCTAACCTTGAAAGACAAGGCTTTGAAAAGCCTGATGATGTTAATACTTGGAAGCAGAAAATAGACATAGAACTGCGCAATAAAACTACCTTGGACATACACCCCACCAACCCACAAGTAGACATTAAACCCACTGGTTGCAGTGAAATTTGGCTGCATGACATTGACCTTGTCAAGTACAAAGTAAAGCAAAAACCTGATCAAACATCACTAGACACTGAATCACACAGACCCCACCCTCGTGCTCCACCTCCCCTTCTCCTCCCAGAAATATACAAAGCATACATGGCATGCATTTACAACACACAAGGTAAATGTGTTGGGTTGATAACCCCTAGCCGATTTCAAGTCCTTTATAAGGCATCCTATAGGGCCAAGCTTGCAGGCTTGCATGAAGCTATAACACCTGCTCCTACTAGCTTTGCATCTGAGCTGCAGGGGCTCCTTGCTCGCAAGACTATGCTAGAAAACAAGTACGCTAGCAAAAAGGTTAAAGACTCCTTCTCGCGGGCCCTGCCAACCCACATCCACACTGCCCTCCAAGAATGGGCCCTGGTCACTCAAGAGAAAATGGCCTCTCCGCTGGACCACAACCCACAATACCAACACTACTGGAGCACTGACCCCCGAGACACTCTCTTTGGTACCCATCATAACTCCCTCTCATCAAGATTTTCAGGCTTCTCTGTCTGCCATCCCATTTACACCGAGGAAGCTATGGATCAGGTTTTACGCCATGCTATCTACTCAGCCATTCTCAACACAGAGGCCACTGCTACTTTCATGTTCCTCCCTGTCTGGGGACAACACATGGTAATTAACCCCTATTCCAAACTCATCACTGCCTATCCACATCTCTGTTGTGAACTTGGAACCAACGCTCGTACCAACCTTTGCTACAAGGATCCACAATCCTCCATCAACCAGGAAATACCCCTTTCTCAGCACACCTGGGACCTACAAATTATCGCAGTCTGGAACACAGCTGCAAGGATTCACCTAAACAATCATAACCCAGCTTGGCTACAAGGCCTGGCTTCGGCTGTACCAAAAGTAGACTGGAAGCTGCAAAGTATAGGCAACCATTCTACTCTCAATACAATGCATGCTGGCATGCCTGGATTCAATAAATGCCAACGCCTCCCTTCTGGCAAACAACATACATCTAGAAAGCCAACCTATCCACATATAAGTGATCAGGAAGAACTGTGTGAACCTAACCAATCTAGTCCAACCCTCAAGCTCAAAGTCCCTGACTGGAGGACATGGGCTTACACTGATGGTAATTTCAAATCCAGAATGGCATACAAGAAATTGGAGCAGGCGTCTACTGCCCTTACACTGACAGCAGAAGTTTTGTCGAGCCCAACAGTGCTGGAATTACCAACACCATACGTCGCGCTGAATTGGCAGCAATTGCTGCTGCCATCACGCACTCTTATTCACACATTGCTTCAGACAGTTTCACCTATCTTCATCAAATACGTAAACACCTTATTTACCCTGAGAAGCACAAACACCATATTCAAGGGGATGTTCTTTAAATCATATCTTCTCTCATTAGCAACTCACGATCTGTGTCTACAAAGTATAATCTCATGCTGGCATTGCTGGTAACGAATGTGCAGATGCTATTGCAAAATATCAAGCAAGCCAAGCCAATAATGATGTGGCTGATACTGGGATCCAGGGGACTTGACCACCAACGCGCCAATAAACTCGCTCGCAAACTTCATGCCCATTCTGTCATGTATGCCAACAGGCTTGTTACCACTGGGCGTGCTATTAAAAACAAGAATGCTTCTTGCAGCCAGGTTATGGAGCCGGATGCTTCCAATAACCCTCCAGATCCCCATTAGGATAATATTTTTGTAGTCTTCGTGGCGGAGGGGACTCACGGCTCTTTTGAGCCAATGTGTCTCCTTTTCCTTAATTGATGTAGGGAGAGTTTCCTCTGCCTACGTAGTTTTTCTTTTCTTTTTTTTTACTCTCTTGTGAAGAAAAGGAAAAGACTACACAAGCCAGGTCCAGCAGCGTGCATTAAGGAAAGGTCCCCTGACTAGCAAGCTAGCTTGGGCCTCACCGATAGGGTTCACAGGCCCAGCCTAAACCAAGCTATGCACCGATGGGGGACAACTAATGAGGGTCAGGCGGTTTGCTGTCCGACAGTTGACGGTCAGCCATGCGCCTGCGGGCGTAGACTCTCCTCCTCCTGCTGCTCTGAACTCTTGTGAAGACCTCTTTCAACTCTCATCAACAAGATCAGGCACGGGTTACTGCTAATATCCCTCCTGTTCCCCATTGACTTTCTTCTTCTCTTGGTGGAGGGAATACATGGTGCCTCGGCCATAAATGTCCACTTGTCCTTGATGTGGGTAACATTTTCATTGCCTATACAGTTTTTTCGTTCTCTCTAGCCTAGGGGGCTTAGGTTCTGGATAGGTTCCAGAAAAATTTTAGCTCAGCTAAGCTACCCTCATAGACGGTAACAGCTGTGTAATCCTTTCCTTTCCTTTTTCCGTGTCTCAAAGCAGCAGCAGCATGGAAACATTAATTCGTAAAGCCTGAACACCATACACGCCCATGTCCGTGTCCTGGGTTGTACTCATTAATAGTGCCTTGCGCTGACTACTGGATCATTCCCTGAGGCACTCTGGTCTATGACATTTTTCCAATGTCCAACATACCTGTCCATTACACCTTTGCACACAAACTAAAAACAGGTCACCTCAGGTGTAATTTGGGAGCCTCCATGCAACGCAAATGAGGTTCCTTTTCTGAGGACAAGTCCCTGTGCTTGGTCAAAACTTCCATAAAAAGGTTTCATGGCAAGGTACTTTACGCGTTTACATCACCACCTTGCTTCCAACAAGGTTAAGAGTTTATGAGCGTCATGCACAAACACGAATAATTTGCCGTAACTTAGTGCACATGTCCTCCTACACTCCTGTTCAATCAGTGAGAGCTTAATGACGCAGAAAGTTAACCGTTTCCGTACGAATTTATGTATCATGTGTTGTACATGTTTATGCTCTGGATATTTGCCAGATACTCATTAGATAAATGGAATTGGCCACACAAACTAGGATAGGCACATTTGCTTGCATGCCTGCTCGTCCCCCATGCATGTTTGAATATGCGTTTATACGTTGCGTGCTGGTGTGTGTGTGTGTGTGTGTGTGTGTGTGTGTGTGTGTGTGTGCGTGCATGCGTGTGTGTGTGTGTCTGTGTGCGCGCATGTGTGTGTGGTGTTTGTGTACACGTGTGTGTATGCGTGCGTGCGTGCATGCGTGCGTGCGTGTGTGTGTGTGTGTGTGTGTGTGTGTGTGTGTGTGTGTGTGTGTGTGTGTGTGTGTGTGTGTGTGTGTGTGTGTGTGTGTGTGTGTGTGTGTGTGTGTGTGCGTGTGCGTGCGTGTGCGTGTATGTGCGAATGTGTGCACATGTGTGTGTGAGTGTGTATACATGTGTGCGTGTGCGTGCGTGTGTGTATGTGTGTGTGCGAGAAAGAGATTGGGGAAGGCAAGGCGGATTCAACACTTGATGAACAATTTAATTTTATTGCAAATCATTTAATTTGTACATTGACTGTACATTTTGACCCCAGGGAGCATTTTTGGCACGCAAATTTTGTTTGGACTCCCGCTGGGTATTATCCTCTCGAAAAAAACTCAGTTGCGCCACCAGGAACACAATGGCTGAGCAGGTGTGTTTAGTTGCAGCCAGCAGTCACTGCGTCCCAAACTTTTGGACTGCCTGTCCCCATCTCAGCCCAGAACCTCTTGGCCCTGCTCCCACATGCAGACTGAGAAGGCCTTCCAGAAGCAGGTTGGCGTGACTGGGTGCTTTAAGAGCAAGGAGAAGAAGGCCCCCGGCAAGAGTGGGCACCGCTTCTTCAAGAATGTGGGCCTGAACTTCAAGACCCCCAAGGAGGCCATTGATGGTGGGTTTTGGAGTTGCCCATTAGCATTGGCAGCAGCCAGAGCAGGGGTGGGCATGGTCAGCTCTTGGGCATGCATGCACACAACCCAACTTGCCCTCCACTCTACTCGCTCATGCAGGCAACTACGTGGACAAGAAGTGCCCCTTCACCGGCAACGTTTCCATTCGTGGCCGTATCTTGACGGGTGCGCGCAACAAACAGAGATTTGCACAATAGGTTATCGAGCAGACACCCCTTGCAAACTGTCCTGACGGCTCGATGCCTCCTCGCCCTCCCCGTGCTGCCATGCAGGCGTCGTGAAGTCCTCCAAGATGATGCGCACCATCATCGTGCGCAGGGACTACCTGCATTTCATCCCCAAGTATGCCCGGTACGTCCAATGACACCTGCAGCATTAAAACAAGTTTTCATGCCATCCATGGAAATACAGTGACCAATTCATGCAGCTGTTTTGAAATAAATGGCAGCTGTGTGAACAGCAACAGGGTGCAGGGCCTGCAGAGGAGGACTGGCTTGCCTTGCGGCGTGCATGCAGCGTGCATATTCAGCTGCTCAGCGATGAACAGCCCTCGCTCACAGCTTAGCGCAGGAGTAGTCTTTCCTTCTGGCCTGCATGGAGTGGTGGCATATTGAGCACCTTGGAGTGGAAGCAATGGTTAGCGAGGATGTGCGCCGGTGGGCCGGCTCCACTCATGATGTGCCGGCCATCCTGCGCTCTCGCCATACGACGTGTATGTGTGCTGCACATGCCATACACAGGTATGAGAAGAGGCACACCAACATCCCAGCACACGTCTCCCCATGCTTCCGTGTAAGGGATGGAGACACCGTCATCATTGGCCAGTGCAGGTGAGCTAAACATGGACATGCACAGATGTAGACAAGCACCTTCAATTTTAAGGGAATGCTGCACCCTAGGGCTCTGTTGTGCAAAAGCAAGATGAGGGCAAACCATAAGGAAAGAAAGCTCAAGATATTGGAGGAAGTCTAAGACTCGGGTGAGAGGTGAACACAATTTTTCTCTGGTGGAAGCCCTGAGTTTTTTATAAACTGATCCCTCTCCCACCCCCCTTCCCTTACCCTAGCATGGTAAATACATGTTCTTCCCAAATTCATCGCATGCTCATCACATCCACATGTGAGTTGCGGTGGAAAGATGGGCAGAAACTGAGCTGCAGGCGCTCATGCATACATGTCCTGCCAGACATCTGCAATTGACTCGCTGTCAGACCTTTGATGGCACAGTGAGCTCAGGATGGTAAAATAAATCAGTCCTGACTTCACTGTGCAATCAAGCACCTCTCACTGCAATTAACCTGAAAATTTGGAGTGACTCTGTGCCTACATTCATGCGCATGAGCACAGATTTTGTACCATGCAGACTAAGCCTCGTAACCACCTTGCGTTTTGGTGCCAAGCATCAGAGGTCTCTAGCCCAGAATTGTGGTATACTTGGAATCCTGCAGGAATGGATCAAAATTACTCCTGGGAACGGGCCCGAGATGTCATTATCTCTGGACCCCCTCCCCACCCTCTTTGATTGGTCCCAACCTTTAAATTCAACAAATGTAAAGACTCATTTATCGCTCATGTATAATGCTTCCTGGCACAGCTGAACAGGAATGATATGCATTTAAGAATTGATGGGAATGTGACAGATGTCTGATGAAAAATGACCATGGTGTCATCGGGACTCTGACACTGGGTGTTCATCCTGCTTATTTAAACAGCATGATTCTACCAAGACAAAGCTGCATGCTTAAATCACATGCATGGCTTCTAATGGCACATGACAGCCACTGCAGCTGTGCTTGGTGGTATGGCATCCCTTCAGGCTTGGTATTTATGAGCATCAGGCAGAACAGAAAAAAGAGCCGCGTCATGATATATGTTGCATAATAGATAGATTGATCGACAATGTAAAGTCACAGCAGAGAAGGTTTTTATTGGGAACCAAGGGCCTTCCACAAGTGGCATTGCATTGCTCTTATGCACAATCAAATGGCACAGGCGTTTGTCCATTTTAGCTCTGAAGCTGATGGAGAATGGTTTCCTTAATTTGACTCTAGAGTGGCTTTGGAAGCACAGGAAGAGGAGATCCCTCAGCCTTGGCTTTTAATTTTATCAGGGAAGATTGCATCCCAGATTTATTCTAAACTTTTCACTGCTTGGAAAGGAAAGGACAGGGTTATATAGTTGTACCTGAGCAGCTTTGCTGAGGCAAAAGGTGCATGTATCCATAACCAAACCATCCTTAGATAGGACTGTCAACTGGAGCAGAATAGCCCTGTGCCATGTCCTGGAAAGATGTTTTTTGCAAAAAATTAACGAATAGACTTTATGGAACATGCATGAAGAAAGTGCAGACGAACCTTGTGTTCATCAGGATAGCAGTCAAGCTCAGTATCCGCTGCTTAAATGGTCATATCCTTTCTTAATTTGCACATAGTGCCCTGAGCTGTCTGATTTGCACCAAACGCAGCCTATCAAGTCAACATTTTGGTTCCCTTCAAATCAAGCTCCACCCTTAGCTCATCTCATGTTCCCATCTTTGCTCTGGGACATGTGCCTGCCAGATCCTTTTGATACAACATAGTCTACACGCATTATAGGATTAGAAACAGGCAGGGGCTGCGAAACGGCTGGCTGTTGACCATCCTTGGAAGTGTGGCCGACAAGCATATCCCAACCCCTGCACTTCTCCAAGAATAGTTGTCAATAACACTCATGCAGCGACCAATCCACGACCGCAACAAACCACAGTGCACCCTGTCTGCTCCCCTGACTCTAGAAAGATCATGGGGCAGAACCAAGGGGCAGCGCAGCTGGAAGAAAAGAGCTATTGTAAGGGACTTATTGGCCAGATAGGACCTGAGGAGAGGTTGGCGCTCTTGAAAAGTCTGATAGGACAATGTTGGCCGTCCTCAACTCTTAGCAAGTTATTTGGAAGTGAAGCTGCAGCATGGGCGATGTTGAATCACTCTTTGCATGGGCTTGCACAGCTCTCCCGCCAGCACACGCCACTAGTGTTTCCCCCCTCAAGGCTCTGACAAGGCAGCGTCATTGGAGGACATGAAAACAGCTCAGTCCTTAAGCAGTCTGTTGGTTCATGCAAGTTTGGCATTCCATATTCTCCCTGACGTGCATTAGATGCAAAACAGGCTCCACACAGCGAGGCAGACACAAAGATTTTCCATTCCAAAAATGGGAGGCCAATTTTGGACGTGTGCTCGCATGTTCTGCAAGCCCACAATACAAGGTTTACAATGGGATTTAGCCTTCAGCCTGTAAGTGTGGCTGCTCAATCTTCTATTTTGAGCCCGATGAATCCGAGCAATAAAAGTGGTCTCACTAGTGCAGGAACAAGCAAAGAAAATGTGTATGTGGCAAGCAGGTGTAACTCAAAACAGATTCAAGGTGCTTTCAATCAATGAAGCGTAAGCAAGCCCACAAAAAGCAGGATTATCTTTGACGCACAGAGGACTGTCTTGTTGGTCCTCGTTTGAAACTAGTGTGTTACTTGTGCCTCGCAGCCCCACTGCTTTTCAATGTTTTTTTCCTCCCTTTCAATGTTAAGATCAGCTATGCCCTGTCTTCAGAGCAAACTCGAATGGATTTGGTACATGCAGGCCTCTGTCCAAGACCATCCGATTCAACGTGCTGCGTGTCATCCCCCAGGCCGGTGCTACTGGAAAGAAGAGCTTCTCTGGCTTCTAAGCACTGGATTTAATTCCTCCTGTTGGGATTTGTGCTGCATTAGTGACTCATGGGTGGACAGACGTGTACCCCAGATATGTGTCGGTTCCTGGCATAATTAATCGATGGGAGACTGAGTAACTCTCCAATGCTGTGAGCTCGCTGCAGCCCACGCCTTGGCTGCATGTCCAACTGCTGTAAAGCTTTGCAAAGCATTATGATCCAACTTCCCGTGCTTCCACTGCTCATGATTTAAGTTGTGGGGCTTCGAATTGCAACAGCAGCTTGTCTTGCGGATAATGAGTTACAATGGGGTTTGACCTTCAGCCAGGTAGTTTGGATGCTCGGTCTGCTCAACTGTTCCAACTGCACAAAAAATATCCATGAGATCGGAAATAAAACGATAAGTGTCATTAGTTTGCTTCTGCAAGAAATGAATAGCATCCTCAGAGCTAGCTTGAGAATAGTAGAAAGTGCCTGAATCGTCCAGAAAAATTCTATAAGACGAGGAGAAGTCAGAAAATAACTGTGCATAAGCCCTTCGAAGAGAACACACAGAAGCATAAGAACGTTGTCTTGCGGATAAGGTTACACTGTAACCTGGCAGGTTACAGGAAAAATAAGGCCTCCAGTCAAACCGGTTGACTACTAACCTGCTCATGAAAAAGCAATAATTCATGTCGAAAAGGAAAAAGCTTGTTATTGCTTTAAGTGAGATATGACAAGACTTTACATGGTGAATGCCAGGCACGTAGGGAGCCACGCTTTAGGAAGAGTGAGATAAAGAGAGGAGAGGACCAGAAAATAAGTAAGCATATTAAAGCCGAAGAGAACAAACATGGGGATGAGTGCATTTAGAAAGAACATGTCGTTCATCCTGCACATCATCTTGGATAGGATAGGGTTACAAGGTTTACAAGGTTTTACAAATTAAGCCATCAGTCAAAAAGTGCGACCGCTAGGCTGCTCATGTGAAAAACTGTATTATAAAATGTTCAGGAGTGTTTGTGTAGCCCGTGCATGTAAGTGTACAAAAAAAACCCTTGCCAAGAACAAGGGAAAAAATTTCCACTGGTGTTTGTATGACAAAGCAACGGCGAATAAAGATCAGGAGTTTGCCAGGACCAACCGACTGCAAAAAAAAAAGGGAGGAGAGTAACATATGTGTGTTCGTGTGGTAACTGAAGGAAGAAGCACGGTCTGTCACACTGAGCATGCCAAGAACGAGGGGGGCAAATAAGTATAAATAAAATTAGGATAGGGTTACAAAGCTGTACCTGCCTACAAGGGCAGCTTACAGGGTTTTACATTGGTTAACCTATAGCCCGAATATCTGGCTGATCAGTCGCTGATGAAACATTCTCAACCAGCTATCACAATGTTAACAAGTAAACAAGCTTCTACAAGAAGTTTAAAAAGAAAACTGCCATATGCCATGCTGTGCTTGTTTCCATTTTGTTCAAGTGCTCAACGTAACGTTCCACACACAAATCCAATATGAAATGGGCAAGGTCAAGGGCAGCTGAGCTGAAGCAAAAGGTGCCTGTAACCAAACTAAACTTGTGTAAATGTCAACTGAAAGCCTTGAGCTGAGTTCAGAAGTGTCAACTGTAAAAGTCACACACACTGTCACTCTAAACGAAACAAGCATGCAAAGTCATGCACCAAAAACTCCATAAGGCTGTAGTGTCAGGAAAATACACTTTTGTGTTTCCACAAGAAGCACAGAAAGTCCGAGAATAGCATCCGAGCGAGTCGCTCTGAAAACAGGTCCAAGAGGCCATGATGAATTTTTCATCTTGGGCATCACATAGATCACAAGCGGGAGAAACAGTGTCATCTCATGTGGCCTGCCAGGCAGCAGTGCTTGACTTTCGAGGTATGGGCATGAAGGCAAAGTTGAGCCACACTGCGGACAATTTGTTTGGGTAAATCCAGGTAGGGAAGGGAAGGGTTACATAGCTGTACCTGCCTACGGGGGCAACTAGCCAAAGCAAAACGCGCCTGTGATCAAACCAGTCCAATCTAAAACAATATTAGTAAGAAGCTGAGTCACAGCATTTCAGGCAAGTAGACACAAACTTGGCTAATCCTAGGACATCAGCCTGGTTCATGAAGTTTCTAAGGCGTGATGCACTGCTTGGGGGTGCAGAGCTAAGAAGGTGCTGGAACTGAGTGCGCAGTTCTGTAAAATCCTGAGATGGGCAGTCCAGCCTGGATTGCCAGAGGATAACATGCTCTTTGTCTTGAACAGTGTGCCAATCGCATTTGTTGCAAATTCTAAGCTCGTATGGGCACCTATTTCAATGATGCCGTTGGGTTTCCACGCGAAGGTTGTGACAGGAAATCCAGGTAGGAATTATTTTGGCAGAATATAAGGAGAATATGTAACGTGTGCAGGCTTGGTTGGGAGAGCACACCAGTGATGAAAGGCAGCTTTTTTTGCTGTTGTCTTGCGAATAAAGGAAAGAAAACCTGCCTACAAGGGCAGCTCAGCTGAAGCAGTTTACTGGTGCCTGTAACCAAACCAACCTAGACTAGAAACTGGAAAAGCAAGAGCCTTGCCAACTTGTTTTGCAGTGAGAAATGGCTGCAAACCGTTTTTGTTTAGATCACGGACAGTCCTAATGGAATGGGCATACAAAAAGTTTGCATACTGTCAGGCTGAGAAAGCGACGCAGTCGTAATAGTGTCCCAACATCCCATGGCCAGAACACGGCCTCAGCTGTGTTGCCACAAGGATAAATACCACTGTCCAACTAACTTGCAGCACACTCTCGTCACAGCACACTCTTGTCATGACAATACAAAGGTAGGGTCACTTAGGTGCCTAGTCATGATATGCCAAGTGGCCAAGTATATAAGTATTAGAAATGATCTCATCCTTAATGCAAGTCCTGCTTGGAGTATGGAATTGCGAGAAACTTCCCTTAGACAAGGAGCATACTGCAGAGGATTTACATATAAATGCCGTCAGTCAAAATGCATGACTACTAGGCTGTAGCATGCAGAAGAAATTAAATTGGTAGCTCATAGAAAAGAAAAAAAGAAAAACTACGTAGGCATAGGAAACTCTCCCTACATCAATTAAGGAAAAGGAGACACATTGGCTCAAAAGAGCCGTGAGTCCCCTCCACCACGAAGACTTTAAAAAGGATATTGTCATGCTGAATCACCGTTACTGCACATTTACTGCTTTCAAAGCAGGTAATACGAATACAGGTAATACAAATATCCTGCTGGGGATCTGGAGGGTTATTGGAAGCACCCGGCTCCATAACCTGGCTGCAAGAAGTATTCTTGCTTTCAATAGCACGCCTAGTGGTAACAAGCTTGTTGGCATACATGACAGAATGGGCATGAAGTTTGTGAGCGAGTCTATTGGCACGTTGGTGGTCAAGTCCCAATTGTTTTAAATGGTTAAGGGTTTGCTCAGTGTAGCATGTCCCACCAACACCCAAAAGGATGGTGTGGAGAGTCACAACTTTTGCATTAATGAGTTTGCAGAGGTCTGCATGCTGCCGCTGCGCCGCCTCCAACTGCTGTCCAGGCCTCGTGTCTTCACAGCACTTGATTTCGATCAAGTGCACATGCCGCTGGGTCGTCCCCACGGCTGGCCCCCCCTAAACATGGCCAACTGCAATCCCAGGCCCTACATCACCCTACATCCCCCTCTGTGCATGCTGTGAACAAGTAAAACATGTTTTTAGGCCCTAAGTCATGAGCAAAGCAGAAAATCTGACATGTGGAGGTGCTCTGTGTAGCTCAGGCTGTTTTGCACTCATTTTGGCAGAAAAAGGTGGAATTTCAAACTTGCATTAAATGACCAGCACTCCTGGACTTAAGCTGCTCTTAGGTTGTCTAGTCATGCTATGATGTCAGACTTTTGGGGGGGGGGGCACTGGGGGAGCCTGCTGGTGGGGTGGTACTCGCTGGGACAGGTGTGCACGCCGATGCAGGAAGTGACATTGCATCACAACCACTGCATCCCCTGGCAATCTGAGCACATCCACGCGGGCTGCCCAGCATGACGCATCTACCAAAACAAAAATGAGGCCAAACGGTGGCCTGTGTGGAGAATGGTGCAGTGGGTGCTGAGATATGCTATAGCTAGACAGCAGTGAATGGCCACTTTTTGCCTAGGACAGGAGTGGGCCAGCCGTGGGGACGACCGCTGGTTTACATTCAGTTGGTGGGATTGTCTCACGCGGTTGGCTGTTGTGGCCCTCAGTGTGGGGTTGTGTCTGCTGCGTAAGGCATGATGGTGTGAGCAGGAGGTAGAAGGAGAAGAAGGAGTGGGTTTGGCTTTATAGGGAGTAATCAGTATAGCATCAGGACGGCTGGAGGTGAGTCTAGATCTCTTTGAAAATTTTCTTGGAAAGAGATAAGGGGGTATGATTCTCTTTGATGCATGTGCCGGGATTTGAAGGTTGTGCTGTGCCAGCCTATCATCACTCCCTATGTCCATGTTAACCAAGCCTGCTCCCCAAGGGCTTTTGCTAAGAGCTTTGATGATCATTCTTCCAGCAACATTGTGGCGTTCGGTATTCATGCTGGAGATGATATGATTTTGGCAGCCTGAGAGCATGTGGAGTGCGCTGTCTAATTGATGACAGCCTGGGAGAGGGCATAGTGGGTTAGTGGACCTTTTGAAGCGAACCGCATGTTTTTTGGTTGTAGAGGGTGCCAGTGCGATATTGTAGGATGGTGCGCTTCATGGGTGTGGAGATACAGGACATGTTCCTAAAGACATTGCTGATTTTCTTATCTACATGTGGTAACAAACTCTGATAATATGAGTAGTAGCCTGTTTTGGAGTTGGCATATCCAAGTCTGTGTTTTGTATGCATATGAGATTTGAGAGCTTTTTGAAGATTGGGGAGGTAGGTTGTTTTAGGATTGGGTGTAGGAGCTGTGGATGTACCAGCATTGTGTTCTCTTTTTTCCTCCTTGGCGAACCAGAATAGATGAGAAAAAGGATTTCCGCCAGGGCCTGTGCTAGGGATCCCAGCATCAGCCACATTATCATTGGCATGGCTTTGGGTAGCTCATATGATAATATCAGAAATTCCCATGCACTTTTACAAAATAAAATCACACAACGGCGTTATTAGAAATGAAGGCACTGACGCTCTTGCCCTCCAAGCAGCAAAGACGCCTAACATGGCTGACGCCTCACTCAACCAAGCAGAAAACCTTTGCTTTTATCTTTACTGGCTATTTGTCGGCACCACTGTGGGTCTAAGGCTGTTCCACAGGCTTCTGCTTGTGGTCAGCAGCTACATCTAGTGTGCTGGCTTTAGTTGTGCTCAGCAGATTGCTACTGGGCATGGCTTTCCTTGGTTGGAAGGCTGGTTGGAAGGCTGACAGGTCTGGAACTCCAGTCTTTCAGCTATCATTTTGCTCTCTTTCTTGTTGCTGGACCTTTCTCCTTTCTCTGCCTACCGTGCTTCTCTCAGCCTGAACTTCATGGTTGGGAGGTCATACGGTCTGTGCACCAATGCGGCCCCCTTTGCTCAAGAAAAGAAAAGAAAGGCTACCAGGCAATGAGAACGCTCCCCACATCAATTGAGGAAAAGGGGATACCAAGGGCCGAGGCACCATGTAATCCCCTTACCAAAGAAACAAGAAGTCAATGGTAATCATCAGGAGGGTTATTAGAAGTAGCCCATGATCTTGCTGATAAGAGTGGGAAAAAGTCTTCTCAAGAGCTCGCCTGGTGCTAGTGAGTTTGTAAGCGTACTGGACAGAATGAGCATGAAGCTTCAGAGCAAGCTTGGTGGCCTTGCGAGTGTCAAGACCAAGATCTTTTAAAGGCTCAAAAGTGTCCACACCTTACATAATCTTGTAAAGGCTCAAAAGTGCCCACACCTTACATAGTAGGATGGAGGGTGACTTGACCTGAGGTCCTAGAAAGATGGCGACACAGATCACAGTGCTGCTGCTTGGAGGCTTCAGCCCCTTTTCCTTAATTGATGTGGGAACGGTAGAGTGTCTTGCTGCCTACATTGTTTTCTTTTCTTTTCCTTTTACTGGCTAGCTGCACTAATTGATGACACAGAAGATCCCCTTCCAACTTACAGGGCACAGTGAAACAAAAAATGCATGACAAACATAAGCTGGGAACAGCAAACAATAAGACATTCAGCTCCAAGAACTGGCAAGACCTCCAGAGAAGGTCCAATCACAAATCCACTGCTAATTTGAAAATCGGCAACACTTTCTGGCACATGAAAACTGCCAATCTAAAGAGCAAATACATCCGGAGTCCGCACTCCGGATGCCAGGTTGCTGTTGGACCCTGCATTATTCCTATGGGTGCATGCAATAAAAAAGAAGCTCTCCATTTTATAGATGGAAGTTGCTGAAAAAAAAGGAAAAAAAAGAAAAATTACGTAGGCAGTGAAACACTCCCTACATCAATTAAGGAAAGGGGGCCACATTGGTGCACAGACCGTATGACTTGTATATGGAAGGCCCATATATGGACCCGTATATGGAAGTTCCTGATGAGCTCCAAAGAAGCATTCTCCGATGGATGCTTACATCTGGACAGTTACCCGGAACACAACAAAGCCGTCCTGGTGCCATCATAGTACTACCCACTGGGTCGATGGCATTGAAGGCAGAGACTCCACCCACTCTCTGCAATACATGAATCCAAGAGACAGAGGATCCACCTCATTGAACTGAAGTTTTGCTCTGACACCAGACCCGAACAAACTCAAGTAACAGCCCAAAATCAACTCAAAAACGCTATTGAGGACTCGTGCACATAAACCTTTGAGGCACACACACACACCAAAATAACAGAGTTACACTACATACTATCCTCATTTGGCCCTTCATTAATATAATGCTAGACGTCCTGACACGAATCTTTTCATCACTCTCAAACGTGCAGCAACTCAACATTCTCACACCATAACTAGACTTAAAACCCGCAGCTCAAGGAATCCAAGCAGGAATAACAAAGTGGCTCTGCACATCATCTTAATTGGGGTGGCTGGCACTATTTACAATGAGTATACAATCACACCTCTTATAAATCTGGGCCTTACCAAACAAAAAGCTAAATCACTAGCATCCAAGCTTAGGGACCATGCCATTCAAAGATTAACCACTATCATTAACACTAGACACGCTCTTTGTTTTCACGGGGGCTTTCTGGGGGGGGTTCTGCTGGGCGCGCGGCGGCGGAGGACGGGAGATGGAGAGTCCGAGCGTTCAGGAGTATGGCGAGCAACCCTCCAGATCCCCCTTAGATCTGTTTCTGGCTCTCTCCTAGGCTAGCTGTGTCTAGTGTAGGTTTAGAGGGCCTTCTGGTGAGGCCTCTAGCTTTCCAGTTAGGGGACCTTCCCTTAATGCACGCGGCCTTTGGCCTGCTAGACTTTTCTTTCTCTTTTTTTAAAGGTGTCTACCGCTTGTGTAGCTTTTCCTTTTCCCTTTGTCCTTTTCCTCATCGGAGTTGCCAAAATTATTTGTAATCCATACAATTGACCTTCTAAGTAAACTTAATTTAACCAAAGAAAAGGCCCTCAAACTTGCAACCAAACTCCACTATCATGCTGTCAAGACCTTATAAAAGCAAAAATTACCAACACCAAGCATGCCATCCAATTCAGCAATCCATGCAATGGGGGATTGGGGGAGGGCTGGATGGGCTGCTTACAGGAGACGCAAGCCTGGAAGGATGGCTGACAACCTGCCGGATCCGCATTAGTTTGGTTGCTCCTAGCTGTGCTTCAAGTTGGTGGGACTCATTCAATGAGTCAAGTTGTTAGTGTCAGTGCTGACTATTGGGTCTTTCCTAAATGCATGCTGGCTGTTGCCCGGCGTAGACTTTTACTTTATTTTTGATGGAATAGCATGAGGTGGATTATGCGCACAGGCTTCAAAATTGTTGGATCAGATAAACGCTTAGGACATTTCATGAACATTAAACTGCTGCACATAATTCATAAGCATTCGTTTCAATGTACCAGCACAAAGCTTTGTGTTCACTAGGATATTAAGCAGTGTCTGGCATTCAGATGAAAGAAGACACATGTTTCCAACTCCATGGGCACACACTAGCCTGGATGGTATCAACTACAGGATCCCCTCGATAACTCCCGAGTATGAATCAGAAAACGGGAGGCCCATTCCAATAACTTGGAGGCCCGACATATCCCCCTGAAGTCCCATACGCCCCTCTAAAGGGTTTACAAAGGTTTGGTCTACAGCCTGAGACTCTGGCTGATCGGCTGCTGGTCATACATTCTCAACCAGCATCGAAAATTGAAACCAACCCTGACAAGAACTTTCACAATCTGCATGAGTCTTGATTCAAGAAAGCATTGATATCAGAATTAGTTACAATGTGAAAGCTTGCATTCTCAATTCAAAGGCCACTGCTGCGTTTTATGTTGCTCCCTGTACGGGGAAAACACATGATAGCTAACAATATTCCAAACTCATCACTGACTATCCTACCTCTCTTATGAACTTGGAACCATCGCACGTTCCAACCGTTGCTATGACGATCCTCAATTCCATCCCAACTATTAAACCACTTTCCAACCCAGGACTAGCCAGAAAACAGCCAAGCATCCAAATTGAGGTGCCATGCCACCCAATAATATTGAAAACAAAGAAAGAAAAGAAAATAAAGAAAAGGAAAGAAAAGGAAAGAAAGAAAGAAAGGACTGTGCAATTCATGTCTGGCCATGTGCATTTAGCAAACGTCATCTGTCCTAGAAGGCAGGGTCTTACGACACAGACCAAGAGCAAGAACAGATGTCTACTTAAGCAAGTTGGCCCCCACCATGGGATTGAAAATAATATTACTTCTAACAACCATGCTCTGGAGCCGGGCGTTTCCAGTAAGCCTCCAGATCCCCCATTAGCACTCTCTATTTTATAGCTTTGTGTCGGAAGGAACTTACAGCTCTTCTAAGCCAATGTGTATCCTTTTCCTCAATTGATGTAGGGAAAGTTTCCTCTACCTACATAGAGAGAAACCCTCCCTACATCAATCAAGGAAAAGGGGTCACATTGGTGCACATACCGTATGACCTCCCCACCTACGTAAATTTCTATTGTTCTTTTACCGCATGGATTTCCAAAAACAAGCTAGTCAGCGGCAAGTGCCCCAAGTGAATCAGCACATGGTCAGATTTCAAGCAATCAAGGAGGAAGGTGGTACAGCCAGGTATCCTTGCTGGTTCGGCTTTCTAGCATTCAAGCGTTGATCAGGATCAATTATGATGTGAAAGCACGCAAAGAAAAGAATGAAGTTAGAGTTTGGCAAAGCATGTAAAGGCTTAAGAGGTTCAACAGAACTTTTGTTGTTTGAAAGATCCTTGACTTTTTGCGCAGCTTACACACTTCGATGCGAGGTTTACTGCGGGAAATAAAAGAGAGCATGTTCATCGTCTTCACCACGCTGACGATTCATGTCAATAAGGCAACATCGCAGATGGAATAAGAAGAGAGTGGCTCATTGGAAGTCCACCTCAATGCCCAAGGGAGGCCCACGCATTTTTGACGTGACTTAACTTGAATCAGCATGAGACTCAAGCAAAATTGTTCATGATAATACGTTTGAACGACAGGGCACTAGGAATTGTTTAACATGTCATGCTCCAGGGCGTCCTGGCTCTCCTATTGTCTTCATTGTCTTCACCCATGCATCCTCTTCTGTAATTTCCTGTTACAAAGATAGGCATATTGATATAAAATCATTAGAAATGTAAGAATGAAATTCGTTCGGGGCAACTGATCTAACTGGCGGCGAATAGAAGAATTCCCCACGGAGCGTGCATAGTATTTTAAAAAACTAGATCATGTTACATTGGAATACTTTCTACATTTACTTTACGTAAATTGTGCGTGTAACATGGGGCTGCTCAAGTTCAAAGGTTCAAAAAGCTTTAGGCTGAGGCTACTTCTGTCCACTCTAAGTGGGAAGTCTATCCGTATAGATGACATTAGACTCAATGATACCAGCCCAGGACTGCGGGATTTTGAGGCCTCCTTCTTGCGCTTAATGGAGAAGCTCACAAATGGATGTGTTGTGGAGATTAATGAAACAGGTGAGCGCATGGGTAGAGTTTAAATTATGCTACACAATGAAGAAAGCGTGCGCGTACACGAGTGCGCGCGCGCGGGCACACACACACACACACACACACACACACACACACACACACACACACACACACACACACACACACACACATACGCACACGCACACACGCACACACACATTCACACACACAAACACACACACATTCACACACACACACACACAAACACACACGTGCACACATATGCACACACACATACACACACGTGCACACACACACACGCACACACAAACGCACACACACGCACGCACACACACATGCACACACACAAACACACACATTTGCACACACACATACGTGCACAAACACACACACAAGTGCACACACATACACACACATGTACATGCACACAGGCTGAGCATGTGCATGCTCGCACACATGCACAACAAATTCAGGAAGCACGAATGGAACTTTCTTCCCAGTGTTCAACTGATTGTGTCATCTACTATGAAATGTTTGAAAGGAATGAAACTCCCCTGAGTTTGATGACCTTTTCCTACGTACTCCCTCTTTCATGCCGGCTGAGTGCCAACAGAGTAGTACTTGGTTTGGCTGGCATGAGGTTTTTGCACAAGTGTGTCTTGCAAAGTGAAGCTGCAAATCATTATTTTGCCTATTGTGAGATCGAAACCTGCAACAAAGTTAAACATTTTATTCATGAGATGGCCTATACCACAATGTGCACTGGGTGCAGATGCTGGGTTCATACGCTCACCTCCAATAAAATGATGCTGCGCATTTAACAGCATGTATGTAAAGGGTTAGCCAAACCAATAAGCGTACGCCATGTATTTCATATTTTCTGTGCAAAAGAGTGGAAATGTATGGCATGCATGTATATCTTTATGTATATGTATAGAGAGCAATGCATATATATATATATGTATATTTATATATGGAGAGAGAGAGAGAGAGAGAGAGAGAGAGAGAGAGAGAGAGAGAGAGAGAGAGAGAGAGAGAGAGAGAGAGAGAGAGAGAGAGAGGCGTATGTAAAATTGGCCAACCCTATGCATGTGCAGAACTTGCCTTCTCCAGCAATAGCAGACAAAGCATTGCAAGTACCGACCTGAACTGTACAAAAAGCATAATTACAAAGAGCAAAAAATAACTGTACAAACATCATTTACACCTGTATATAGCATATGGGGTTCAGCAAGATGCTCATCATTACGCATTTCTTATTGGATTTCTCGTCAAAAGCCCTTTTGGTGGGACCCATACAACACGTTTTACAGGGAAAGGGCTGACAAGGGAGCTGTGCTTATCCCTGTAATGTTCTATGCACCTTTACTTAAGTCTCAAGCACAGCGAGCATAGTTCGGTCTCAAGCACACACCTCTCCTTCATGCTGCAACTGCAACTGAGCATAGTTCAGTATCATGCACACATCCCTCTTTCATGCTGACTGCAACTGAGCATAGTTCAGTCTCAAGCACACATCCCTCTCTCACGCTGACTGCAACTGAGCACTGTTCAGTCTCAAGCACACATCTCTCCTTCACGCTGACTGCAACTGAGCATAGTTCAGTCTCAAGCACACATCTCTCCTTCATGCTGACTGCAACTGAGCATAGTTCAGTCTCAAGCACACATCCCTCTCTCACGCTGACTGCAACTGAGCATTGTTAAGTCTCAAGCACACATCTCTCCTTCACGCTGACTGCAACTGAGCATAGTTCAGTCTCAAGCACACATCTCTCCTTCGTGCTGACTGCAACTGAGCATAGTTCAGTCTCAAGCACACATCCCTCTTTCACGCTGACTGCAACTGAGCATAGTTTGATCTCAAGCACTCATCTCTCTTTCACACTAACTGCAACTGAGCATAGTTCAGTCTCAAGCATTCACCTCTCTTTCACACAGACTGCAACTGAGCAGACAGCTCAGGGTTTCATGACTTCTGTTTTATGTGATCTGCGCAGGCACATCTCTGAAATACAAACCTGGCGTCATTGTTGGGGGTCCTGGCCTGTTCCACGACTGTGGCCTGTCTCGCAGCGTTGGATGGTTCCTGGAACCCCTCATCACCTTAGCACTCTTTGGCAAGAAGGTCAGTGGCAATTCTATAGAAGTGTGGGGTGCTTCATGGTGCTTTTTATTGAATATTATTTGTTTATTTATTGAATAGATGACTGGTAGTGTCTGGGCAGTCCATGGAGCCTTCCATCAGGTTGCAGACGGTAATTGACAGGCAGATGGCCGTCATGCTGAGCGCCATTGGTTTAAAGGACGCACAAGATAACGAAGCGCCTTATTATAACCCATAATTCCAATTGGTTATAATGGTATTTTGTTCGTTATAATAGTAATTTATCAGCAGATGGCAGACTGGGTCCATCAGTTGAGGGAGGCAATACGCTTTCTGCCAAAATGCCTGACTGCTAGGGATCATCAGATTAGCACCTTAGGCAGGGAAGTCGCAGGTGCCCTGATAGGGTAGAGTGGTTCCTGAGCCTTCTTGTTAAGCAGGTTCTAATTTGAGGGGGATGTGAGGCTTTCCGTGTAGGGCCCCACTAAGCACATCTGTCAAGTGGCTAGAAGGTTTGTTGCTCACTATCTGCATGCAGTGCCATCTTTTGTGCCAGAACCTGAGAATTTGTGTGCAAGGGTTTCATTTCAATGGCTTGAAACTGGCATGACTGTATTCAGCATCTTTGACAGCTTGCGACATGCGTGTCTGCATTTGACATCCTTGATGGCTTGCAAATGATGTGGCTACATCCAGCATCCTTGATAGCTTGCAAATGGTGTGTCAACATCCAGCATCCTTGATGGCTTGCAATTGGTGTGTCTGCTTTTGACATCCTTGATGGCTTGCAAATGGCGTGTCTACATCCAGCATCCTTGATGGCTTGCAAATGGTGTGTCAATATCCAGCATCCTTGATGGCTTGCAAATGGCATGCCTGCATTCAGCATCCTAGTTTGGTGCGGGGGCCATGACGTTTTTGATCTCAGATGGCCCTTTCTTGCCTTGGTTTGGGAAGTTTTCCACTGCCTCCGTGGCTTTTCCTTTTTCCTTTGCCGCTGTGGCCCTTTGTGGCCTTTAATGGCCTTTTGTCGCCCTTTGTGGCCCTTTGTTGCTGTGGCCCTTCTCATCCATCATTTAGAGGCCAAACTGAGTCTATTTGCATGCGTGCTTGGGCTTAATAGAAGCAAACAGCCTTTGCTTTAAAGTAAACCTCATGGGAAGCGCTTGCCCCCCCCCCCTTCTATGACGCTAACCCACAGTTGCTTTACTCTATGCGAACGACCTGTGTCCTCACGCGTTCTTTTGCTTGGACATGCTGTACCACTGCTCTTGCAGCCTTTATCCATAACACTGAAGGGCATCACCAACGACCACTTAGATCCCAGCATAGATGTCATCCGCACTGTGACCCTGCCCTTGTTGAAACGACTCGGCGTAGAAGATAATGGGCTGGAGCTGAAGGTAAGGCAGTACCTGAGGTGCCAGCATAGATGTCGTCCGCACTGTGACACCGCCCCAACTCAAACGACTTGGTGTGGAAGATAATGGCTACTGCCCTTGTCAATAGGATCAGGCGTGGAAGATAAAGGGCTAGAGCTGAAGGTGCGGCAGTTTTGACCGTTGTGCTTGTGAATCAAGGGTGATGTGAAGCCGCTGACAAATGGGGGATGTGCATGCTTGAATGGGTAACCTTTGTTGGCGCCCAAAGTGTTTGCAGGTCCCTGAAAATTGTTGTACTTGACACAAGTTGTCCTGCTAGAAGGTTGTTTTACATGTTTGAGCAACATGACACAGAAATTTGTTTTATACAAATTTGAGCAACATGACACAGATTGCAGGCATCTGCCAAGGTAATGCATGTAAACCTACAGAGAAGCTGCAGGGCCAACATTAATTCTATTCAGGTCGCATCGTGAGGCGCATGAATGATGGTTTACTACACGGCACGATACAAAATGAGAGGCTGTATGGCCAACAGCTCTATTCTAATCGCATCGTGAGGTTACACAGCACAATACAAAAGAAAAGGCTGCAGGGCCAACAATACTACTATTCTTGTTGCATCATGAGGTGCATTAGACATGGTGTGTGACTCACCACAATGCAAAAAAAGAGCAGCTGCAAGGCCAACAGCTCTATTCTGGTTGCACCATGAAGTTACACAGCATGATAGGAAAGGAAAGGCTGCAGAACTAATTGTAGTTATGTTCTGGTAGTATCATGAGGACCAACAGCTGCTTTGTTTTTTCTGAGGCTGCGGTCATATGTAACTTGATAGCCTCTGAAATGTTGGTGCCCAGGGTCAGGTCTGAAAAGCTTAGCCCTTGGGAGCCAGGACCCAGGTTCTCCTGGCCAGCCTAGCCAGCCTTTGACATGTGCTTGCGTGTGGTGGCATGGCTTCTTCATGCCTACGCTTTGCATCACACCTGCTTCACTTGCGCCGTCCTTACCTAGTTGCTTACTCAGTCCCATTTTGGCACTGTGCTTGAAGACTTGCTCACCTACTCTTACCTCGTCTCACTTTGCGTCATGTCTGCTCTGCACGTGCTGTGCTTACTCAAATGGTTCTCTTGATGTATGTGGGGTTGTTCCTGGGAGGAAGACGGAGGAAGACTAGTTCAGCTTGCTCCAAAGGATCAAGGGCATTCCATTCATACGCGTGCAGGTCTTCAGGAGGGGGGCAAGACCGATGGGTGGTGGAGAAGTCATGCTCAAGGTGCCCATCATGAAGCAACTGCCTCCAGTCAACCTAGTAGATGAAGGTGTGGTGTGGGTAAGGCTTAATTCAGAGGCTACTGCTGCTGATGGGGAAATCTGGGTTGAGTGCAGGAGGGTG
This sequence comes from Dunaliella primolecta, assembly GCA_914767535.2. NCBI lineage: Eukaryota > Viridiplantae > Chlorophyta > Chlorophyceae > Chlamydomonadales > Dunaliellaceae > Dunaliella > Dunaliella primolecta. Next base: position 1,875,733 of record OU611765.1, read on the forward strand.
TATTCCTCCTCCAGGTTGGTGCTGTCTCAGTGTGGTGTCGTGGGTGCGTGGGTGCATGGGTGGGTGCTGACTGCTATCTCTGTTTGCCGTTGTGCATGAAGGGGTACATGATTGGGCACGCACGCGCACACGCGTGTGTGTATGTGTGTTTGCGTATGTTGTTGCCATGCAAGTCCTCAACACGTTACAAACGTAGCCAAGGAAAGGGTTCCGCCTTTGATCTTCGTAGATCTTGATGCCAGGGACATATCACGGACATTTTCAGCACGGTTTGTAAAAGAACGGAAACATAAGCGTGTATCACCACTAGCACCATGAATCCTAGAACTTGATCCGATACAGACAATGGAAACAGAGGCATGAGTTTTGCAGTATCAGCTTTATCTTATCATGCCTTCCGCCCATGAGATGTAGGTGGACGAACAAGATGTCTTATGAATACTCTTGCAATTGCCTGACAATGGGTGCAGCTATGAAAAACCCTGCAGGAAGCATTCTCCCTCAAATTATCACAGGAAAGAGTTTTGATTGTTGAAACGGAATCCTTGCACCACTCTCCCGGGTACGAAGAGATAACTGGCTAATTAGCAGGTTTCAAGTTGCAAGAGTTGGCCGTATGCTTGTTCAGTTGTGTGCCCTGCCTGCTACGCACACGCAGGCATGGTGAAGCGCATCCGTGGCGTGGCGTACTCCATGAAAGTGTCCCCTCAGAGCACAAACAGAATGGTGAGGTTGATGCATGTTATCCCTCTGAGTAAGCACAAAGAGAATGCTGGGGATGTCATAAACATTGCCTACCAGTGCAAACATGTAGAATGATAAGGACTTTATGCAGATTTTATTGAAGTCTCAGCTTAGTGATCTTGCCCACAGTGTGACATTGTACCAACTAACTGGTCCTGACCATAGCGTGTGAAATGCTTTGTTTGAATTTTCCCTCATGTTGCAAACAGGATTGATGAGGATTGATTACATATAGAGAGTATGGTGGGCTGGTGGGCGTGTGAATGACATGCTGATATGCCTTGTGGACATACTCACACACAAACACACGTACACACATTGAATGACACGCTGACATCCCTCATGAACACACACACACACCCATACACACATACACACACCCACAGGCATGCGCGCGCGCTCGCACCCCCCTCCCCCCCCCCCCCCCACACACACACACATTGTAGGACACGCTGCCAGGCCTTTGGATGCAAACAAAAGAAAGTGGGCAAACAAGCACAATCACTGATGCGTGCAGGAACGTGCAGGCTTTCTTTGTCACACAAGTGTATTAGTAATGCTCTTACTTTTTAGCTCAGAAAGGGAGAAACAGGTACTTGGGCTCCTGAAACCTACTGCTCTCAATATATCTGTATTCCAAAAGCTCCCTTGATATCACGCAAGTGCTCCTGCACAAAGTAAGTCTGCATGGGCTCCATCAGCTCCAGTACCCGATAGTAGATGTTGGTTTCTTTTGCTTACACAATTCTCCCTCTTCAGGTGGACGGCGCACGAGGACTGCTCAATGATTACCTGGCGGATGTGTATGTTTTCACAGACGCTTCCTCAGGTAGCGTTGAGGTCTGCTGGGTGTCAGGTTTCACAGAGGTACACCAAAGTGGGAGAGTGTTAGAGGCTGACTTCCTCACCCATCACAACATTGACTGGTTGCCTGGCTTCTGGCCATAGCCATCTTGAAAGGACATGTGCGCTCCGGCCCTCAATCACATTGACTGGTTTCCTTATTTCAGGCATGGCCACTTCACAAGGACATGTAGCCTTAAAATTGCAGCATTCACTGATTGCCTGGCTTTTTACCATCGCCTTTTCCACAAGGACAGGCAGGCCTCAACCACAACATTGACGTTTGCTGACTTGCTTTGGCCACTGCTTTTTTAAAGACAGTTTCGCTCCGGCACAACATTGGCTGGTGTCCTGACTTTGGGCCATGGCCACCTCACAGGGACGTTAAGGCCTCAATCACATCATTGAATGGTTTTTGCATGCAGGCTCTGCCGTTTCACAGTGGCATATGGGCTTTGCTTCTCACACTGCTCATGGTTCTCACTCATATGATAAGTTCTAAGTGCGCTTACACATGTGCTTGCCCCGCCCCTCTCTGCCGATGTGTTACCTACATGCTCACACATGCATACAAACACGCACATAAGCACGCGCGCACACGCACACACACGCAGACACCCACACCCACACCCACACCCACGCACACACACACACACACACACACACACACACACACACACACACACACACACACACACACTTGTAGGCGCTAGCAGTGGCAATTCGCCAGGTTTTGGGGTGACTCTAGTGGCAGAGACCACCAGTGGATGTCTCCTCAGCGCTGAGGCGTGCGCCAAACATGACCATGCGCGCAGTGCGCGAGGCGCAAGCAGCGCTGCTTTTGAGGAAAGCTCTATGGATGCAGAGCATGCAGGTGAGGATGAGAGAGCTTGTTCATGTGTATCACAAGCATGACCATGTGCACAGTGGGCGATGCAAGGGCAGCCCTGCTTTTGAAAAAAGTTCATGGATGCAGAGCATAAAGGTTAGAAAGGAAGAGCCCGTGCACGGATGTTACAAGTAGTGTTTGCTTTGAGCACATCCATTCTGGGTTAGGCCTGGCGCGCAAGTAGAGGTATTGTTTGAAGCAGCTGACGCAGAGCACATGGATGATGCAGTCTGCGCAGATCTGTATTCAACTGGACTTTCACTTGCCTTCGGCACAACCGCTCACACAGCAGCGCTAGGTGCTGACAGTGCTGTCTAAGATGGATAAAGCATTGGCTCTGTAAATGTTTAGCATGCAGGTTGAGGCGGCATTGAAGAGCAGTCTTTTGTCCTAGACTGGAAGTATGAAATCATTGTAGGCATGGTTTTGAAAAAGGGATGCCTGCACCTTTCCTGTGTGTACTTGTGCTTACTCAATCGTGTTCGTTTGCAGGTTTGCCCTCTTCCTCAATTGATGTGGGGGGTGTTTCACTGCCTGCGTAGTTTTTCTTTTCTTTCTGCCTGCTGCAGTAAAAGCCCACTGCACAATTCGTGCTCATGTGTAGGGGTGGCCAATACCATACATGAACATTGTGTTTTCCCTGCCAAAAAGCTGATTTGTACGGCGCAGTCATACGGAATTGGCCAGGGCCCTCTTGTGAGCATGCGCAATGCCGCCAGAGATGGCGCAAGGTCGCTCAGCTGAGTTGATGGTTCTGGAGGTGACTTGCTCCCTCATGCTGTGTAAACATTCTCTGTTGCTCATTGCTGCTTGGCGCTGCTACCATGGCTGGCCCATTCCTGAACTCGCTGCTTCCATGACTTCCTCGTTTCCCCTTTGGCCTACTCATGCACGCATGCAGTGTTGATGATGCGTTGCTGGCTGGGTCTGTTGATTGAAGGAGGCAAAAAGACACGCCTTTCTGCAAACGCGCTCTGATATGATGATGCAGAGATAATGGCGGGCAGCTGCGCTGTGAGCAACACCATGCCACCATGAGCAGCACACATGCACTATGCTGTCATGAGCAGCACCATGCCACTTACGTCAAGTGGTGATGCTGTTGTGTTGCACATGGCAATGCAGGGGGCGGTGATGGCGTGTTGATAGTGCCTGAAGATGTAGGCAGCGTTGCCTCCGCATCTCTCCTTCAGGTGAGCCTTTCTGTTATTGAATGCTGCCTGTCATGCTTTCCTCTTCAAACCCTTGATCCTCTATGCTCAAACACATAATCCCTTATTCTTTGCTCCCTATTTTCTATGAATGAGCAGTAAGTGCATGCTGTACTCACACCTGGAGCACGCACCCCAGGGGTATCACCTTCTTGCACGCTTCTGCTCCATGGCAAGGATACCCACTATCATTAACCTTGTCAGCGGGTGTAATTGCTGCCAGCAAAACAACATGGTGCTTGCTTTTGCACACAGTGTGTAAACATGCAATGTGGACATGCATGGAAATGTACAGGAGTTTGAGCGAGTCAGGGTGAGCATTACAAGGTGGTGCTTGCTGGTGCATACAGTGTGTGAACATGCCATGTGGACATGCAAGTTGGGATGAGCACAACAAGGTGGTGCTTGCTTCTGAATACAATGGTGTGTGCATGCATGTATGAAAATGCACAGGACATCAAGTGAGGTGGGGTGAGCACAACAAGGTGGTGCTTGCTTCTGATCACAAGTGCGAGTACGGACATGCATGAAATGCACAGGAGATCAAGCGAGGTGGGGTGGTGGATGGAGCTCATCAAGGACTGCTGCTGCTTTTGGCAGCTCTTGGACCACAAGAACTTGCTCAGTGTGTGTGTGTGTGTGTGTGTGTGTGTGTGTGTGTGTGTGTGTGTGTGTGTGTGTGTGTGTGTGTGTGTGTGTGTGTGTGCGCGCGCGCGCGCGCTCAAGCGTCTATACATGCGGTATCACTCCTGACATCACCAGCATGTGATTTGAAGCAGGCAAGCCACAGAACCTTGGTAAACACTCGTCGAAATAAATTAACCAGAAAGTGCAAATCGATTCAAAAGAATACTGCCTAGTGTTTGCAAACCATCCCTGTACCTTACATCTAAATACGAGGTGGAATGACATGCCCGCTGAAGAATGGCCTCGGATGGACCTTGTGTATGGCCCTTTCTTTGTGATGCGGTGCATCACCATAACCTATGGCTTCAATCGTTGGTCTCACTGGATTTATTTGGTATTCATTCAACCTAATAAAATTGCACAGTTTTAAGAATGTGATGATTTCATTTCGTTGAGTTTTCACAAAAGAAATTACTCTGGCGAGCACGCTCGTTCATAATTATTCTGTAATACATTAATTTGCTAATGTGCATTGCATCACAGAGCAGTGCCTGAGTTATGACAAAGCTACGCGTGACACACCATAGGTCCAACCTTTATAAAAGGGAAAGGGAAACACTTTTATCATGCCTGCCTCATCTCGAGGCCCACTAAAGCCTATCAGTTTCTTGCCCAACCCAGCCCATGTAGAACATTTGCTGCTCCAGGTGTATCCGCCTCTTTCTGAAGTTTGAAAGCCCCAGGGCGCGTCTCCGCTCTTCTTACCTTTTTGGCGAAGCCCCATTCATGGGGCGTGAGCTCCTAGGTTTGGCTTTTTCCCAATGAAGTTCACACTAGGCTGCCCAGGCCCTCCCAGCGCATCCCCCGCCCTGAAACCCGGCATGCAGGTCAAGCAAACTTCCTCAGCTAGCCCTGTGACGTCAGGGGGGAAGATAGGGCTCTGTGCAAAGTGCTCTGGAATGAGCGTGGAATGAGTTTCAAACTCAGACCCAAACTCAGAGTTTGGGCAGAAGAGGGCCAGCGTGGCTCACCCAGCGCACCTCCTGCCCTGACGCTTGGCGTGCAAGCCAAGCAAACTTATTTATCGGGGGATTTGTGTTTGGGTGGCCGGTCAATGCATCAGGCGATGCTGGCGATGCAGACGAGTACAAGTTTGGTAGCCACGGAGAAGCTGACCTCAATTGCTGCTGAGCTCCAACGCTCAAATTCTGTTTGCGTCTAAATCTAAATAATGTACATACGTTTAAGAACAACTGGTGGTGCCTCCCGCAGCATGTGGAGCGGACTTTGCACGGCGAGCTTGCTGCCCTGAATTACGGGTAGCCTGAATCAGATTCACGATGAACTCACGGTTCAGGAATTGGTGCAGGTGCTGCTGCTGAATGTGTTGCCTCTGGCACATACTGCATGCACTTACTGCGGTCAGGAAGGATTGGCTTTGCCAATTTTTCAGCGTCGCTTGCGACGCTTCCCCCACTTGTCTTAATGCAGGTACGGCTTGGGCCATTGACACCCCATGCAGTGCGCACACTGCGCCACGTCAAGGACTTCCTACAAGTGCAGTTTGACTTGGAGCCAGAGGAAGACAGCCGCACCATTTTTGGAACATGTGTGGGCGCTGGGTTAAAAAACTTGGCGCGGAAGACGGACTAGTCTATGCACGTGTGTGTGTATGCGTGTGTGTGTGTGTGTTTGCGCGTGCTTTGCAAGCACTGATGGTTGCTTCTTGTGTGTTGGTTGCAATGGATTCGGACTGATTTTGGCGGGGCTATCCACCTTCATGCTGCTGACCCTTTTTATGCACTTGGCCTTTCCTGGCATGCAAGTCTCTACTTTCCTCCTTTTTACTGCTTTTCTTTGTAGGCAGTTGAGGAAGGAAGAAGATAAATTGAACCATTTATGCCAAAGGAAAATGCAGGACCTTCTCTTTGCGTAGGCAAGAGGAGCATTGTTGGAAAGTGGTCACAACATGTTGGGCTGTACTGCACCATGTGCCATACCTACTAAACGGCGTTGTTTGGATCAGATACTAAATAGCCAGTACAGGGATTCTACCGTTCTGCCAAAGAGACTCTCAAAGCCTCTGGAGAGCCTCTCCCTCTGTGTAGAGGGCCTCCTTGGCTTGTTTTTGTTAAATACAAAGAAAGAAAGCCTGCAGCATCCAAAAAGGCCGCATGCATTGAGGAAAGGTTGATTGTTACCACAAGGCGCGCATTTGAAAGCAAGCATACTCCTCGCAGCAGGACAGCAGGCTCCTGCAGCACCAAGCCTGCATTCGCACATGCATCTGCGTGTGCATCTGCATGTGTGCAATCATCATTGGATTCACTGGGTGAAGAAAAAAATGCTCCAGTTGTTGTGCACTCAGCCTGAGAGTGCAGTTTCTATCAGCACGAATGCCAAGATCTCTGTTGCTTTGATGAAGCGCACAGACAGTGTGTGTGATGAAGCAGG